>LPNX010710655.1:35058-96768 GCA_001517045.1 Pseudotsuga menziesii
CATCAACAATTTAAGTGTAACGAGAAAACGACCAAAAGGCCTACCTGGTAACCCGACGAATATGATGAGTCGATGACGGTCGGAATTTTACCTCTGCCACCTGGAAGCTGGTACAGCGGCAGCGGGAACCTTCACTCCCTCCAGAGGATGACAGCTCAATGTAATAGTGCTCGGGAAGTGAAAAATAACAATATAAAATCCAAACTGTCGTCCCCGTATATATAAGCTCTCACACGTGCGAGGAGATAAAAAATCGGGCATCGGAGGATTCTTCGCATCGGATGCCGGGAGAAATCTGCCTTCCACAACGGCGGACGGGCACAACGTCTACCGAGCCGGGTATACACGTATGGCGGGCAATAATCGGATGATCGGCCGTCGGACGGTTTTCCAATCGGGAGGTGAAAGCTCAAAACCTTTCGCAACGGCGGAAGAAAAGATAATGAAAGCTTTCGATTTTGCTACATGCGTCGGATGCTGGGAGGCTTTCGAATCAAATGGCGGAAGCTCAAAACCTTCCGGAACGGCGGAAGAAAAGATAGTAAAAGGTTCCGACTTAAAACTTGAAAGCAGTCGAAAAACACGTAAGTCGGGAGAAAACTGGAAGTCGACATAAAAAGCCCATCCGCAATGGCGGGATAAAAGATTGAAAAAGCGTCCGCTGCCCAATCAAAAAAGCGCCCGCCGTAAATAAAAGGGTCAGCAGTCGGAAGGTTCTGCAATCGGGAGGCAAAAACTTAAAACCAGCCGCAACGACGGAAAACCAAAACAAAACAACTTTCGATTTCAACAAGCTTCAAGTACGTTCAACAGCAGCGATCTGGCTGGTTTCCAAAGGCTCTTCAAGGTAGTAAGTAGAGAAACCCAGGCATTAAAACAAACATTTTGAGAAATCATTGCATCAAAGTAGGGAAGAAAAACAGGCTAATCCAAAACAAACGAGGGTCCCCAAAATTTTTAGAATTTTGGGGAATTGTTGCAGATGCAACATAAGGCTTTGAGCCTCATCTCCCTCTGGAATTGGAACCTCTCTACTCATGTAGGTGTCCAATTCATTTTCTTTAGAGAGATCAAATACTTTCATGCTTGGAAGTTGTCAACTTCACCAAGCTTATCATCAAGTTGATGAGAACCTCAAATGGAAATAGCAAACGGTTAGGTCTTATCGATTTGAGGTGTCCATCCTGGTTCCGGAGCTGACTGATCTATGGTTTGTCAGAGAAACCCTAATTTTCAAAACTTGGAATCTTTCATATATGATTGGATAGAAATATAGATCTCTTCAAGCTGAGCTGTCTAATGTACTCCTTTTCTGAAAACTGCGGAGGGAAGCTCACGGAACAGGAAGCCCTAGTTTTCCAATTTCTCCTGCAAAAATTTTTGATACTGTTTCTGCGCTATCTCCAAAATTACTGCTCCTCTATGTTTGAAAATTTGTACTGAGGTACCCTCGCATGTCCCTCTTCCAACACCATAGGTCTCATCAGAATTGGTTTCACCAATTGTGACTTATGATCATTTTCCCAAGGTGACCTGTTTCAATATTGTTCAGAACAGTGAAGTTGTATAGACTTCCACGTGTCACCGTTTCATCTTATGAGTCTGAAACTCAGACCACAGAAAGCACAGTCCGTTCCCTTTCTATAAAATCTTCCAAAATTTCATTTGGACCTTTGTAGCCCAAGATATAGTATTTTTCCCTAGGTGTCCTGTTTAGGGATGAATCCTGGAAGAGGATGGAACCCCAACTTGGAGGGATCATATCTCCCAGAATATAGCGAATCTGAGGCTAAATTTTTGACACAGTGTACATTATGATTTTATCTTCGACCTCTGAATTTTCAGCTCCTAATCCTTTTCCATTATCGTGATATAGTGAATGTACCAAAACTTATCATTTTTAGTATTTAGGGTTTTTCCAGCTCGGGGTCAAATTAGGGTTTGACTTTCCTGGAGTTTCACCCAACCAAAAACCTTGATCCAGGTCTCTAAACTTCGATTTTGATGAGGAGAGAAATCCTATGCCAGGCTCACTCAAAAATTCTTCTTCTGTAGAAAGCCCTAATTTCTCGCACCGAAAACTGAAAATGCTCGGAATCGAATTATGCTTCGACAGAAAGATGCACCCTTCAATGGAGAGTCAGCCTAGCCTTCTTTTGCTGATCGATTGTGGAGAGAGACCCAAAAAGAAAGAAGCCCTAGCTTCTGTAGCTGCACAATGTCTTCTTTCAGGGTGGCTCTGATACCATGTTGAATTTTCATATGCTAAGCTAGATCGTTAGTATTTCATTTCAATTTCATAACAAAAGCATATAAACAGGATCACTGAAAGATAGACAAGCACAACCATACAAAAAGAACACAAATATTTATCCTGGGAAAACCTTAAAGGAAAAAACCCAGCAAAAGCTTCCTCAATATAGATGCCCCAAAAGATAAAAGGTAAAACCAAAAAGGAGATCAAAGACTGATCCTCCTCCTTTTCCAGCTACTCCTCTCTCCTCCACTAATGCGCTATATAAGTGAGAGTGTGTGTTCCAAATAAGGAGCTTCACACCTCTATTTATATTCATCAGTTTCACTTTAATAATTGAATCCAACATGTAGGCTCGAATTAATCATGTAGGCTCGAGCTACACATGTAGGTTCAAGTAACCACATTGGGGTGCTAATGATCCACCTTTACAATTGGAGGGGACTACCTCATGACTCTTATTAGTTCTTCCGATTAGAAGCATCGAGATACAAAGTAATACAAGTGGTTCTCCCGATAGGACCATCGAGGACCACAAAAAGATACATATAGAATATTCATTGAAGTTACAATATTTTAACAATAATCATCATAATTCTATTTGTGTTTTCAACTTAACATGTTCCTTACAATGTTGATCAAACTCCAATTTTGTGTCATCCACCACGACTGAAACGAGCCTAGATACAAATCCTAGGCTCTATCAAGCGCCAAGAGGGATCAAATCTTCGAGGTTTCTCAACTATTGCAGCACAAAAAATTTGATCCCTCTCGAGACTTGGTAAAGCCTAGAATTTGAATCTAAACTTGTTTAATTAAAACGTAACTTTATATCAAAATTATAAAATACTATTTTTTACTCCCTTAATTTTAATTTGATATATATCTCATACACCTAAGTTTGAAAAATATGTTGTTTTTACCAAAAACAAGTAAAAAAACACATACTATATTAAACATAAAACGGAAACGTATATTTTATATATTAAAGAAAAAGTAGATTATCATTGATAATCATGAAAACATTAACTTATTATTTATTTATTTTCATATACAAATCCCTCTTCATTTGAAAAACAGAAATCCATGATTAGATCTTAATGACAATATTTTAATTTTTAAATGTGTGCAAACAATAAATTAATCGATCCATCTCAGTAGGACATCTATACACAGAGTTGCGTGCTACGGGGCTTGGTCTGTATGATTTTTTTAATGTGTGGAAACATGACAAAAGATTGTTGGCGTGTAGTTGGTGTTCACGGTTGGAATTTTATTTGGGTTTGGGAATGGTTTCAAAGTTTAGTTTTTTTTAAAATTAATAAAATAAATATTTCTTTTAAATTAATGAAAAAATAAAAAATTAATAAAATATCGAAAATAAGTTTTGGAAAATGGTTTCTTAGTTTAGTTTAATATTTTTCAAAATATTTAAAGTTTAATAGAAAAAATACTCCACAGGCAAAACGTCCTCAAATTTCAACACTGCTAATTTGATTAAAAAGTCACAATTAAAAGTTGTAGAACGTCCTTATATTCCAACACTGCTGATTTTATTAAAAAGTCACGGAGTAAGCTAGCTGTGGAGTAATCCTCCCTCATTGGACGGAGGAGGAGCAAAGTTAGCGTTGACTTTGCTCCTCCTCCGTCCGATGGAGGGAGTTTTGCTCCACAGCTAGCTCACTCCAAAAGTCACAATTAAGAGTTCCAGAAACTTTGACATTGTAAGCATTCATCGACTTTACAAATTGACTTTTAGCAAGCATTTAGAAATAACGTTACTATAAATCCACTCGACATGACAAATAGGATTGTGAGGGGAGAAGATATTGTTTTGTTTTTACCACTCAATTCTTGGTAAAGAGATTACTTAGAGATAACGTTAATGTAAATTCATCTAATAATTGACATGGGCACAAGTTTGAACTATATTTCTTATTTTAGCATACCATGGTAGATTTTAGAAGCCATAATGTAGAAAGTTATCACACAGCCTTCTGGCAAATTTTGGCCACCGCCACGACTGTTAGATAGCTCTTGCTCAATACAAAATCCTGTCAAATAGTATTATTGTTAGTTTTGTACCTAGGGAAGTGTTCCTCTAGTGACTTTTGTCTTAGTCACTTATAGAGGGGACATAAAGTGATCCTTGCATTAAATGATTGAAGTAAAAACATTTAATTTGACTTTAGAGCATTAAAGTCATTTTTTGATAAATTTAAGTGGGTGAGTGAAATTAATATTTTAGAAATAAAATATAAGCATTTAATTCCATCCATTGATCTAATCTAATCTCTACCGTTAGATTAGACTCATCCTAAGGTTTTCTCAAAAAAGGCAAGGAAAAGACATTTTGCCTCACTTTTGCAGATTGAAGTGAGAAGAGAGCTGAGAGAGAGAAGAGAGAAAGTTTCCATTTTTCCTAAGCAAGAGGAAAAATTTGTAGCATGCAAATCAAGAGAAATGACAACAACACAGAGGGCACGAAAATCGAAGAGAAGACAATAGCATTTATTGATGGCCCGTATATCCTGTACAGTACTGTTTTCGAGGCAACAAGCATGGTTTTTGAGACATCTTTTTGGGCAAGATTTTCGAGAATTTTTTTCGTTGGGCACAGATTTCGAGGTCCGTACAGTCAGTCCATAAAGAACTACTCATACAATCTATACGGTCTGTATAGAGGCACGGAAATCGAGGCAGGAAAGAGAAAAAAAAATCCGAGTTTGATTTTTTTTTCCCGTCTGGCGCAAAAAACGAGGCAGAAATTTTCTCTTCTGGGTTAAGATAAGCTGGTCTAAAAATTTCTGAGTTTTGCTGTAAAATTTCCTTATAATAAAATACTCTCTCTTTGACTAGTTTTCCCATAGTGGGTTTTTTTAGGGCCATTGGCAAAAAAACCTAGTGTTCCGTGTGATTAAATAGCGCGCTAATTTTTATTTCCTGTCACAGGAAAAGATTGTTTACAGCAATGTTTTAAGTATGAAATTTTTTGTTTATTTCCAACAATTTATTTTTCTGAGAATGTCATAAATAATTATATAAATTTTACTTGAAACTGGTGGCTGAAAACTAGTGAAAAATCTACATGGTATTAGAGCGGGTTGTGGCAGAAAATTAAATTTTAGCAGTAAAACAGTCATTTCCAGAATTCAGAAAAACATTTGTGACAGTAGTACATTTTGCTAAAACTTGTTTTTTGAGAAAATGACTTCCATGGGGTTGAGAACTGAGGATAGGTTGGATGGGGCAGCGAACGTTGTCTCATGGAAAGCCCGGATTTTACTTGTGTCGAAGGAGAATGAGCTGTGGGAAGAAGTAGTTAGAAACACTACAGTAAATCCCATTACTATTCCTCCTACTGATGCAACGTTACTTGCAGCCTTTAATAAGTAAAATATTAAAGCCATGAGGATAATCTTAGATGCTGTTAAAGATCATGTTATTCCTCACATTTTAGCGAAGGATCATGCACATGAGATGTGGTCTGCGTTGACCGGCTTGTTTGAGAGTACTAATGAAAACAGGAAGATGGTGCTTAAGGAGAAGTTGAAAAACATCAAGATGGTCAAAGGAGAGGTGTGTATGGCCTATCTTACTAGGATCTCTCAGGTGAGAGACTAGCTTGCAGTTGTGGGGGGTGGTGGTTACTGGTTCCGAGTTAGTGCAGACAACCCTTAATGGGGTGACTGCACCTTAGACTGTGTTTGTTCAGGGGTTGGTGGCTAAAGAGAACTTACCATCTTGGGACAGGATCTGTGATGACTTTGTTTAGGAGGAGACTTGCAGGGGTTTCTTACAGTGCAGTGGTTCTACTAGTAGGGGAGATAAGGAGGATGTGGCATTGACAACGAAAGGGAAGAAGAAGAGCAAGAAGGGTCCCAATAAGGGTGGGGCCAAGCAGCAGCAAGATGCGCAGAAGAAGGATATGAGCACCGTGAAGTGCTTTGCATGTCACAAGATGGGACACTATGCTGCTACTTGTCCGAACAAGAAGAAGAAGAAGCATCAGACAACCGCTTCAGCTGAGATCGATGATTTTGCAGCTAGATTTCAGAGTGAGTTTTCACTATGCACTGGGCATATTGAGAGAGAGAGAGCATCCATTCTCACCAATGCGGATGTTGACAGATAGAGGGAGTTTTCCTGTGTGACAGACCATTCTTACAGTGCATCTACTTCCATCACTTGGTACATAGATAGCGGAGCCTCGAGCTACATGATAGGTGTTTGTGAGATGTTCTCCGAGTTTTCACAAGCAGAAGGTTGTGTTGGCAGATGACTCAGTAGTTAGTACAGTTGGACATGGGACCATTACATTTCAGAGGGAGTCCATGAGTCCCATGGTATTGCGGGATGTATTGTATGTACCTGGGCTGAAGAAGAACCTAGTGTCAGTTTCCATGATCGAGGATTAGAGTCTTGGGGTGTCTTTCATTGATGGACATGTGCATATGTTTCCCAAGACTGCAGGACCATCTGCTTTAGTTGCCATTGGAGCGAGATGTGGGAAACTGTATAGGCGAGCTTGTTTCAACCGCAACATGCTTTAGCACATAGCAGTAGCAGTGAGTTGTGTGAGATTCGGCATAGGAGGATGGCTCACTTGCATCATCTAGCCTTGGGGTTGTTGAGGCACATGGTGACAGGTTTATCGGAGTTCAGCACATGGCAGAGTGATGTGTGCAGGGGGTGTGCTTTGGGAAAGTACACCAAGACTGCTTTTTCGAGCAGTGATAGTAGGTCAGCTAGTACTCTTGACTTGATACATTCAGACTTATGCGGACCTATGTCTTCTGTGTCCTTGAGAGGATATGAGTATTATGTGACGTTCATTCATGACCATTCCAGGAAGACATGGATCTACTTTCTGAAGAGCAAGAAGTCTGAGGAAGTCTTGCAGAGGTTCCAAGAGTTCAAAGCTCTTGTGGAGAACCAAACAGGGAGGAAGATCTGAGCCTTGAGATCGGATAACTGGGGTGAGTATACCTCTAAGGAGTTTCATGGATTTTGCAAATAGGAGGGGATCAAGAGACAGTTGACAGTTCCGTATACTCTAGAGCATAATGGAGTAGCAGAGAGGAAGAACAGGTCCATTGTTGGAGCATCTCGAGCTATGTTACATGACCAATCACTTCCTTTCTTTCTCTGGGCTCAAGCTTGCAGCACCACTTTTTATCTTCAGGAGAAGAGTCCCCATCGGGCAGTGGGGAACATGACACCTAATGAGTGCTTTCAGGAAAGAAGCCTGAAGTAGGCCATTTTCGTATATTTGGTAGTCTGACTTACTCTCATGTCCCTTCAGAGAACAGGACAAAGTTGGAGCCCACTGCAGAGAATTGCATCTTTGTGGGTTATGATGAGACTGTGAAGACTTTCCATATTTATCTTCCCTCTGAGAGGAAAGTGGTGGTGAGGAGGGATGTGAAGTTTTAGGAGGAGCGAGCCTTCAAGAGGTCAAGAGAATTAGAGCAGGGAGAGCAGCAGGTCCCTGCACCTCAGGTTGTGGCACAGGTTCCATCTATGCAACAGTCAGGATCACAGGTTTCCTGGGTTACAGGGCCACAGAGTGTCGGCACAGGTCCGCTAGGTTCAGTGGTTATGCCAACAGGGTCTCAGGGGACAAGTAATGGGTCTACTATTACAGGTACACCTTACAGGGGATTAGGATCAATATCGAGATCAGGATTATAGGGTACACTTGGTGTTAGTACACCAGCTTCAGGTTCACAGTTGACTGGGGCTTCTAGCTCTAGTAGCTCTTCAGATGAGGACAGGCCAGTGTGGGAAGAATGTTCAAGGAAGAATAAGCCTAAGTGGCTTCAGGAGACCTTGAAGGATGACTTAAAGGACAGGACACCTAGTGACAAGGTGAGAGCCATCAAGATGCCTGACAGATTGGGCATGGTGTTGGTGGCTTGTACACGAAATTCCGAGCCTTCTACTTTTGAGGAGGCCTCCCAACATTCGGTATGGAGAGATGCCATGATGGATGAGTACCATTCCATCATGAATAATGATGTATGGGAGATTGTTTAGAGACCAAATGGGAAGTCAGTGGTGACTTCTCGTTGGCTTTACAAGCTGAAGCATGCGGCAGATGGGAGTGTGGAGACTCTACAAAACCAGGTTTGTAGCGCAGGGGTTTTCACAGGTTGAGGGCATTGATTATGATGAGAATTTTGTACCGGTTGCTCGGTATATGTCTATCAGGGCATTGATTTCCATTGCGGCGGAAATGGGTTGGAAGATCCATCATATGGATGTGAAGACCTCATTTCTCAATGGGATCATACAGAAGGAGATTTATATTGAGCAGCCTTAGGGCTTTGAGATACATGACATAGAGACACATGTATGCAGGTTGAAGAAGGCCCTTTATGGGATGAAGCAATCTCCAAGAGCTTGGTACTCCAGGATTGATTCTTACTTGCTGAGTATGGGGTTTCAGAAGAGTGAAGCAGATCCGAATCTCTACTTCATCATGGTTGGAGATGATCTACTTGTTCTTGTGCTATATGTTGATGACTTGTTTATCAAAAGGAGAGAGAGACCCATTGTAGCTTGCAAGAAAGATCTTACAGCAGAGTACGATATGACTGATATTGGGTTGGTGCATTATTTTTTGGGATTGGAAGTTTGGCAAGAACCTGGACATATTTTCTTGGGGCAGGGAAAGTATGCAGTTGATATTTTGAGAAGATTTAGGATGGATGATTGCATGCCTATGTCGGCACCTATGATCACCAATTGGAAGAAGCTTCATGCTTCTAAGGGAGAGTTAGTGGATCCTACTTTATATCGTCAGCTTATTGGGTCATTGATGTATCTAGTCAACACTCGGCCAAATTTGTGTTTTGCAGTGAACACTCTTAGCCAGTTCATGGTTGAGCCTAGGAGTGTGCATTGGGTCACTACAAAACTTGTGTTGCACTATCTTTCAGGGACAATGGATTTTGGTTTGGACTACAGGAGGTCAGAGGGGATCAAATTGGTTAGCTATACAGATTCAGACTGGGCAGGTAGTGTGGCGGACTGGAAGAGCACTTTCGAATGTTGTTTCAATTTGGGCTCGACAACAGTGTCGTGGTTCAGTCGAAAGCAGAAATCCATTACATTGAGTACTACAGAGGTTGAGTACATGGCAACCATTTTGGTCAGTTTCGAGGCCTTATGGCTTCACAATTTGTTGGTGAATCTATTTGGTCGGGAGCTTAGGCCTACGGTTATTTACTGTGATAATCAGAGTTGCATCCCACTCTCTGAGAATCCGGTTTTCCATGACAGGTCAAAGCACATTGAGATCAGTTATCATTTCATCCAAGATTATGTTCAGAGAGGGGCAGTGACGCTTCAGCACATTTCCACAAATGAGCAAGTAGCAGACATACTAACAAAGTCTTTGGGGAGGGGAAAGTTTGTCTTCTTCAGAGACAAGTTGGGAGTGGTGCATAACACCTTCCTTGGTAAGAGGGAGTGTTAGCTTTGTACCTAAGGAAGTGCTCCCGTAGTGAATTTTTCCTTAGTCACTTAGAGAGGGGACACAAAGTGATCCTTGCATTAAATGACTTAAGTAAAAGCATTTAATCTCACTTTAGAGCATTAAAGTCACTTTTTGATAAATTTAAGTGGGTGAGTGAAATTAATATTTTAGAAATAAAATATGAGCATTTAATTTCAGCCCTTGATCTAANTCATCCTAGGGTTTTCTCAAAAAGACATGGGAAAGGTGTTTTGCCTCACTTTTGCAGATTGAAGTGAGAAGAGAGAGCTGAGAGAGAGAAGAGAGAAAGTTTCCATTTTTTCTGAGCAAGAGGAAAAATTTGTAGCATGCAAATCGGGGGAAAGGCCAGCAGCAAAGAGGGCACAAAAATCGAGGAGAAGACAACAACATTTATTGCTGGTCCATAAAGTCTGTATGGTACGGTTTTTGAGACAGTGAGCACGTTTTTCAAGGCAGATTTTGGGCACGATTTTCAAGATTTTTTTTCTTGGGCATAGATTTCGAGGTCCGTATAGTCAGTCCGTACGGTAAATCCTGTATAGTCTGTATGGTCCATCCGTACAGTGACACGAAAATCGAGGCAAAAAATAGAGAAGAAAAAATATGAGTTTGATTTCTTTTCCTGTTTGGCATAGAAAACGAGGCGGAAATTTTCTCTCATGGGTTGAGATAAGTTGGTCTGAAAATTTCCCTATAACAATATACTCTCTCTCTGACTGGTTTTCCCCTAGTGGGTTTTTCTAGGGCCATTGGCCAAAAATCATAGTGTTCTATGTGATTAAATGGCATGCTGATCTTTATTTCCTGTCACTGAAAAGATTGTTTACAGCAGTGTTTTAAGTCTGAAATTTTTTGTTTATTTCCAGCACTTTATTTTCCTGAGAATGTCATAAAGAGTGATATAAATTTAGTCTGAAATTTTTTGTTTATTTCCAGCACTTTATTTTTCTAAGAATGTCATAAAGAGTAATATAAATTTTACTTGAAACGGGTGGCTGAAAAATAGTGAAAAATCTACAATTACGAATTTGACAAATAATCATTTATCTAGTTAGTACAATTTATAAATATTTTTATAATCTAAATTTCATGTTCACACCATCGCAGAGTCGTCACAATTACACGAAAGCTGGCAGCGCGCTAGTGGTTTCGTTGCCATGTGCGCAACCTATCAAAGTTCCATGGCGGAGTCGTCATCATTACACGAAAGCTAGCTAAGAGCTTATTCAAAGGAATCATACTTCTGCAATATTTTTTCAACTTAAAAAAAACTATTTTTAGCTATTTAAAAAATTTAAATAAAACATAGTCTTTACATAACTTTTATCACAAATCTTCGAGTCTTAAAAGTGGCTTAACAAGTAACTGACTGTTACCTTAAAACCAAAAAGCTACTACACATATACAATACCACAAACTTACTATATGAATCCTTAAAACTAGCTTAACAAGTAACTGACTGTTACCTTAAAACCAGAAAGCTACTACACATATACAATACCACAAACTTACTATATGAATCCTTAAAAACTTGGTGACGATACAGACCCATTTAAACATACTAACTGCAAAACTTGAAGGACCAAAGGAATGTCGTTTTCAATTAGAGACTTGACTCTGCCCTCCTCATTGGTTCACTTGAGAGATCTGTAAGGAAAAGTTTGTTTTTTCCCTTCAATGAGGAAGTTGAGTCACCAAAGATGTTAATAGAATCGATTTCAATTATTTCTGCACAGAAAAGAACTCCCCACATTCTCATCATGTGTGCCCTTGTATTACTTCAGATTTCGCTACCCATCCAAAGATTAAAGAAGTGATTGTCCTTTGACTTTACTACTAACAACTTCAACATTTTCCTTTCCACTAAAGAGCCATAAACAGATGTAGTTTACATAAATCCAAAATAAATATTTTGATCTTCAAATATCTTTGTATTCCTCATTTTCCAAATATTCCGGAAGTTAACGAGACGAACTTGAAATAGTCAAATACATGTTTGGAAATCAATTCTTCCACGTTGAATATCCCGTCACAAGCCAATGGCAAATTGGAGGATATCACAATATATTTATTGGAACACTAGATATTTTCAGTTTTCTCTAGTTTTTGTCAGGCAAGATTTTGAACAAATTTTCGTTGCATGAATACAGTTCCGGCAGCCCGTCGTCCCCAATGGTATCATTGATTAGAGATGTTAATGTTCTAGTGCTTGAGAGACGTTGTGAAAATAAGCCAGCTCCTGAGAAGAAATAATTCTGCATGCCGTGATGCTAATTTCCCTTCTCGAGAAGGCCGCCAGCGGGCTGTGAAGTTTGATATTTATTTGGGCTGCCCTCGTTGTCATCGGAGGTTTAGCAGGAACTTTAGAAAGTGTAGACTTCTGGTCTGTCACCATAATTTTGGTGGCAGAAGGTGCTCGCACCCTGGCCGTGAATGCATTGGCAGCAGTGGTGGAGTTCTGCATAGTCTCTTCTCTTTGTTTTTCACCAAGGCAGGAGAAGCCGTGGGTTTTCTTTCACTCGAGAGTAAACAAAATTGTGAAATAATGTTAAGCATTGACCAAGGCGATTGCCCGAATTTGATCACAAGACTGATTACCGTGCTGAACGACCCGGTGCAAGGTGCAGGGTATTCATCGAGCGATAATTCTTCGAAATCTGCTTGCATACGCAGAGGCAAATTGCTTTGATTTGGGCAAAATCACTACAACCGCAGCACAGGTTGAAGTGTATACGTTTCGATCATCTGAAAATTAAAGTATTGCACTCGACTTTAGTAGCAAATCGATTTTATTCTATCCATTAATATTTTTCAGGTTGTGGTGTTTGTTATGGAGAAATAGGACGAGCATCACGAAGCAGCCATAGGACTGGCTGCTCAAATCTTCAAGTTTATGACCAAATTAAATTTCGATCATGTCTTTAATGAAAGGTGGTATGAAATAAAGAGATTATTGATTCTGAACTAGCGGAAGTCTTGGAGAGGCACCCAAGTCCATCGAAGGAGGTTCCAAACATCAGGAGATTCAGCATCGAGCTTCTGATCGATGTTATGGAGAGGAACACAACTGCAATAGAAAAAGAAATGAGATCAAAATTGGAAAAGGATTTGGAGGGAGTGATAAAGACAACAACGACGTTACGGTACCTTTTCGGGCACTATGGGGCACTATGGGGTTGGGAGCGCCTTGTATAATGGACAGACTTTCTCTCGAGAGGTGAGCTTGTCAAATGAGCACATTTGGATAAAAGATTCAACGATACTCATTTGACAGGCTTTCCTCCCGAAGGAAAGTCTGTCCAGTGAATAAGGATTGCATCTATGGGGTTAAGCCCCATGGATCCTTCGTACAGTACCATGGCTTCGAAATTGAGATATAGATGATTAAGTTCGTGATATAATTTCGTAAGGTGTAATTTTATGACTCAAGATCTTTATTCTCAGGACCTATATGTTAGTCTCAGGATTAGTATGTTAGTCTCACGGATGGAAAACTCCCATCGATATCATTGCATCTAATAGCACATCTACATCAATAGAAGTGGATGGAAAACGCCCATCTATAGCATTGTATAGTAGGTTGTATATCAATATCGTTGTATGGTGTGTGCCGCTGGTATATGCAAAATGTAATGCTTTCATGCATCTCTAACCCAATAAAATATTTTTTATTTTTTTAAATTTTATTATTTCTTAATTATAATTTTAAATTAAAAAATAAAATAAATGTTATAAAATTTAAAAGTGACTTGGAATGTGCTAATAAGTGACTTACTCAAAAGACCTACTCTTCGAAAAGTATGAAGAAGCAGGGGTTACAGATAGTGTAGACTTGAATAAGTTGTTGGACAACTAGCTCAGAATCCAAGGAAACCCTAATTTTCCTTACATCATAAGCTAGGGATTCCGTCAACAAACCGACTACAGCTTGATACTCTTCCAGATTGTTGGTGGAGGGACCTAAATGAATACCCCCTGAACTCACCAGATCACTTGTAGGAGAGTACAGTATCCAAGCCGTAGATGCAAGGTTAAGTGTATACCGATCAGCACCATCAACAAAACCAATGAAGGAAGTCATCTATCCATGAGACAAAAGACGTGCATAAGTAGGGTTTTATAAAAAACACACTCTAAATCACACAAAAGACACACCTCTTAAAGTATAAGATACACAACAAACTATAAACAATATTTACAAAGACCCTACGCTAGATGACCTAGGCATAGTATCTTTTGAGGTAGAGCCCATTTCGGGGCTCTCCCAGTGGTATCTTGTTGTAATCAACCAGTTCATATGCTTCTTTTATTAAAACACGGCTAACAATGTAGGGTCCATGCCACATAGACTCAAATTTGCAAGCCCCCATCTTTTCATGCTTCTGGTCGTAGGTCAAGACCAGGTCTCCTTCATCGAAGGAACAGGGTTGGATAGTCCTTTCATATTGAACTTTCATTCTTCGTTTGTGTGCCTCATTAGCTAAGGCAGCATTACGTCGAGTTTCATCAAGTTTATTTAGGTACAGGAATATTTCCTCATCTATGGTAGTGTTAGGTAATAATTCGACAGTCAACTTTAAAGAAAAGATCTCACATTCTATTGGGAGAGTAGCTTCCAACCCGTACACTAATTGGAAAGGTGTAAAACTGGAGGAAGTTTTAACAATAGTCATGTAGGCCTAGAGTGTGGAGAAAAGTTGTAAATGCCAGTTTGACTTGGCCTACCCTACCATTCGTTGAAGCATTGTTTTTAATACTTTATTTATCGCTTCAACCTGGCCATTGGCCTGTGGATAGTATGGTGTAGAGTTATCATATCGAAACCCTAACTTTATGCTAAAATATGCCATCATTTTATTTTTGAAATGTGATCCATGGTCGATCACGATGGCCATAGGAATCCCAAATCTTGCAATAATATGGTTAAATAAGAAAAGTGCAGTAGTTTTACCATCTTCGGCTTATGTGAGCATTGCCTCAGCCCATTTTGTAAAATAGTCAACATCCACAATGATGTAGCCATGCCCCTCGGCTGAGGCAGGTCTACAGTGCATGAAGTCTATGCCCCATTTTGCAAAAGGGCCAACTGCTATGATCGGATGGAGTGGAGCTGGATGTGTGCTTTTCTTGGAAGTACACATTTGACAAGGTGGGCATTTCTTGACTGTTTCAATACAATCCTTGAAAATAGAAGGCTAGAAGTACCCAGAACGCAGGATTTTCTGGGCAGTAGCCAACCCAGAAAGATGACCACCACAAGCTCTAGCATGGCAATCATTAAGGACGATTGCAACCTCTTCACGTGTAAGGCAACAACGTAGGATAGAATCAACACCATGGCGGTATAGGGTATCATTCAAGACAAGGTAACTTTTAGCTTGGTGGTGAACATGGAGACGTTCATCTCGGGAGGCAGTAGGCTAGTATAGTAAGGTCTGGAGGTACAAAATGATGTCTCCATACCATGGATCTGTCGTACACAGTGATTCATTGCATAAGGAATCAAAGGGCTCTATATTCTCAGTAGTACGGGGAATGTCACATATAAGCTCTGCAAAGACAAGGGACTTCTTGGAAGTACTTTTGGCGAATTCTAGGTCAAACTCTTGGAGGATCATGATCCAATGTGAGTATTTGCTCCCAAGCACCTGACGTGTAAGAACGTAGTACATGGGGTTAGAATCTGCGTAAACAGTAGTGGTGCAGAGCAAAATATAGTGACAAAACTTCTGGACTGCAATGACTGTTGCCAGAGCGAGTTTATCCACATGTGAATATCGAGTTTCAGAGTCCAAAAGACTCTTACTGGCATAATAGATCACATGTTCTTGGTCGTGTTCATCTGTTTTAACAAGGACCATGCCTATGGTAGACAAGGATGCATCCACATACAAGGAATAATCCAAGGCATAGTTGGGTGGTTGCAACACAGGTGCATGGGTAAGTGCATGTTTAAGATTATCAAATGCGCTCTGCACAAAATCATCCCAAACGAAAGGAGTATCTTTCTTCAGCAACCTCATGAAACCATGTGTCCTCTCTGCATAATTACAGATGAAGCGACGCAGAAAATTTGCCTTCCCTTGCAAACTTTGGAGTTTAGTAACGTTCGTGGGAGCAGGCAGGGCCAAAATAGCCTCAATTTTCAAAGGATCAATATGAATGCCATCTTTTGAAACAATAAAACCAAGAAGCTGGCCAACTTTGACACAAAAAACACATTTTTGGGGGTTTAGACGAAAGTTAAAATGACGACATTGAAGAAATACTACTCTTAGATGATCGACATGGATATCCCGCTTCTTGGAATGGGCAGGCAGGTCATATAGATAGGGTTCCACAACATGTTTAATATCATGAAAAGCATATGACATGGCACGTTGGAATGTCACGCCAGCATTTTTTAAACCAAAAGGTAGTTTACGATAAGAAAAAGTCCCCCAAGGGAAAATGAATGTCGTCTTGTGTTCATCGGATGGGAGAATCTCACTCTGATTATAGCCAAAAAAGCCATCCATAAAGGAAAAAATGATGCTTCCGACGCCGTTATCAATTATTTGATCGATGTAGGGAGTGGGAAAGTTGTCTTTTGGACAAGCTCGATTCATGTCCTTAAAATAGATACAAACTCTAATAGTACCCTGCTTTTTATTCACAGGGACTATGTTGGACACCCATTCAGTTAGTGGTATGGGGTAAATGAAACCAACTTTAAGAAGTTTTTCAACTTTCTCTTTAATAACGGCTGCTTTTCGAGGATGAACCTGTCGTAGCTTCTAGCATACGAGCTTGGCATCAAGATACATTTTGATTTCATGGACAATGATAGAGGGATCGATCCCATGCATTCTTCATATGTCCATGCGAAGACATCTCAAAATTATTTGAAAAGAGTCGTGTATGTTTGGATTTCTTCAGGGCAAGAGTTATGTCCGATGGAAATGTTCTCGAAAATACCCAGTTTCACGGATATGTCAACGGGTATGGTTTTGGTAATGTTGCATAAATTCCCTTCAGAATTGACACTACAAGTGAGGACCAAACACTGAGGGTGGAGGACTATATCGGATGAAACCGTGGAGGCAAAGTGGTTTTCTACCATATGACAAGGGGGAAGGAAAGAAGATCTGTGATGATAATCTTCCCAAGGCATCTCGTCTAACAACATCACTTCCATGATAGAATCGTCTGTAGGAAGTGTGTGTGAAAGGTAATCCAGAGATGGGGAGGGGTGTTCGAGCCAATATGGCATGTGATAATGGTCTGACGCCACCAAGAAATGATCATTGATGGCGGGATCGTTGGTAACTTGAATTGCATTGTACATCTCTTCAAAAGGAGAAAAGGATGAGGATTCATCAGCAATTGCTTTTCCTTTCTCTATACGAGAGCTAGAAATCATATTAATGGATGCAGTTTGTGAATCTAGAGGAGGCTCGAAGGAAGGAAAGACTCCCATAAGTGAAGAATCTTTGATGAGGCCTACTCTGATGTCTTGATACTGTGGGGTTTTCAAGAGTGGAACGATGTTTGCATCATTTGTAATAGTACTAGGTGTGATGAAATCTAACTGGTCAACAGTAACAATCTTTCCTTGGAATGGGAACTGGATGATCTAAAAAACGGTCGATGCTACAGCTTGCATAGCATAAAACCAGTTGCGACCTAGGAGTAAGTTGTAATCCAAAGGAGCATCAATGACTTCGATATGAATGGATACTGACTTGCCCCCCAGTTCTACGTGGATGGAAGGTAGTAGTCCATAGGGTTGAAAGCCACAACCATCAAAAGCCTTAAGAGTGGTAGGTGAACGGTTGATCTCCAGAGATCCAATGGCTCTCCAACAAGATGAAGACATAACTGATGTAGAGGCACCCTCGTCCAAAACGGTATGATGGATAGTATTTCCAACAATCTTTGTAGCGATCTGGAAAGCTAACTGATGTGAAAGTCTTGTTTTGAAATCATCCAGTTTGAAAGTGATGATATTACTATTCTCGGGATCCATAGCTCCAAGGGAAGTAAGAAAATGTTTCCGTTGAGTTGGGTAGGTTTGAAGTACCTCTAAAGCCGACATAGCGTAGGGTTCGTGGGCCAAATATTCAACAATATTATAGTATTGGGAAGCACGAGCATTAGGATTAATTATGGACTTACGTAGAGTGCCCTTTGGTGGACGGAAAATTGTTTCAGGTATAGGTTTTTCAATATGAAGAGCATTATTAGTAGGAGGTGTGGAAGTTGAGGTTTTTTCAGATGGAATATCATCAGGTTTCTTTTCCGGGGGAGGGTCATAACTATGTGCTCTTGTATTCAAATTCACTGTTTCACTAGACATCATACGAACTTCATCAGTGGAAGAATAAGTTTTGTTTAAGGACTTATGATCAATTAACTGTTTTTGGGAAGGGAAACGGCTGGGGTGGATGAGGCTTTTAAAAATTTACCAACTTCCTCATGGCGAGGACATTCTTTTGTAAAATGATCACCTCCACAGATTAAACAGAGGTATTTCACCTTTCTCTTTCCTTTTGAATCGTTATCCATATTCTGTGTTTTATTTCCTTCCTATTGGTTGTCAGGTTTTTTAGATTTATTTTTTCCTTTTTTCTTTTTTCCTAAAGATTCAGTGGATTGAACAGTATTTACTTCAGTGGAAGCAACAGGAGAGGATGCAGTTTTGGTAGGTGGTGCGTGTTGATTGGATGGGGTGGTGGCTTGTTTCTTAGAGGATTTAGCCACTGTTTGTGTTTGAACTGAACCAAGTATGCCATTAGTAGGTGGTCCGTAGCAGGTCTCAAAGGGTCTGTAATAAGCCGAGAAGCATGGGGAATCAGATCATACAAAGTGCATGACTGGGAATAAACCAAGTCAAGGTACTGAGCGCGACTAATAGCCTGTTCTTCTGTAACGACACCTCCCATGGCCACATTTCTAGCTATGGGTGGAAGCAAAGACTCTGTGAACTAGTCAGCTAGTAACTGATCAGGAATAGGAGCCTTAATCAACCTACATATTCTTCTCCATTCATGGATATGATCATAGATATGGGTAGATGTAGTTTGTTGAAGTGAGGTCAATAGGTTTGTACCTATTTCGTACTAGATTGGTAATTGAAAGTGTGTCAAAAAGGCCATAGCTAAAGCATTGAAATCCCAAAATGAATGTCGTGGTAACTCGATGTACCATTTAGCTGCAATGCCGATGAGGGTTATTTGGAAAAGGTGTAGACAGATTGAACCGACCATCAAAGAATTGGATGAACACCAAAGATGAAAATTCATAACATGGTTTTTTGGGTCCTCACTAGGTTTACCATCGAATTTTGGGATATCAGAAGGTAGCTTGACTGGGATGGCTGGCCAAGAGGGGTCATGATGAATTGGGTCATTTATCAATCTCGACAAGTCTGGAAAATCTAAAGTGGAAAAAAATGGTATTTGTTGATTTGGTTGCGGATACTGGTAATATTGATAGGGAATTTGTTGACCAGTAGGACCATATGCGGATTGATAGATGGGTATAGATGATTCCCCCGAAGCTTGTTGAAAAGGCTGTTGGTTTCTAGAATTTTCATGGGGAGGTGGGCCCCCCAAGGGAGGGGATCCTCCAGAAGGTGGTGGTGGTCCTCCTCCTCCAGGTGGTGGTGGGGGTTCACCTCCGCCAGGTGGTGGTGGTTGTCCTCCTCTGCCAGGTCATGGTGGTGGTCCACCAATTGGTCCACTAGGTCCTCGCGGCGGTCCTCCGAGTCCTCCAGGTCCTCCAGGTCCTCGCGGTGGTCCTCCGGGGGGGAGGTCCACCGTATCCTCCGACAATATTCAAAAAATTCCCTCCATATGACAAGATATTTGACCGATTTAGTTGTCCCCAAGGTACAAAAGTATTTTCGGGGTAAGGAATACCATGATAAATAGCCATAGGTGGTGGTTGTTGGTAAACTTGATTAACCATAGGCTGTTGAGTTCTTGGATAAGTATATCCCCAAGAAGTTGTATTGTTGACAGGTTGTGACCCTAAGGGTTGGCCTATACTAGATGGGGGGGGAAACAACATGGGTATTGGTGGGGGGTATAACTACTGCAGGTTGTGCTATCGCTGCTACCTATCCTGAACTAGAAATAGTTCCACTAATAGGTAACGTAACTCGCGCCGGGGGTTGACCCCCCACATGAGAGTTTACGGACACGGCTTGATTTGAGGATTCCCCCCCAACCATGATAGGTATGAAAGGTCTAGCAATAGGTTCAGGATGTGACACTGTAGGATTGTGGTTTAGACCTAGATTACCTTGAAATCAAATTTCTTCAATAGGTCCTAATGCTTGAGCTAGTGAACAATATCCTTCAGGACATGGGTTGCGAGAATTCTCACCATAAGTTGGGTGGCCTTCAGAAGAAGGTTTAATTTCTGCTTCAGGCCAAGGGTCTGTATTATGGGGTAATCGTGCCTGTAAAGTTTCATGATTGGACACAGGTGGAGGAATAATTCTTTCTATTCTCTTTGAAAAGTTGCGAGCTCGATTGATAGATGCATTAATTCTTCTCTGTTCCTCCTCTCCCAAGGGAGGATTTCCTGGTGAAGGTCTAATAACCCCGAATTCAGCAATGGCTTGGCCCATAGAAGTCCTCCAGAAAGGAGCATCCGGACCATCATCTGGTGGGGCAGAAACATCGCCATGGCCTTCCAACGGTGGATGCAAAGAAGCATCAATTGTAGGAGGCAATTGGACTAAAGGATTCATGTAAACAGTGAAATCTTCTCTAGGTGGAGTAATTTCCATACGATTCTCAGTTGAAGCTGGTATCTCCACGGCTACCCCTTCTTCCCCTTCCACAGCTGGAGGAGCGTCAAGAGGTAAACCCTGCAACCTACGGGATTGACGCCACGCAAGTTGCTCAGCCATGGTGGTGGCTGGAAGTCTTCTAACCTAGGTCAAAGAAAAAACCACAAAAAAAAAACCTGCAAAAAGCTAAAGGTCACAAGCAGTCTTAAATGCTAGGAGGGGTTCAAAGTCCAATTTCTCACCAGGATTATTAAGAATTTACAAGCTTCGCCCGTAAAGCCAAGACGGCCAAGCGGTTAACTCGGTTTGGATAGGGTTTCCTAGTGGGGTCTCCCGATATACACAAGGTATGTGGGAGCTCAAATCCGTAGTAGTGTTGTCTAATGCACAATCGTTCACAAGGGGCCTTCCTATATATAATCAAGTATGTGAAAGAACCTTTCTTTATACCTCAAGGGTACGTGAAAGACCATTTCTATATATCGATGCTATGTGGAAGAACCGCACGAGTCCCAGAATGTAGTCTGGACAAATAACAACAGCTCCTATGCTTAACGATGCCTGAACACGTCTCTAGCCTATCACTCAACTTTCTATACAAATTTTAACCTAAAGCTACCATTGATTTTATCTTGACGATTAGCTAAATGTTTATGGAAATGTTGTCTCCAATAATGCAGATTAACTCTATATGCAACAGAAAACACTTCTTTGACTTTTGATGAAAACTATTTAGGGTAAGGAGAAATTTTTCTCTTTTTCTTTTTTCAAGAACCTTAAAATAATGCCATTTCAAGAACACAAACCTTAATCGAGAAATGCAAGAAAATGAAGCTTTTTCAAACACAAAAATTTTCAACAAGCACTCAAAAGATATCTGAAAATTTTTACAAAGAAACTAAGCCTCTAGTGTGCATGCAAACTATCTTTTCTACAATGTCAAAAAATCTATTTCTTCTAATTTATTTATGCAGAAAAATGACAACTTCTAAAGCATAAACAAGAAGAAACTAAGATGGTTAATTTTTGTATTTTTCCGGAAAATATGAGGCACTCAAAGTAGTCTAAAATGAACTAGTTTAAAAGAGGCTATGATTTTCTTTTCAAAAATAAAAGTTTCTAGATATTTCGTTGAAACCAAGACTGAAACTATCTACCATTTTCCCCTATAAAAAATATCAAGTCTTTGGAACTGAATTCAAAAGAGAATCAGGTTCACAAAGTACTCTCAAATAGCAGGCAGATGCAAAGAATACAACAAAATCTCAGAGAATCAAGAAAACCACACAGACTTTTCAGAAAGATAAAAATTTTCCAAATAGACAAAGACGAATTTTACAAGGAGATTTTGAAACCTACCTCACAAGTCGAATCGACATGCTAGTAACTCGAGACTTAGGTGCCTACAACGCTCTGTCAATTGAAGGAAAAAACACCCTGGAAGGAAGGATGACACTCTATTAGCTGAAGGGAGGGGCGCCGTGGAGGGAAGGCAGCGCTCTGTCAATTCAGGGGAAAGGCGCCCTGAATGAAGATCGACGCTCTGTCAGCCACAGAGAGGCACACCGTCTAGACAGCGTACTGAAAAATTCATAACTGCACGAGAAATAAAAAAGTCTTAGTTGAACTGAAACAGTAAGAAAAAACACAATTACCCAGAGAACAGTAAAAACTATAATCCAGAATAGAGGAAAATTATCATAAATAAAATGAAAAGATTTGCTTACCTTGCAGACTGAAACAGCAAAGAGCAGTGAGAAAAACTTCACCAGTGGAATGGTTACCAAACAGTTGTAGATCTGACTGGATCTGCACTAGATCTGACTGGATCTTCCGTAGATCTGATCCTCCTCCCCAGCATGGTCGCCAATTTTGTTACTAGTAATTCTCAACCAGTGTTGACACTGCTTGTTCCTTTGTAACGAAAAACACAACTACAGAACAAAAGAATCATAGCCACATATCCTTCCCTTGAATAGTCAAAATTAATTAACATAACACATCATGTACCTCAACCGTAGACCTATTTATCTATTCTCCGTAAATTCCTTGAGATGATCCAATACCTACAAGAAGGATCACAAGACAAACGAAAAGATGAGAGCAGCACGATAATCAACTATCCATATTAATGATCAAGGAATTCAAAAATATTTAATCACAAACACAATAACCAAATATAGGAAAGGGAAATGTTTTTGTATTGATAATGAGTAAGAAGAAGTACAACCAAATGCCTTGATGTTGACAGCTTTTGTCTCAACAAATGTCTACAAACTCCAATGAAGACCTCTCTAGCTATAAGCTACCTCTACTTTGCCTCTATCCAGACATCAAACTAGCAGCATAAGGATGTTTTTTCTGGTCTCTCCCACTCTCTTCATAGAAGCTTCATTTATAGGCCAAAAACTCATAGGATGACTTGACAAAAGGATAGAATAAGATCCCTATAGGTGAGGGAGGCGAATGCCACCTCTCCCAGACATGCAGGAAATAATTCCATGAAGGATTCCATATGGAACCTTTAAAAACTTCTTTTTTTCCCCTTTTAAGACCATCGACGCTTTTAGGAAAACTAGACAGAGCGCCGACCTAGGGTTTTTTCCACTGCAAAGGGTTAGTGGCGGTTCTTGCTCAACTGATGGAGGTGTCTACGGTGCTCTGTGAAAAAGGTGAAAGAGCACCGTACCTTCTAGGTTAGGGAAAAAATGGCCAAGGTGATCCAAATCAGGCTTTTTGGGAGATTGACAGGCAACAAGAAAGTCATCTGAAGGCTGACTAGGCAATGTGGGATTTTCGCATGCAATAGTTCCAAGCAATTGTAGATAGAAAAGGTGAAGCGAATTAGAGATAATAGCAAAGAACTCATCAGTTAACTTGTATAGATAAATTAGGATGCTTTGAGTAGTTTTTTATGATACTAGTCAGGCTAGTTATTTTGTTCGATGACTATATATGGAGGGTCCATAAGGATCTTTAATATGAGATATTTCTAAGAATATTTTACAATGGAGAACTACAAATAGAAATAATGAGGTTAGATCATATTTCTCAAATTGTTAAGGCTTGTAAATTATGGAATCATATAGGGAAGGGTTGAATTAAGATTATTTTTGCAAAGTTTGTATTAAGTTAGTTACTTGAACTTATTTCATACTTTGTTTTTAAAGGAATGCATTCAAAGAACAGTGCAAGCGATAAGCTTTTTGGGATTTGTAATATTTTTCTTAAAAGGAATAAATTATTAGAAGGAGGCATTCGCTATTCCAATGTGCATATTTAATATTTTTATTTTATTGTACAATTGGTGCAAATTGATTAGATTAAGTATTATGCATATGAATTTTTTTTATGTGTATGCTGTTTATTGTAATTCACTGGATGCAAAGGTAATGGGGGCAATGGGTATTAAGATAACTAAACAAGGGAGTAAAAATTTTGTGGATGGAAAGTATCTAGAACTCATATCATCTAAAGGGATGTTAGGATCCATTTATAAATATGTTCTAGAATAGGTAATTTTAGGCTTTGAACATTTAGAGTTATTTTTAGGCCCTAAATAATATTTTTTTGGACCATGCTTTGATAGTTAATATAATAGAATAGGTAATTTTAGGCTTCGAACATCTAGAGTTATTTTTAGACCTTAAATAATATTTTTTTGACCATGCTTTGATAGTTAATATAATAGAATACGTAATTTTAGGCTTCGAACATCTAGAGTTATTTTTAGGCCTTAAATAATATTTTTTTGGACCATGCTTTGATAGTTAATATAATAAAAGATGTTGCAATGAGTTAGAGTATTATTCTTCCTATCATAATATTCTCCATAGTGCATCATATACATGATTCATATTTCATATGCGAAAGTTAGAGCCTAAAAAATTTGAAGCATAATTCCAACATAATTTGTTAAGTTGCACCTTTGCTTCCATGACTAGTATGGTTAGTTTTCAATTTCTTTTATTCTTTTTATAATTTAAAGTTTTTACTTTTACCGTCTATTTTCATGCTTCTTGTATTAAAAGAGGATATTATAGAGTTTCTTTTTAATAAATATTATAAAGATATCTCTTCTTAAAGTTACTTCTTGCCAAAATTCTAACCATACTTATAGTATTAAAAGAGGATATTATAACGTTTCTTTTAATAAACATTATAAAGACATCTCTTATTAAAGCTGCAACTTGGAAAAATGATAACCATTGTATTTTATGATACATTTCATCAGTTTTTTTACATTATTTATATTTAAACAAGAGCCACGAAGTGGTAATGTCTCTGATGTTTCCATTGCTTTATTTGTTGACATCTGCTAGAAATAACTATTTACGTGAGTTGGGTCATAGGTCATAAAAAGTGATCTAAAACTTTGTCTTGATCTTGAATAGTTGATGCTAAACATTTGTCTTGATCTTGAATAATTGATGCTAAGTAAGAATTGCAAGAACAAGTTTAAAATAGAGTTGAAAAAACTAGAGCACCTCTATAACAGGCCTAATTAGAAGAATCATTTTTTTCATTCTATAAAGACAAGAGTGGATTCCCTAAAAGATTCTCATGAAAATTGAAAGAATAAGATTTTAAGATTCTCATTACAATCATTTAAGCTTCTATGTTTCAAAACTTCAATTTTCCTTTTGCACTTATTCTTAAAAATGAACAAGTTCCTTTTATAATTTATTGTATAGAAAATTTCATATATAAAATTGTGTGGACCAAAAAATCCTTCACATTCTTGCATCCAAAATGTTGTCATGTGTTGATTTAGCTAGGTTTATTGAATACATGGGATAAGATCATGGGATGACTATTCTCAAAGCTCATTCTCATTAGTACCAGCTTTAATATCCCACCAATAAATTAGATTGAAGTATCTCTCAATGTTTTTTCTCCCAATTTCAAAGAAACTGTTCAATATCATAATTTTTTAAATCCTTAATCAATATATTAATTATTCATACCTTCAATTGATGCAAACCAAAGTTGTCTCCTTAATCACCTTCTCACAAATACAAATATACAACTAAAAATAAAATAAAAAATCATCATTACATGAGGAAGTAATGAGTGGCTTATGTTTCCACCTTTGTTATATCAACTCAATAGTTTATGCATTTGTTATTGCCATAAATACTTTTATGCATATATATATTTTTATACATATAAATGTGGTTAAGTGTTAGATTTGAAATTATTATAAAAATTATTATAGTGTCTCTCATGTAAAAGAAATTCATTCCATATTTGTAATCATTTGTATAATTATAAATAACAAAACAAAATATTGGGAATTAATTTGATAAATAATAAGTAGTATTAAACAAAATTATTTTAATTATTCATAAATATTTGTATTTATTATCTAATAAAATTATAAACATTAACCAAATTTTCAACCCAACCTCATAAAAAATATCAACTTATTTGCATTGTATGGCTATTACTCTACCTATCAAGCAATTTGTTGTATAAGAAGTACTCGTTCAGTCAAAGTGTGTGCTTGACAGTGTTTAAGTGTAGTTTTATGTGCTGCATCAGTTTAACAAGGACCCCATATCGTTATAATACCCGAGAGCTGAGGAAATTGAGCTAGATGAGTTACTAGCACTTTTATAAATAGATAGACCCAGGGAGCCTTACTAATAGAGAGTGAGATAACCGGGTTTAGTGGGATCAGGAGCCTTATCGACTTTAATTGAAGCAATCCCAAAGCATAAAGGGTTCTAGATTTCGCCCCTCTAAGAAGACTGACTTTGATAAGACTCATATTGCTCCTTCCAACTCCTCCCTCAAGTTGGATCCAATAAAGGAAAAAAAATCCAGGCAGTGTGGCAACAAAAAAATCATAGTATCCACCATGAGAATATGGAGAATAACAAAACTATAATCCAATGAAGTTGAAAATATACCAAATAAATGAAAAGTAAACCATAATGGTTGTTTATTATAATGAAAAAGTATGCATCGAATTTGAGAATATACCAAATAAATGAATCTTAATAACATCAAACTTGTAATATTATCAAAGACTATCTTTATTATCCATCTTTGGAATATCCTAACAATGCTAATGTGAACAAGGCTTCATGGAGATTGGTAGATAGAAGCATATGTTTGTTGAGCGTGTTGATGAGTAAATAGTTGTAATGTGTTGCTTGGACCATATTTTATATTTTTATGTTATTGGTTCCCATGATGATGAATGATGAAAATAATTACTTTTCCAATGACAACATTTGCACTTTCCAAAGTGATTGAATGCACTTGATAGTAGTTCACATACATTGTAACTAAGCCATTAACAACCTAATTAGTGTTGAAGGAGTATTTAAATTAACATCTATGTAAATCATAATATTAATGCTTTTATTTGATATTCTTAATACCTATTTTCTCAAGTAAAAATGCAAAAGAAAGTAATACTTCACATATATGTATACATTGGTAAAATAGACTTCAACTAAATATACAATTACACCTAATAAATTCTTGAAAATTTGATTGTATACTAAATATATGTGTTCCAAATATAAAGAACTTCATATTTTGAATCTTCATTAAGATACCAAACACATATTTTTTAGATGTTCATTTAAAATAAGAAATATTTTAAAATCCCAAATATAAAAATAAATAACTTCATACTTTGCATCTACATAAGAGTACAAAACACATTTATCCTTTGAAAATATAATGAATTTCATTGAAATATTTTGAAAAGTGTGAAATTTACATATATATATAACCAAAAAAGACTTGACATGCATTTCAAAAGTATCGTGCTTATTGACGACTATTATGTCACGTAAATTAAATATTACAAACCCCCAAAGTTATAAATAAAAAACACCACACAGATTGATGAGCTCAGCTCATCTGCTTTTTAAATATTTGGATTGTGTGCTTTAAATGTGTGTACAATGCTGAGTAAGCACACGTTTCAATTTCCAACCCAATGTATGCTTCTTGAACACTCAGCGTTGATTCTTGAATGACACGTTTTGGATTTTAGAGTCCATAGGCCACTTTGGTTGTAATCATGTGGGATTATTATGAGACACATAATACCTAGAACGCTGACGTGGAGGACTTGTGTATAGTCGTTTTGAGGACCCCGTCACGGGTTTGGACAGCGAAGAAGAAGCAATGGAAATAAATTCTGGCTAATATTTCAATTGCAGAATAAAATTCAAATAAATATGTTTAATTTCAATTGAAAAATAAAATAGATTACAGTGAACAAACATGCTTGTTGAACAGATCAAGATCAGATTGAACTGGTTATCGCAGGTTGTGGAATTCCTTAGCTTATGGAGAAAAAGTTGTCTAAACTTTGTTTTTGTGCAGCAGGTTGTGGAATTCCTTGAGTATACATCATAATCTTGAAGATGATAAAGTATGCATCATAATCGTCACTAACATCTTTGCCAAAACATATTTTTTGTTTGCAAGTAGCAAGCAAAAATATCAACGGATAAATATACAACAACACAATTATAACATAGATATATAATAGATATATAACATGAATATAGATATATAACATGAAGAGAAACTAAGCAACTGAATTATGATGCCTACGGCAGGCAGGGAGGTCAAAATCTGTTTAAAAAGAGTAAAAATTGGTCGTGTAATTGCCCTATATATATTTTTATTTCCTTGGCATATCTTGTGTGTGGTTGTTATCTATGTGATAATATAATTAGAAGCTAATATCACAGTAGCATATCCAGATGAAGAGATTTTGTTTAACGATAATATATTTTCACATACGCTCCAAAACAACATGCACTTTGATCTTTTGCATCCCTTCCATTGCTATGAGAAAATATACCTCCCATTTTCAGGATTAAAGGCAATAACAATCATTTGCAAAGGATCCACTATTCATAAACCGAATATCAAGTCATGTTATCACCTGAGTTAAAAGGAGAGGACTTATCTCCCTTGTCCAAATCTGAGTAATCACATTAATGTGAAAATTATCACCTGAATGTGAAGCAATATAATTTATAGTAAAACTATATTTAGTAGAAAATATTTTTATTTCCGGCTTAACCATCATTGGCTGTCAAAAAAAGATGTCTGTGTTGACAACAACAAATTACTTAATTACTTACTTTAGAAAATTGCTTAATTACTTACTTAAGGTGACAGACTAACACCGGATGTGTTGGAGGAGCTAGTCGGTGAGCCGACTAATTGGAGATTAGGTCGGCCGCGTAAGGTCATGTCGGTTGAGCGAACCGAAAGGTAGTTATATGTAACTGTTTGTAAAGCATATATATTAGGCTGTTGAGCCAGATGAGAGGGCGGTTCAGTTCTGTGTATGTATGGACCCTCATGTTATAATATAATATGTTATTCCCCCTATCTATGTTCTTGTCTCTTGTGTATGTTATGTCTATATGATTTAATGTGTATTATTGGTAACCTTCCATGATCTGTGAGATTACAACATTGGTTCCATTTCTAGTAGTACATATATGAACATAATGACTATAAGCAGATGATATCAGAACAGGAGATTAAGAACTGGTGGGAGCGTAAGATAGCAAATTATTTGCAGAATTATGGAAGGAGAAACAGATTAACCATTGCTCAGGCGAAGGAGAAATTCTTCACTGAAACACATGAGAAGTTTGTAGAATTGGTACCCTAGATTTTGAAAAAACTTCTAGATGAAAAAGCTGGAAGCAACTAAAGACCAAGAGATGCTAGAGAAACTGATTCGAGGGGAACAAACAAACTTGTCGGAGTGGTTTGAAAAGATCACAGACGAATTCTGTGAGGAGCAAGCCATAAAAGAAAGAACTTTGGTTGAAACCGTTCATAAAATATTCTATACAGACCTTATCGAGCAATTCCTGTGCTCCTTACCGACCCTGCTGTTCAAATTACTAATAGAAAAGGGAGTGGGTCATATTGTGGAACCTAATCCATCACTACACGAACTGCCACCAAATTCTAACTGGGCGGAGAAACAGAAAAAGTGGGAAAAATTCGTTGTCAAAAGGGAGTGGGAGTATTTCCTAAGCAAGTAAACAGAACTATTTGAGCTTTCTAAAGCATCGAGTAGGCTATGGGGGGGTAGCTGTTCATATGTTGGGGTAAAGTGAAGAGGATTCTAGTCGACTAAAGAAGATACCATCACCAGCAATGAAAAATCAACCTAAAAAGGAAATCAAACGAACAGTGACACACAAAGGTACGTAAGATTTACAGAAAGTCGAAAGAGAGAAGACGCTGAAAATAAGGGAAGAGAGAAGAGAATGGGCTATAGCACTGCAAAGAGGAATTACTACTAGGGTGACAGACTAGGAAAGAAATCCGACAAAGATGGGTCATTACCGACAGGAAGAAGGCATGGATGAAGAAGCATCACCCATGGAAGAAAAATTGTGGATAGAGCAGCGTGAAGCTCTCCAAGTAGAAATCCCCCAGGAGATAAGACCTCTGTCTCCAACGAATCCGAGTACCAGGATACAAGCCATTTTCAAAGAAGACCTAAGACTAAGAGCTGGTGATTTTGGTATATGGAGTCGACTAGACGACGAGGTAAATGATGATAATCATCTAGTGATCCGTCGACCGGAGGAGGGAAATTGGGTAACACTTCAGGCGTACCCTTCCAACTGAAGTATCCACTTACTTTAATTGACACATGAAGGAGAACCCCCCTGCCAAACACAACTTTGGAAAATATAGAACAGTCAGACTTGCAGACAAATCAGTACAGTTGGACAAATCAATGTAGTTGGACTACTTGTCGGAGAAGAAATGACAAAAAAAACGACCGATGAGAATGCAAGTTCTGTAAAAAATAGATCTGCACAACGAGACAAGAAAAACATCCCACTAGCCCCACTACCAACACCTCCTGGAGAAGACAGTGACAACGATAACGACACGGGTCATCGATCAGCACATATCCCTCTATACGAGGATGACGAATATCCTAGACGGAATTGGTTCATCTGTGAGTCAACGTGGGAGGAAAACAAGTTACAACTGAATATCGACAAATGGCACAGTTCACTGGTGCCTTGAGGAAAATAGCATTAACGTGGTACATGACCTATATCGAGAGAAATCCCCAAGCATCTAAAGCAGAAATTAAAGCACAATTATTGTCTTTCTTTAAAACTCCAGACGCAAAACATATGGCATCCAAAAAGCTAAAAACAACATTTCAAAAGCCAGCAGAGTCTGTCCAAGAATACGACAAACGATGGAAATACCTCCTCAGCCAACTGGACTATGTAATTGACGAACAACTATTAATTCAATGGTTTCTTACAGGTCTATCATAGAAAATCCGGCAGGACATAAGCTTGGATATTTTTAAAACGTATGAAGATGCACTTACCAAAGCTCTGCAAGTAGAGACGGATGAAGATTTCCCAGCATATCCCATGGATACTAGACTAGAAGAACAGCTAGAAATCATGCAGAAATCATTGAAAGAGCTGAACCTCAAGAATCAATATGTCTGGTGCACAAAATGCTCAACAGCTGGACACACTAAAGATCACTGTCAGCAAGACATAAGTCGACAGGACATCCAATTTGTTCAGCCAAAATGCTTCTGCGACATCTGCCAAGAACATGGAGAACAAACAACAAAATATTTCTCTTATAACATGAAAAATGGAAAAGCATCTTGGTGTGCAATCTGTGAAGTAAAAAGTCACGCAACGGTCGACTGTCAACTAAATTTAAAAAACTGACAGAACTACCGAGCAGACTACCAGACGAACACAATCATGCAAAACAACGATAAAAACCAGCGAAGCAATGATCAAAATGAGCCAAATAATCAAAGATATGAAGGCCATCGATATGAGCGTCGGTTCAACAACCGTCGTGGAGGATATAGAGGTTGAGGTCGATTCTCTAGGAATCGCGACAATCGACCATGTCGGCCCATCTAGTGCTTTACATGGTAGAAAGAAGGTCATCAATATGCAGACTTCCCATACAAGGACAGAACCGATTTAAAGTTTTGTACTAGTTGTGGTGTAGGCGATCACTCATTAGAGGATTGTCCTACCATTCTTGACAAAATCAATAAAAATAAAAATGTCAATGTATTGTCGTGCGTTCAAAAACATGATGTAATCAATACAAAGAACCTGCATATAGTAAACTGACAGCGGACACAAATTGGGAGTGATAACCCACGTATAAGCAAAATAAAAGAAAAAAACGATTATCCTAACCCAGCTAAACAAAAAAAATTGTATAATGACGCAACAAATACAATTAAATAATTTGCTAGACAAGAGGAAGCTGATGATAGTTGACAAAACACAATTAAAGAATTAATACGTTTAGTACAAGATGATAAAGCGGTATCTCAATTTATTGACTTATTGTATAATATGAAGCATAATAATAATACAGAAAAACAAACAAAAAACATATGCAAGTCTAAACCAAAAAGACAAGAGTGATGCCGACCCGCTTGTCGACCTAGAAATCGAAGGATACCATGTTGGAGAAGTTGTACTTGACTTCGGTTCACAAGTAAATATTATGACTCAGGACACTTGGAAACAATTGGGTAGACCTCAACTATATGAGTCAGGAATATACCTCAAGTTAGCGGACCAAGGTCTAATCAACCTATCGGAGTTTGGAGAAATGTCGATACGACAATAAAAGAAATATCGACCAAAGTCGACTTTGAAATTATTGACCCTAAGAAAGGATCCAGTTCCTTCCCAGCTTTAGTAGGTCGACCTTGGGGAAGAAAAATGAAAGCATCAATATCTTTAGACAAATAATGGATAAAACTAAAAGGGAATGGACAGAAATTCATGGTACCTATCCACCCATCCTAAGGAGAACCTTGGATAGAACCTATTGATGAAGAAGTCGACATCCGACAACTATATCAAATACAAAATAATGAAGACTACACAGAACCCAATATCTATGGTGAGCTTCACTTAGGCAATCAAGATTCAGTAGGATACAACACAGAAGCAGAATTATATGATTGGGAAGTCGAAAACTACGAAACACAAGCAAGAGGTTGCTGGACCATTCAGACAATACAGAAGAAACCAGTCCAACAATGTTTTTTGGTTTCCATCATCCCAAAAATATTTGAAAAGAAAAGCAGAGAATATCCTACCTTAAATTCAACAAATGTAAGCATCAGAGAAATCCCAAGGTATAAAGAAAGAGAATCACCAGTTATGCATATAGAACAAGTATCTAAAAACATTGGTGAACATGGCCGACTGTTGGAGGAGCTAGTCAACCAGCTGACTAAGTCGATCGACTGACTAATTAGAGATTAGGTCAGCCACCTAAGGCCATGTCGGTTGACTGAACCGACAGGTAGTTATTTTGTAACCATTTGTAAATGATATATATTAGGCTGTTGAGCCAGTGAAGAACTCAGTTCAGTTCTATGTATTTGTATGAACTCATCTGTTATAATATAATCTGTTATTCTTACACTTGTGTCCTTATCTCTTGTCTCTGATATGTCTGTATGCTTATAAATGTGTATTATTGGTAACCCTTTGTGATCCGTGAGATTACAACATTGGTTTCGTTGCCGGTAGTACATATCTGAGATGAATAAAAGCAGATGATATTAGAGCAGGAGATTAAGGACTGGTGGGAGCGTAAGATAGCAAATTATTTGCATAATTACGCACGAAGAAACAGATTAATGACTGCTTAGGCAAAAGACAGATTCTTTACTAACACACCATGACAAGTTCGTAGAATAGGTACCCCAGCTCTTGAATAAAATTCTAGATGAAAAATCCGGAAGTGAATAAAGAACAATAGCTACTAGAGAAACTGATTTGAGGGGGGAGGACAAACCTGTCGGAGTGGTTTGAAAAGATCACCGACGATTTCTGCGAGGAGCAAGATATAGAGGAAAGAACTTCGGTAGAAGCCATTCAAAATAAATTCTATACAGACCTTACCAAATAGTTCCTATGCTCCTTACCGACCTTTCTATTTAAGTTCCTGATAGAAAAAGGAGTGGGTCATACTGTTGAACCTCATCCATTACTATGCGAACCACCACAAAATACTAACTGGGCAGAGAAACAAAAGAAGTGGGAAAATTCATTGCCGAAAGAGAGTGGGAATATTTCCTAAGCAAGTAAACAGAACTATCTGAGCTTTCTAAAGTGTCGGGTAGGCAATGGGGGGGTACTTGGTCGTATGTCGGGGTAAAGGAAAAAGGGATTCCAGTTGACTAAACATAGGTACCGTCACTAGCAATCAAATGTCAAACTAAAAAGGAAATCGAACCGACAGTGATACACAAAGGTACGACGGATTTACAGAAGATAGAGAGGAAGAAGAGGCTTAAAAGGAGGGAAGAAAGAAGAGAAATAGCTATAGCACTGCAAAGAGGAATGAGTACTAGGGTGGAAGACCAGGAAAGAAATCTGCTAGAGTTGGGTCATGACCGAGAGGAAGAAGGAATCGATCAAGAAGCATCACCCATGGAAGAATATATGTGGATAGAGCAGTGAGAAGCTCTCCAAATATAAGTCCCTCAAGAGATAACACCTCTGTCTCCATTGAATCCGAGTACAAGAATAAAAGCCATTGTCGAAGAGGTCTGAGATGGTGAGTTTGGTATATGGAGCCGACTAGACGATAAGGTAAACAATGATAATCATCTACTTATCCGTTGACAAGAAGAAGCAAATTGGGTCACGCTTCAGGCATACCCTTCCAACCGAAGTATCCATTTACTTTACTCGACACATGAAGGAGCACCCCCCTGCCAGATACAGCTTTGGAGAAAACAGAAAAATTTGACCTACAAACAAATAATTGCAGTTGGACATCGACAGGAGAATTCGACCCCGACCAACTTCTTGTCGGAGAAGAAACGACAAAAAAAACAACTGACGAAAACGAGAGTTCTGTCGACAACTGCTCTACACAAAAATATAAACAAAACATCCCACTACCCCCACCACCATCGCCACCTCCTGAAGAACACAGCGAATCTGAAATGGGTCATGGATCAGCATATATCCCTCTATATGAGGGCGATGAAAATCCTAGATGACATTGGTTCATTTTCAAGTTGACATGGGATGCCAACCAGGTTACAGCAGAAGACAGACAGATGGCATCGTTCGCTGGTGCATTGAGGAAAATATCTCTAACTTGGTATATGACCTTTTTTGAGAGAACCCCCAATGCATCCAAGGTGTAAATTAAAGTGCAATTCCTATCATTCTTTAAAACTCCAGATGCTAAACATCTGGCAGCTAAAAAGTTAAAAACAACTTCGCAAAAGCCAGCAGAATTTGTCCGAGAGTACGACAAAACTGGAAGGATCTTCTTAGCCAACTTGACTATGTAATTGATGAAAAATTGCTAATTCAGTGGTTTCTTACAGGTATTTCATAGAAAATTCGGCGGCATATAAGCCTGGAGACATTCAAAACATATGAAGATGCGCTTACTAAAGCCTTACAAGTAGAGATGGACGAAGACTTCCCGGCATTATCCCATGGATAATAGACTGGAAGAACAACTCGAGATCATGCAGAAATATTTAAAAGAGATAAACCTTAAGAGTCAGGACATCTGGTGCACGAACATCTGGTGCACGAAATGCTCAACGATCAGACATTCGAAAGATAACTGTCGACAGGAAATTAGCCGACAAGACGTTCGATTTGTGCAAACAAAATGTTTTTGCGACATCTGGCAAGAGCATGGAGAGCACACCACAAAATATTTCCCATTCAACATGAATAATGGTAAAGCATCATGATGTGAAATCTGTGAAACTAAATCATACCACCACTAATTGCCACCTGAATCTAAAAAATCGACAAAATTACTAGGCAGTCTATCAGATGAACGCAGTTGCGTAAAATAATGAGAACAATCAATGAATCAATGCTCAAAGTGAATAAAATAATCAAAGATAAGATGGTTGTCAATATGAGCGCCGGTTCAACAGTCGACGTGGAGGATATGGAGGTCGAGGTTGATTCTCTAGGAATTGCGACAACCAACCACGTCGGTGCATCCAATGTTTCACGTGCTATAAAGAAGGTCACCTTTACGTAGAATGTCCATACAAGGACATAACTAACTTGAAACTCTGTACTAGTTGTGGAGTAGGGGGTTACTCATTAGAGGATTTCTCTACTACGCTTGAAAAAATAAATAAAAAGAAAAATGTTAATGTCTTGTCATGCGTACAAAGACATGGTATTATCAATACAAAGAATTTGCATATCGTAACCTGACAAGGGACAAAAATTGGGAATGATAACCCACGAATAATCAAAATAAAAGAAAAGAATGATCATCCTGATCCAGTTAAACAAAAACAACTGTATAAAGATGCAACAAATGTATTTAGAGAATTTTTTCGATAGGAAGAAGAGGATGATAATCGACAAGACACATTAAAAGAGTTAATACACTTAGTACAAAAAGATAAAATAGTATTTCAATTCATCGACTTATTGTATAAAATAAAACACAACAATAACACCGAAAAAAAAACAAAGAATATCTGCAGCCTAAACCAAAAAGATAAAAGTGATGCCGACCCACTTGTCAACCTAGAAATTGAAGGATACCATGTCCGACAAGTTGTGCTCAACTTCGGATCACAAGTAAACATTATGACTCGTAACACTTGGGAACATTTGGCCAGACCTCGATTATATGAGTCAGGCATAGTGACCTGAAACTAGCTGACCAAGGCCTGATTGAACCTATCGGAGTTTAGAAAAATGTCGACACAACGATAAAAGGAATATCGACTAAAGTCGACTTTGAAATTATTGACCCTAAGGAAGGATCCAGCTCCTTCCCAGCGTTAGTAGGTCGACCTTAGGGAAGAAAAATGAAAGCCTTGATATCTTTGGACAAGGAAAGGATAAAATTAAAAGGGAATGGACAAAAAGTCATAGTACCTATCCATCCATCCCAAGGAGAACCTTGGATAGAACCTATTGATGAAGAAGTCGACATCCGACAATTATATCAGATCCAAAACAATGATAACTACACAGAACCTAATATCTATGGTGAACTGCACTTAGGGAACCAAGATTCAGTAGGGTACAATTCAGATGCAGAATTATATGATTGCGAAGTCGAGAACTATGAAACACAGGTAAGAGGATGCTGGAGCATTCAGAAAGTACAGAAGAAACCAGTCAAACAGTGCTTCGTGATGTCCACCATCCCAAAAATATTTGAAAAGAAAACTAGGGAATATCCTACCCTGAAACCAACAAATATAAATATCACACAAATCCCAAGATATAAAGAAAGAGAATCACCAGCTATACACATAGAGCAAGTATCCAGGAACATTGGTGAACATGGCCGACTCCAAAGTCTAGTGGAAACTTTCACAGGACAAGCTGCTAGATGGTGGGATACCCATCAATCAAGACTACAGACATGGACAACAGCTTCGACTTATTTTATAGAACGATTTGGAGGAAAGAAGTTAACCAACCAGGCCCAAATACCTATATATATATCCAAGGACAAGATCCAGAAGAACACATAAGAACATGTGAAAAAGAATGGAGAAGACTTGGATATAAAGATGAGCGTACATGGCCACACCTATTTCCATCAACGTTATCCAACTTACCATATAAATGGTACAAAATGGAAGAGGCTTGAGGTGAAACATTCCTTTGGCATGAACTAAGAGAGAATTTTATCAAAGATTTCAGCTTTATACCACAAGATGAAAACTTAATCGAAACTGCAAAACAAATCAAGACATTTGTATAACCGACAGAGAACAAAACCCTAAAATACGACCAACCGACAATAAAATGCAATAATATACAAACCGGGACAATACCATAGTCAACAAGACTACAGATGGAAAATGAAAATATGGAAGGAAAAATCTTTAGATGGAAATCAAACCATGTCGAAACGACAAAACCAATTCCCACAGTACTCAAAGCCGAGACAACTGACAAAGAAGACACCAACCGAATGATTGCACCAGACTTTCCTGCTACATTTTCACAGTTTAAAGAAGGGAGTCGACTAATAAATGAAACAAAAGCACCTGAATGATTAGACCCTAAAGTGAAAATTAAAGAAGTCGACATATCAAATGATGATCGACCAAAAATAGAAAAAATTGAAGACTACTGGAATGAAGCACAAACAACAGAGATAGTAAACCTACTGAAAGAATTTCAGGATGTATTTGCTAGAGACTATAAGGATATCAAAGGTCTAGTACATGAAATGAGTGAAATGAAGATCTACATTAAACCTGATGTTCAACCTGTAAAGAAAAGACCATATAAACTAGCTCATAAATACAAAGAGATAGTCAAGAAAGAGATTTATAACATGCTTGCAGCAGGAATTATCTACCCTATTGACCAATCAGAATGGGCAAGTCCAATGGTTGTTCAACCAAAGAAACATGATTCAACCAAGCTAAGGATCTGTGTCAACTTTAGAGAACTCAATAAAGTTACACTAACAGACCCATTACCAACACCTTATGCAGATAAAATCTTAAATGAGGTTGCGGGACATGAATTCTACTCGTTTACAGATGGATTCTCATGTTATAATCAAGTACCAATAGCCAAAGAAGACTAGAAAAATACAACATTCGTATGTGAATTTGGCTCATTTTCTTACAGGGTTATGCCTTTTGGACTAAAAAATGCACCTACAATATTTTCAAGGATTGTGGTTAAAACATTTCAGGAGTATATTTAAAAAACAATGGCAGTATATTTTGACAATTGGACAATATACTCTACGCTGAAAGACCACTACAAATGACTAAGGCTCATGTTGGAACAATGCAGACAAATCGAACTATCTCTGAACATTAAGAAGTGCATATTTCTAACCCCTATATGGATGCTATTAGGACACATTGTCTGTAAAGAAGGCATTAAGGTCGACTTTGCAAAAATAAAAATCATCCTCGAATTAAAACCACCAGTGAATCCAAAACAAGTCAGTGTACTACTTGGTCATACAGGATATTACAGAAAATTCATAAGACACTATTCAGATATGACATGCGCACTGGAAGAATTGTTAAGAGAAGATCAGGAGTTTAACTAGACAGAGAAATGCGACAAATCATTCGAAACACTAAAAAGGAAGTTAATCGAAGCACCCATTCTAAGATTCCCAAACTGGTTGACCAAATTCAATGTACACATCGATGCATCAGGCCTGGCAATAGGAGAAATCCTAACTCAACCAAGAGACGACAGAATGGACTACCCTATAGTTTACAGTAGCAAAAAATTAAATAAAGCAGAAAGAAACTATTCAACAACAGAGAGAGAAGCATTATGAATGGTATTCGCACTATAGAAGTATCGAAACTACCTACTAGATAATCCGTTTATCTTTTATACCGACCACCAAGCACTAAAATACCTAGTCAATAAACCCTTTACACCATGGGAGAATCTGCCGATGGCTACTCCTATTCCAATAATTTGAATTTGAATTTGTTTTTAGGCTTGGAAAATTAAATGTCGGACCCGACCACTTATCACGAATCGACACAGGAAAGGAACCGACAGGATTCGAAGATGACCTGGCGGATGCACATTTATTTTGAATAGAAGCAGTCACAGTAGAATTAGAGGAAATAGCTCATTTCTTAGAAAATGGACAAGCACTAGAAGGCATGAGTTCGAAGAAGAAACAAATATTAGCCATGAAAGTTTCACCATATAGCATAATAAATCGATTCTTGTATAAAATGGGTCTGGATGACATCCTCAGAAGATGTGTGCTAGAACATGAAAGAAATAATATTATGTATGAGGCACACTATGGACTGGCGAGAGGACATTTTCAAGCAGACACAACTGCCAAGAAAATCCAACAGTCAGGGTTATGGTGGCCAACACTTTACAAAGACTGGAAAAAAATTGTAATCCAATGTGACAGATGCCAACGACTAGGTCGACCTTTGCCTAGCACAAAAATGCCATTAATATTAGTAAACCCAAGTTTGACATTTGAAATTTGGGCCATCGATTTCATAGGACCATTTCCCATACCAGCAACAAGAACAGGTGCAAGGTACATAATAACTGCAGTAGAGTATGTAACCAAATGGGTAAAAGCAGAACCGGTCGATATATGTTCCAATGAGATAGCTGCTAAATTAATCTATGAAAATATAATCACCAAGTTTGGATTTCCACTAACCCTAATCAATGACCAGGGTTCACACTTCATTAATAAGACCATCAAGGCACTGACGGACCAGTTCGAAATCGACCACCGATGAAGTACAACTTATCACCCTCAATCGAATGGAGCAATTGAGGAATTTAATAAAACACTAACAAAAGGCCTAACAAAAATATGTAACACTGACAAAGACGATTGGGATGAAAAGATACCTGCGGTACTATGGGTGTACAAAACTACATACAAGCGTTCAACTGACCAAACACCATTCTGACTAGTTTATGGACAAGTAGTAGTTCCACTACATTTTCGACAACAGACACCTATTATCATAGATATTTTACATGTCGATGTCGAACAAGGAAGGAAGGATCGACTGATACAATTAAGTAAACTAGAAGAACACCGACGGATTTCTTTAAAGCATCAAAAAATCCAGAAACAATAGCAGAAGGCATGGCATGATTGTAACATCAAAAACAAGAACCTGTTGGTAGGGAACTTGGCCTTATTATACAACAGTCGAGTAAAAGGAAAACCCAAAAAGATACATACAGAATGTATGGGACCCTATGTTGTTGAAGAGATTCATACCAACGAATCAGTCTGACTAAGGACATTACAAGGCATAGTATTTCAGATACTCGTTAATGGAGCCCGACTAAAGCGGTACAAAAACTAAAACAGTTCAAAAAACAAACAAACAAACAAACATATAACGACCATAACGGTTAAACAAAAACTATAAAAATCTGAAGAAAAAAAAATAAAAAAATAACCAATACCATAAAACCAGGATGACAGGAAATCAATGTTTCAACAGTCGACATTACACCCACCAACATACCACCATCGACTGCTCTTAGGATCGACATCGACCAGCGAACCTAAAAGTCACATCACGCCTTCATGACTACGAGCGGAAAAATCAAATCACCATTAACACAAACTCAAGTGATCGTGCTGGACCATCACGTCTGACATTAATACACCCATCGACAAAAACGTCAAACGCATCGCCTATAAATACTAGACAATAAGAGGATCATTTACAGTATTTTGAATAAAGAGAGAAATTGAGCAAACAGAAAACCAAGAAATAAGAAACCCTAAGAAAAATCGAACACAGAACCGACAGAATGGCACCAAAACAAACGAGAGCCGTAGCCAAGACTAAGAAACTAAAATATGTTGAGACCCCATTAATGAGGAGGCTGAGGAACATAAAGAATGCTAAGATTCAAGAGACCTCACGGGATAAAACATGGGCTAAGATCAAGGAATGGGCCTATGTCGACAAGAAAATAACACCAACCATGAAGAAGATAAACCACAGTACTATCATGAACTACATGAACACACCATTCATGGCAAGTTTTGGAGGTACGAAGGAAACAACAGTTAAATTCATCATCAGCGGATACCATAATGACAGATTCGACTTCGACAAGCCAGTCAAATTATCTGGTGAAGTAATATATAAACTGATCAGTTTATCCAACCATGGCGACCCAATACCAGTCAGCATAAAAGAAGGATTGGTAGAGCAACTTACTGGATCACCATCGGGCAAAAACTCAAAAGGGCTAATGATTAGCCAAATACAAGCCTGAACGCCACAAATTGTGGCTAAAATCATAGCAATGGGGCTTACACCTACAGGTCGAGGAAGCGACCTAAAATTGGACATGTTAGAGGTAGTGGATACCATTGCCGAAACAGGGAAAATATACAATTAGGCTGAGTGTTTCGTCGACATGCTCAAAGGGATATGTGAGAAGTGTCAAGAGTCGGGAGGGATTATAAGGTTTCCATCCCTTATAATATGGATATTAATGTACTATTTGTGCCCTGTCGGGGACAAGCAGTTCCAAGAACCCACAAGATTCCATATTAGAGATTCAATCCATTCGCCCAAACTGGAACACTAAAGGAATTGGAAAATGGAAAAGTGCTATTGGAAAACCGGTTCCAACAGCTTAAAATCCAAACAACCAGATTGAGGGTGCCCCAGAACATCCGACGAAGTCTGCCAAAGACTGCACATATACAACTGGAACTAGACCATACTACAATATGGGATATGCAGGGTGCTAAAAGAAAATCAAAGACTCTCGAATACTACCCAACAGTCAAAGAGATCTTCAGGGAGTTAGCTCGACAGTCTGGCACGAAACTAACAATATCAGCGAGAGCCAAAGAAGGAACCCTAGCAATAGAAGAACCACTCACCGACCAAGAAAAATAAGAAGACTATGAACTTCGGCTATACATCAGCACATTCGTGTCAGAGGAAACAACCGCAGAAGACACCAATCGACTATAGATTACTATTATATCGCCGACAACTCAAAGGGAAGGGACACAGACAGAACAACAGGTACTCAAACCAGCTGAGAAAAAAATCGGCCCAACTCAACAACAGGGGGGAGAAGAAGGACCAGAGTTCGACACAGAAACCGAAAACCCCGAATATGCTATAACCAAAGAAAAGATCTGCAAACTAACAAAGGAAATAGAATCCTCAAGGAAGAGGACAAAAACCCAGGAACAAGGACAAGGGAAGGGAAAGTGCAAGCTTATCATCGTGGAATCATCAGAAGATGAAGACGAATTAGTATCCACGGTCGTTGACATCATAGAAGACGCTGCAGCAAATAAAATACCAGTGGAAGCACAGTTCCAGAAGTTTGTTGAAGCAGGAGCACAACAAGGTCGGCCGAAAAAGGCAAAAATCACAAACACCTCCACGGCTGAAAATGTTGTCGACTTAGTGTCAACACCTCCACCTTCATCTCCGACTCAAATAACATAGGAAGAAAATCCAAAGCTTCCTTCAATAATCCCAATTGACATATACAAAAATGCTATGCCGAAAACCTTGAAGGAAAGGTTCGACCGTGACAGAGACTTCTAGGCGTACATTGAAAAACTGCCTGAGTTACTCACTTCGGTACAAAAGATCACCACCAAAGCGCCTCTGTTTGAAACTGGTGGATTTAGACTACCCATCCCTCAACCGAGCCAAATACCCCTGAGGCTGAGGATTGTGGCAACTTTAAAATCAACATTTACAAGAAACCCCGACAAGATAGTTGAATTTGTTGCAAGTTGAACTACATTCATCATCCCGACTGACATTGACAACCCTCCACCAGCTAATGAATTGACAGGAAATGAGGAAGAAGAAAACATGGGTGAAATCAATCGAGAGATTGATGAACTATTCTCTGACATCTCGAAAGGTTGACCCCCAGAGATCAACGACCCATCAGCCGACCACATTCCCACTACTCCAATCACACCCAACCATTCACCATCACCACCACCACACCCCAACTCAGAACCTGCAACCGAACCAACTGCACCTGAACCACCTCCACCACAACCATCAGTACCAATGACATCTGTATCTGGACCATCTGTACAAAATCCACCAGATACACACCCAGCAACAACACTCATCCTGCAGACCCAACCAGAAGTTCCCCTCACCACTGCAGGTCAAGAACCAGACAACCCATCGCCAAAAATTCTCACTCTTACAGGTACACAGGTATAGCAACAAGAAGAACAAAAGCATAAGAGGAAGAGAGATAAAAAGAAGAGGGACCATCATCCCCAAGTGAAAACGGTTCACATCAGCTAACTTGGGTCAACCACTGTAGTCAAAGAGACAAAGTCGAGGGATGGAGAGTTGGGACAACTCTTGGAAACCCTGGATATTGAAGCAAAAACAAGGATCTAGAATAGACGCAAGGAGCTCGACGAAAACGAAAGAGAACAAGTCGAGTTCCTAAACAAGTGCAAAAACCTTGCATAGTCTGTGATACCAGGACCAACAGAGGTCGACACCGAAAAATCGCTAGAGAAAACCTATTAGCTATTCGAAAGCATGGTGTTGGAACTGCAGACACAAATGTAGAACACCAAAGAAGAGAAAAAAGAAGAGAAAAAAGAAGAAACAGCTCGACTACTGATGCAGTGGCATACATCTTTATCCGAAGCTTAAAAAGTGCTTCAAGATCATATGGAGGAGTCGGTCATCACATAAGGTGTACTACAAGACTGGCCTGCTTATTATGGGAAAGTATTCTAGCAGACCCGACAGACACGACAAGACATCCAAGCACTGGATAATAGGAAGAGCATGGAAGAAGCACTCAAGAGCACCATTGAATATCAAATCGTGCTTGAGACAAACAAACTGCAGAAGCTTGAGTGACAAGCACACCAGTGGGTGCAAAAGGAAATTCCAAGCTTAGACAAACTATATATCATCTATCCGCAAATGAAACGACTTCTGGAGACGGCAGAAGAAAAAGACCAGTTTTTGGGTCCCGACACATAAAGGATAGCAAACCTTTCCATTCAAGAAAAGATGTCAACATTGTCAAGCCTTCCAACATTAACAATCGACATCCAAAAAGTATTGCAAAGTTGGACATAATTCCAACATCAGCTGGCTATGATAGCAGAAGCAATTTTCAAAGTTTGTGTACAGAAACTACTGACCATCCGACTTCATGGCCCATAAAATAATAAATAGACGAAATAACTACTTAGACAGCCAAAGATTTTTTTTGAGTACCTCCCTTGTTCTTTGGGACGAAGAATAGTTTTGTTCGTGGGGGAGATGTTGGAGGAGCTATTCGACCAGCCGACTAAGTCGATCGGCTAACTAATTAGAGATTAGGTCGGCCACCTAAGGTCATGTCGGTTGACTGAACCGACAGGTAGTTATTTTGTAACCGTTTGTAAATGATATATATTAGGCTATTGAGCCAGTGAAGAACTCAGTTCAGTTCTGTGTATTTGTATGAACTCATCTGTTATAATATAATCTGTTATTCTTACACTTGTGTTCTTATGTCTTGTCTCTGATATGTCTGTATGCTTATAAATGTGTATTATTGGGAACCCTTTGTGATCCATGAGATTACAACACCGACTACAAAGCTTAGTAGAAACCTTTATAGGACAAGCTGTTAGATGGTGGGATACCCATCAATCAAGATTGCATACATGGAAAACAACTTCGAATTACTTTGTATAAAGATTCAGAGGAAATAGGCTAACCAAACAAGCACAAATACCTATGTTCATCCAAGGACAAGACCTAGAGGAGCACATAAGAACATGCGAAAGAGAGTTGAAAAGACTTGGATATAAAGACAAACGTACATGGCCACACCTGTTTCCATTGACTCTAGCTGACTTACCAAACAAATCGTACAAAATGCAAGAAGCACGGGGTGAAACATTTCAATGGCACAAACTTAGAGAGAACTTCGTTAAATACTTCAGCTTTATACCACATAATGAAAAGTTAGTCGAAACTGCAAAACAAATAAAAGCATTTATAGAAAAAACTGGGAACAACACTCCGATACAAAACTATGATCGATCGACAATACCATGTAATAACATACAAACCAAGATAATACCACAGTCAACAAGATTGCAAATGGAAAACGAAAATCCGGAAGGGAAAAGATTTCGATGGAAATCATACCATTCAGAAACAACAAAACCAATTCGCACAGTACTTAAAGTTGAGATAGCTGACAAAGAAGATACCAACCAAATGACTACAACAGACTTTCTTGCTACATTCTCACAATTTAAAGAAGGGAGTCGACCGATCAATGAAGCTCAAGCACCAAAATGGTTAGATGCCAAAGTTAAAACTAAATATTTTGACATATCAAATGATGATCGACCAAAAATGGTAAAAATTGGTGATTACTGGAGCAAAGAACAAACGACCGAAATAGTAAACTTACTAAAAGAATTCTAGGATGTATTCGCTAGAGACTACAAAGATCTCAAAGGTCTGGTCCACGAAATGGGAAAAATGAAGATCGACATTAAACCTGATGCCCGACCTGTAAAGAAGAGGCCCTATAAACTAGCTCATAAATACAAAGAGATAGTCAAGAAAGAGATCGACAATATGCTTGGAACAAAAATTATCTACCCTATCGACCAATCGGAATGGGCAACCCCAATGGTCGTACAACCAAAGAAACATGACCCAAAAAAACTAAGGATCTGTGTCGACTTCAGAGAATTAAATAAAGTCACCTTAACAAACCCATTCCCAACACCCTATGCAGATGAAATCCTAAATGAAATTGCAGGACATGAATGCTACTTGTTTACAGACGGATTCTCAGGGTACAACCAAGTACCAATAGCCAAAGAAGACCAGAAAAAGATGACATTCATATGTGAATTCAGCTCATTTGCCTACAGAGTTATGCCTTTTGGTCTCAAAAACGCACCTGCAGTATTTTCAAGAATTGTTGTCAAAACATTTCAAGAATATATCTACAAAACAATGGCAATATATTTTGATGATTGGACATTCTACTCTATGCTGAAAGATCACTGCAAATGGCTAAGGCTCATGTTGGAACGTTGCCGACAAATCCAACTATCTCTGAACATAAGGAAATGCATATTCCTAACTCCTATAGGGATAATATTAGGGCATATTGTATGCAAAGAAGGCATCAATATCGACTTTGCAAATATAAAGATTATCCTTGACTTGAAACCACCAGTGAACACAAAACAAGTAAAGTTACTACTTGGTCATACAAGATATTACATGAAATTTATGAGTTACTACTCAAATATGACCTATCCACTGGAAGAACTACTAAGAGAAGATTAAGAGTTCGACTGGCCAGATGAATGTAACGTATCATTTGAAGCACTAAAAAGGAAACTAGTAGAGGCACCTCACAGGGGCTTCACTTGTTGACCAATATACTATCATGTTAGTTCATATTGTGGGTTTTAAAATTATTAAAAATTGAAACAATATATTGCAGGTATTGGGGGGATGAGGGTTTTAAGATGGGGGCGGGTAGGGTGGTTTATAAGGATTGAGGTATAAAAAGGGGTGGGGAGGAGGCTTTAGTATTGGGAGGGGGTTTCAACAAAAAGAGTTTGGGTCAATATCTCTAGAAATTAAGGGTATTCTTTAATATCCCATGATTGCACGTGCTATGTGAGATGTTCACTAAGTGAAGTCCCTGTGAGGCACCTATCTTAAGGTTCCCGAATCGGTCGATAAAATTTCACGTACATATCGACGCATCAGGCCTAGCAATAGGAGCGATCTTAACAGAACCAAGAGACGATGGAATGGATTACCCTATAGTTTATAGCAGCAGAAAACTAAACAAGCAAGAAAGAAACTATTCAACAACAGAGAGAGAAGCATTAGGAATGGTTTTGCGCTATAGAAGTATTGAAATTACCTACTAGCCAACCCTTTCATCTTCTATATCGACCACCAAGCATTGAAATACCTTGTAAACAAACCCTTACACCATGGAAGGATTTGTCAATGGCTACTACTATTTCAAGAATTTGAATTCGAAGTTGTTGTTAGACCAGGAAAATTAAATGTCGGACTTGACCACTTGTCGAGAATCGACACAGGAGAGGAGCCGGCAAAAGTCAAAGACGACCTACCGGATGCAGACTTATTTCGTATAGAAGTAGTCCTAGCAGAATTAGAGGAAATAGCTCAATTATTAGAAAATGGTCAAGCACTAGAAGGCATGATCACGAAAAAGAAACAAATCTTAGCTATAAAGGCTGCACTATACAACCTCATAAATGGATTTTTATATAAAATGGGCTTGGACGACATCCTCAGACGATGCATGTTAGAACAAGAAAGAGATAATATCATGTACAAATCACACTATGGGCCGGCGGGAGGACATTTTCAAACAGATACAACTGCCAAGAAAATCCAATAGTCAAGGCTATGGTGGCCGACACTATACAAGGATTGTAAAAATTTTATTAGCTAGTGTGACATATGTCAACGACTGGGTCGACCGCTACCTAGTACATAAATTCCCTTGATATCAGTAAACCCAAGTTTGACATTTGAAATTTGGGCCATCGCCTTCATAGGACCATTCCCAACACTAGCAAAAAGAACATGTGCAAGATACATAATAATTGTAGTAGAATATGTAACCAAGTGGGTAGAAGTAGAACCTGTCAACATGTGTTCTAGTGAGATAGTTGCTAAATTTATCTACGAAAATATAATTACCATATTTGGATCCCCAATAACCCTAATTAGTGACCAAGGTTCACACTTTATTAACAAAACCATCAAGGCACTAACAGATCAGTTCAAAATTGACCACCGACGTAGTACAGCTTATCACCCTCAGTCGAATGGAGCAATAGAGGCATTCAACAAAACATTAACAAGGGACTTGACAAAAATATGCAACACCAACAAGGATGATTGGGATGAAAAAATCCCTATAGTATTATGGGCTTATAGATTAGCCTACAAACGTTCGACCAACCAAACACTATTCCAACTAGTATATGGCCAAGAAGTAGTTATTCCACTACATTTCTAATAGCAAACACCTATCATAGCAGATATTTTACACGTCGATGTTGAATAAGGAAGAAAGGACTTACTGATGCAATTAAGCAAGCTAGAAGAACACCGACTGCTCGCCTAACAACACCAAGAAATCCAAAAATAGCAGCAAAAGGCTTGGCATGATCGCAATATCAAAAACAAAATCTGTCGGTAGGGGACCTTGCCTTACTATACAATAGTCGAGTAAAAGGAAAACCCAAAAAGTTACACACATAATGGATGGGACCTTACGTTGTTGAAGAATTTCATGCCAACGAATCAGTCCGACTAAGGACATTACAAGGCATAATATTTCGGAAACTTGTTAATTTTGCCCGACTAAAACAGTACAAAAAATAAAATAAGTTCAAAAAAAAAGGAGAGACATACATATAACAACCATAACTGTCAAAAAAAACTATAAAAATCTAAAATCCTAAAAAAAAACAACAAAACAAAACCAACACCCATAAAACAGAATGACAGGAAATTTTCAAAGATATAATAACCAGCACTTCGACAACCGACACCAATCCCATTGACATACCTCCATCGACCGCTCGCATGATCGACATCGACCGACGACCCCAAAGGTCAAATCACGCCTCCATGACTACGAACAGAAGGAGCACCAAAATAAAATCACAATTAATGCAAACTCCAGAGACTGTGTTGGACCATCACTTCTGCCATCAATACATCCATCGACAGAAACATCACCCGCTCCACCTATACATATCGGGCCATAAAAATATCAGTTACCGTATTTTGAAGTGATAGAACAACTGAGCAGTCAGAAATTTGAGCACCGAGACTCTGTAAGAAAATCCAACCAAGAGATCGACAAGATATCCCCGAAGCAAACCAGAGCTGTAGCTACAAAAACAAAAGAACTTCAATCCACCAAAACCCCACTGATGAGAAGATTAAGAAATATAAAAAATACCAAGGTACAGGAAACCTCGTGGACCAAAACCTGGGCAGAAATCAAAGAATGGGCTTACCAAGACAAGAAAATAACACTAGAAGCGGAGAAGATACGCTACAGCACCATCATGAGCTACATGAACACACCATTCATGGCAAGCTTTGGAGGAACGAAAGAAACAGTAGTGAAATTTATTGTTAGTCAATATCACAATGGTAAATTTTACTTCGACCAATCGGTAGAAATTTCTGGGGAAGTAATATACAAACTTACCAGTCTATCAAATCAGGGCAACCCTGTCCCTATTGGTATAAAAGAAGGGCTGGTAGAACGACTAACTGGAACATCAAAAGGGAAGAACTCAAAAGAGCTAATGATCATTCAAATACAAGCCCGAACGCCGCATATTGTGGCCAAAATCATAGCAACAGGACTCACTCCTACAGGTCAAGGGAACAATCTGAAGCTAGACATGCTAGAAGCAATCGACACAATAGAAATTACAGAAAAATTTTACCGTTGGTCTCAGCATGTTGCTGACATGCTCAAAAGTATATGCGAGAAATGTCAAGATTCGGCTGGGATTATAAGGTTCCCATCTTTGATACTCTGGATAGCAATGTACCACTTGTGCCCAGTCGGGAACAAGCAGTTCCAAGAACCACACAAGTACCACATGTGGAGGTTCAATCGATCTTCACAGAATGGAACACTGAAAGAATTGGAAAATGGTAAAGTAATGCTGGAAAATTGGTTCCAAAACCTGAAAATCCAGACAATTATATGGAGGGTGCCTCAGAACATCTGAAGAAGTCTACCAAAAACAACACATATTCAAGTCGAGCTTGACCATACAGTAGTCTGGTACATGCAAGGGGAAAAAGAAACATCGAAACCTCTTGACTACTACCCAACAGTCGAAGAGATTTTTCGAGAGCTAGCTCGACAGTCCAATACAAAGTTATCAATACTAGCAAAAGCCAAAGAAATAAATCAACCAATCGAAGAACCATTGACATACCAAGAAAAAGAGGAGGACTACGAACTCCAATTACATATCAATACCTTCATGTTGGATGATATACCGACAGAGGACACCAACAGACTACAAATAACAACCATACCACCACCGACACAAAGAGGAAGTACACCAACTGAGCAACAGGAAACTAACCTAGCAGAGAAAAGTATCAGTCCGACCAACCAACAGGAGAGAGAAAAAGAACTAGAGGAAGATATCGAATCAAATAATCCAGAATTTGCTATGACAAAAGAAAACTTAAGGAAAATAGCAAGGGAAGTAGCAGCCTCAAGGAAGAGGAAGGAAATTCAGGGAAAAGGGAAAGGGAAGCGCAAGCTTCTCCTTTCAGAGTCAAAATATGAAGAAGAATTGTTGGCGACCACTGTCGACATCATAGAATACACAACAACAAACAAAGTTTCGGTCGAAGCACAATTCAGACGGTTCGTCGACGCAGGAGAAAAGCAGGGACGACCGAAAAAGGTAAAAACTGCAACCACTTCAACTGATGAAGACATTGTTGATTTAGTTTCTACACCTCCACCCCCATCTCGAACCCAGATTACATAGGAAGACACCCCACATATACCCACCATAAGCCCAGTCAACATTTGTAAGAATGCTATGCTAGAGACATTGAAAGAACGGTTCGACCAGGACGGTGATTTTCAGGCATACATTGAAAAATTACCTGAAATACTCACCCCTGTCCAGAAGATTACCACCAAATGTCCACTAATTGAAGCTAGTGCACCACGCCAGATCCTCTCTCAGCAAATTGGCCAAATACCCTAGAAACCAAGATCTATGGGAATTATCAAGTCCACATTCTTGAGGAACCTCGACAAGACATCTCAAATTGTCACAAGTCGCACCTCATCCATTATCCCTTTCGACATCCCACACCCTCCCCTAGCCAATGAACCGGCAAGAGATGTGGAGGAAGACAACCTGGAAAATATCAACTAGGTGATCAACAACCTATTCTCTGACGACCCAAACAATTCACCACCAGAAGTTGAAGACCCAACAATAACTAGCAATATTCCTACTACACCAATTACACCAGACCACTCACCATCCCCATATCCACCACCATTTTCCAATCCATAACCTTTACCAAACCCTGAACCATCTGTGCCAAATCCTCCAAATACACATCCAGCTACAAGTTCCACCCAAGAAAATCAACTAGAAATTCCACCGACTGTTGAAGATCAACAGCCAGAAAATCATCCATAGGAGAATCTACCACTTACAGATGCACAAGCACAACAACATACATAATAGCATAAACACAAAAGAAAAAGAGACAAAAAGAAGAAAGAACACCACAAAGAATCAAAGTCAACAATGGTTCACCTTAGTCAACTTGGATCGACTACTGCAGTTGACGCAACAAGGCTAAGAGATGGAGAGTTGGGACAACTCTTAGAAACTTTGCCCACCGAAGCGAAAACAAGAAGCTAGACCAAACGATAGCAGCTCGACAACAGTAAGAATGAATAAGTCGAGTTTCTATCAAAATGCAGAAAATCAGTTCAAACAGATATACCGGGACCTCCAGAGGCCAACACCGACAAGCCGCTTGAAAAGGCATACCAGCTATTTGAAAACATGGTGTCGACTATACAATCACATCTACTAAATACAAAGGAAGACCAAAAAGAGGAGACATCCAAACTGTTAAGGCAGCAGTACACAGCATTCTTAGAAACTCATAAAGTGATGCAAGACCACCTGGAAGAATCTGTCATCACAGAATAAGTACTCCGTGATTGGCCCACTTATTATGGGCAAGTATTTCAGAAAACCCGACAAACCCGAGAACAAATTCAAGCGTTGGAAAGAAGAAAAGGCACCGAAGAAGCACTGAGAAACAAGATACAATATCAAATTGTATTAGAAACATCCAAACTACAGAAACTAGAAACACAAGCACACCAGTGGGTACATCAAGCACTCCCAAACCTTGATAAACTAGATACAATTTTCTCGCAGATGAAAAGACTAATGGAGGCAGCAAAGGAAAAAGATCAATTTATGGGACCCAACATGGAAAGTATAGTAGACCTTTCCATCCAGGAGAAGATGTTGACCTTATCAAGCATCACAACATTGACTATTGACATCCAGAAAGTATTACAAAGCTAGGAAGAATTTCAACACCAACTGGTCGTTACAGCAGAAGCAATTATGGAAATATGCATGCAGAAACGACCAACCATCCGACTACATAGTCCATGAAGACAAACAATACCAGAAACAACTACCTAAGACAGCACACTATTGAAGTATCTCCCCTGTTTCTTTGGGGAGAAGAAATATTTTTTTCCTGGGGGAGATGTTGGAGGAGCTAGTTGGTGAGCTGACTAGTTGAATAGCAAACTAATTGGACATTAGGTCGTCCACGTAAGGTCGTGTCGGTTGAGCGAACTGACAGGTAGTTATATGTAACTGTTTGTAAATCATATATATTAGGCTGTTGAGCCAGATGAGAGGGAGGTTCAGTTTTGTGTATGTATGGACCCTCATGTTATAATATAATATGTTATTCCCCCTATCTCTGTTCTTGTCTCTTGTGTATGTTATGTCTATATGATTTAATGTGTATTATTGGTAACCTTCTGTGATATGTGAGATTACAACATGATGCACTAGTAATTTGTGATAGATAATCTTGTGCAATGCCTAAGGTACCGAATGGTTCTGTATCGAGCAACACTATATCCTAGTAATTACTATGAATATTTATTAAGACTCAATGATTCAAAAAATAAGTGTCGCATTAGCAAGTGTACGTTGAATTCGAGAAATAACACTGTTCAATGTGCATTTTGTTCTTATGGTGCCTTTGACTTAGCGGCCTCTGCTTGTTGTAGATGTATAGATTTAATTACTTCCTTTCTCGTTGGCAGCTTTAGGGGATCAGATCAGATCGGTTGTTCATAAAATGTAAATTTTATTGTTTCATATTGATATTTAGTTTTGTGTAAGGTTTAATAAAACTTATTAATTTTGATAAAAGAAATTTAATGTTAACCCATGTTCTTGTGTGCTGATTAGACAGTATTAAAAGTTCAGACATGAAATTAAACTGTGGGTAAATCTAATTGCAAAACAGTGGTTAACCCTGCCATGAAAAGAGAGAAATCTATGCTTTGGAACAAAAAAACTATTATTGAAGTTGATGCCTAAGCACTGTGCTGGTAAATTCATTTCGAATTCACAAATTATGTGTCAATGGAGAAGCGAGAAAGCACACTAGAAGAGAGTCCTATTCAACTTATCCATCTTTCTTATGGATGATTTAAGCATTTTATAATCATGGATATAAATTAAAAATCAATTAATTCAGGTCAAACTCCAAAAACTGTGAAACATTCAATAAAGCATTGATAAACTTCCATACAAATTATTGATTGTTCAATTATGATTTTCATTGCGAACTAGTTCCATCAATTATCCATCAACATGTTAGAAATACAGTGGCATAAATTATCCATTAGCATGTTAAAAATGTAGTGGCAGAATCTATTGATGAATACCGTTGAATCTGAAGGGTTCAGTCTTCCAAACCTCAAATATTTCTTATAGAGAGCGATCTTCCACCACTTTTTATCCACGGGGACTAATCGCCATGCATCAATCTATCAGTCCCTTAGGTATATTTTGATGGTGCATCTTTACATGACTATGTTGTTGGAGGTGCTGGTGGTATTCTCTATTTATCAAATTTTCTTAGCAGCTAGTTTAGGACCATGCAAAAATAACAAGGCAGAATTACAAGCTTTAAATCTTTCTATCACTCTTGCAAATATGAAAGGGGTGCTTTTTATCACTCTCCATTTCCAAGTGTTTGGAGATTCAAAACTTTTTATCCATATTAGGAGAAAACCAAAAAACATTTTACTAGTGCCAATTTATTTGAAGATCGTCAAAATGATGGAGACCTTTAATGTGTCACCTTTTATCACATCTTTTGTGAAAAGAGTATTGAAGTAGAGTTACCGGTAAGAAGGGAAGATAGTAACATTCATTATTTAGTGAAAGAAGTACTTGTTTCTATATATACCCACATTCAAGCTTGGAAATCTCTGAGATACAAAAATCAACGATAAGTTATTACAATTCAGTTCAGCACGTTTACAAAATCTACCTATTTAAGGCTAAACACCAGCGAAGATTGTATTCAATTTCTTCTTCATACCAAAAGCAGCGGGGTTGAGCGCAATTTCGAATCGTCGGCACTCCATTGGAAACAACCGTCATGGTAATCCCATTGTCGTTTCCATTAACATATGCATCATTATAAGTGACCTTCTATAATGCGCATAGAGGAAAGCAAAAACAAATAGAAATCCAACTTAGATGGTGCTGCCATGGCCTTATCCAGGTGGACTGTTGCATGCAGTTGGACATGAGCTACAAAATCCTTGTTAGAGCGTCAGAGTAATGGACTGCATTCATGTCAACTTCCTGTACCAAACAATGGTCAGGATTAGTCAAATTAAGCATGTTTCATGTTGTGTGTATTAATGTATTTTCAGAGGTGTCAGACAAGAACAAATGAAAAAGGTAAATCCATAATAAGAGGGTGGATGAAAATAACATAGAAAAACTGTTTAATTTACTTGTAAAACAATAGCATAAAAAACTATAAATAAGATGGCATGAATGTCAAATCCCTGTGGAATAGTAATAATTATCACAATGCTTACTTACGTTAGCTCACCACCGGGTCTTGGGACAAAAAATCCCATAATGACATCACCTACTAAGAACCAATAGGAGGCAAGTTAAATCAAAATTTAAAAAATGTCAAAAATTAAAATTATTCCAAACTATAGCAAAAACATTTAAAAACCAAAAAATTTGAACCTACCTCCTGAATTAATCTACCTGAGCGAATCATATATATCCCCTATGGGGAACATAATAAAAATAAACTAAAAATATTATTAAATATGTTATTTAAATTTAAATAACTTAAAATATTATTAAATATAATTAAAAAATAAAAAAATATATTAAAAATAACTTTTATTTAAATCTAAATAACATATAAGTTGTTAACCAAATCATTAATTATTTGAAAAAAGAAATATAATAAAAGAAAATCTTTATTAAAAAAAAAGTTAAAAAGAATGTTCGGACCAAAATGAATAATGGGGTGCTCTTTAAAAAAAATACTATCTTGAGAGATGCATCAAACATAATAATAATAAAATAAAATGTTTGTTTTTTTTTTTAATAGAAACTGAGAAATTTTTTATTGATTAAAATAGGCTGTAGCCCAGCCAGGCGTACAAAGAGGAATTCTGAAAAAGAATACTGATGTCCTCTATCAGAACAGTCGGCCTTCTTAAAAGTGCTTTGAGAAGTGAATCCCAATTTTTTCTGTTGCTATTTCGAGAAAAGGACTACTTGCAAGAGTAGACTCTCACAAATTGAGAGCAGAGAAAAATACAGAAACAAAACATTAAACAGGTGGAGAGGAGTGCCCCTTAATGAAAGGATCCAATTTCTTCTGTGAGCTCGCGCTGATGTTTGAGGCTGCTTCCTTTTCTCTGCGTTCTTGATTTGTCTTTCGTCCTCTGGTGAGGGGAGGAGAAGGAGCTGAGACGTCTTCGGAGTCGGAGGTTCCCTCTGACGAAGGGATCAAGGATGCCGGTCTTGCTTGGGATGAAATCTCGCGGATCGAAACGCTGGGATCTTTCTTTGAACCTAGAGAAGCAGGTTTTGGAGAAACTTGTCCAGCTACCTCCACGGAGCCTATGGGGCCAGAGTTGCCCTGATCCTGGATAGCTGCAACTTCAGGTTCTTATGCTTCATCTTCCTGGAGTACTGCAAAACTATTTTTGTTTTCCGTTCGTGGAGCATCTGCAAGAGGAGAATGATCTACCTTTTGCTGAGACGCTTGAGGCTCCTTTCGTCGGGGAGGACGGCGTCGATTTGAAACCGTCTGGAATTCTGTATCATTGGGAGCTGGGGGATTTGCTGGTTTCTGTGGTTCTGCAAGCTTGGGGCAGATTTTAGCGAAGTGGCCGTAAACATGACAGAAGTTGCATTTGAAGGGGATCTGCTCGTAATCCAGTTCTTGTATATGGCTCCATTCTCCTAAAGTGAGCTTTAGGGCCTCCGGAAGCCCTTTCTCTAGATTCACCTCTACGCAGATACGGGCACATTTGTACTGACCCCCTTTTGGTTCTGCAGTATCTAGATAGCGGCCTAGCTTATTACCAATGTCAATTAGAGTACTTTTCCCCCAAAGATGAAGAGGGAGGTTAGGGAGTCTTACCCAGACTGGAGCGGCAGTGATCTCAGCTTCTGGGTTAAACCCCAGAGACCATGGGGCTAAGAACAGACCTCTCGAGCCCATGAAGAAAGGGCCCAAACGAAAGACAAGGTCTCTTTCTTCTTTATTTGAGAACAGGAATACAAAAAACCCTCGTCTAGGTGCAAATAGAGAGACCTGTCCTTGCAGAAGAGGGTTCCAGTGTTCTGCAATCCAGATCTCCACCGCCTTAGGGATGGGCCACAACCTTGTGAACTTGCCAATGAGGGCTTGCTCAGAGACGATGAGAGATTTCTGGCATGGATCCGAAGGAGAGAGCTCTAGAGAAGGGATCTCGTCCATCTTTTTCACAAACTTGGAGGAAGAATGAGAAGCTGCTTGGGGAGCGGCAGCTTGAACAAGGGCCTTGAAAGCAGCGAGCTGGGCATGAGAGCCCATTTCCTGAGAGGACTCCACGCTGAGAAACCTGCAGCAAACCCCACGCTGAAAAAATAAAAGCAGCAACAAAGCCCCGCGCTGAGGACGAGCCCAAGCTGAGGACGAGGAGCAGCCTGCGATCCAGCCAAGCTCGGCTCTGCGCAGGAGAGTAGGTGGCGGCTAGGGAAACCCTAGCCATGGATCAGGTCTGTCGTTCCGTTCTCCATCGCAGCTATTGCCAGCATAAATCTAAAATAAAATGTTTTTTTAAAGGTATAAATTTAAATGTTTTTCCAACTCTCACACACTTGTTTTGGAAAAAATTGATTACATTTTTCAAGTCCACATGAATGGGCTTTGGAATTCATAACTTATTGATGTTTTTCCAACGACTCTTTTAAGTTGCTAGCATACCCTCAAAACGGGGGAACTGAAACGTCGAGATGAAGTTGTATATGTTGTAGAAAGAGAAAAAGTTGTGTTATAGAGCAATTTGTGACATAATAATCAGAACATAAACAATTTTCCCATTATATAAATATGTACATCAACTATGAATTATTAAAAGTATGTTGAATTAATTTTTGTAGCCAAGAAGAGATAGAGTATGTAGGTGATTTTCTTCTTCTTTTCGAAGTGAGACATATGAGGTGTCGTTCATCTTTGCAAATATTTTGAAGGAGAATGCTGGTGCAATTCGTATTCCTTGTAATGTTGTAGTTCGAGACATTGCTGTGAAGGCCAAGGCTTGACGTTAAGCGTTACCAATATCGATGGTTGATCTTGTTAATGTCAACCCTTGGGATTTGTGGATAGTTAATTCCCAAGCCATCTTGAGGGGAACTTGTTTTTTATTATTTCGTTGTACATGTGGAATAGGTATGTGCTTTGGGTTGGATTGGTCCCATGGAAGCCCAATGTAATTATCAAATTCCACGAAAACATATGCGGTAATTGAGGAGGGTTAGATCCAGGTCTATACACAATTTGGATGACCAGTCCGAGAGCACCATTTACTAATTCTGGTTGAACCCAAAGATTACAAGTTAGCATTACTCTTTGGCCTACACATAATAGTATTTCTTGGTCGAGTTGGTGGTCGTCTTCATGTTTTGCATTTGAACGCTTGGTGAAATATGCGATAGACCTTGTGATTGACATTGCTAATGATTGTAGCATGTATTTATTGTGATTTTTTGCAAGGATGTTTGTTGCAAAAATATGGATTGTTCTATCAAATTATGAGCCTTCCTTTGTTGATAAGAATGTATTGGTCCTAGATTGGAGGAGGTTCCAATATTCCAATGTTGGTGTAGCATTATGGATGTTTTTCAGGAGCTCACGGAATCGTTGTTGAGTGTCATCAGTCCCTGTTTATCGAAATACTATTTCTAGGATGATGACGGTTCTAAATTCAATCCATAAATGATTTCCCAAAGTTTCTCCTGCGTATAAAGGTTTGTCCATGACAGGTGGAAGTTGGCCTAAATCACCAACAAGAATTATTGATCAATTGTCGAATGAGTGGTTTTTTTTTCTGGGAAGCACTCACACAAGCGGTTGTCAATTTGTAAAAAAAAATTAGGCCCTATGAAGCTCATCTCATCAATGAGAATGTATTGAATATGTTTCATTTATTCTTGCAACATTGATAGTGCTTGTCCATGCAAAGGTTGCATATACTTGATAGGAATTCGGAGCCCTGTGTGTATAGTGGTAGCATGTATGTTAATTGTTGCAACTCCAGTTGGTGCAAGTAACAACAGTGGGTTGTGACCAGTTACTACTTTAGAATATAATGATTTCTTAATGGTCTTAATAAGGTAGGACTTACCTATTCCTACAGTTCCTTGAATGATCATCCATAATGGTTCTTTAGTTCCTTTTTGTTTTGAACGTTGCAAGATTATGTCCAACGCTATCATGTCCCCAACCCTCTACTCGGCAAAGAGGACACGACTAACATCTATCAACCCAGGCATTCTAAGATCCATGAACATAATATATATATATATATATATATATATATATATATATATATATGCATTGAACTTAAGACGTACACAGATGCATAAACTATTAACATATAGCAGAAGCAAAATCATTCATTCAAGCATTCATTATGTTCATAGTAATTCACAAAACAATTACAGTTGCGGAAAATAAAATATAAGAGAATACTTATCTTTGAAAGAAGCTTGTCTCACAACCAGCTATGTCACTGCAACGTTCCACCCAACCATAGGCTAGTGTGCTCTTTAATCTCTTAGCAACACTGCCACCCCCAAGATAGGCATGATTTTCCCCAAGGAATAAGGAACACTAGAAGACTTTCCCCATAGCCTAGGGATACAATAAAACTTAGTCAATCCAACATAGTTGGGTTTAACAGACTTACACAGGGAGTGATTTACACTTATCCAACTTCACATGAGACACAACCAAGCCAACAGATGGGTTTATCAGGATACTAGCCAAGCCATCCTTCTAGTTGGGTTTATCAGGTTGCCAAGGAGGTAGAAAGGATGACTGCTAAGCTAGTGAGCTCAATCCAGAGCTATGAACGCCCACACTGAATCTAGCCTAACTTCTAAACATTTACACACCCAACACAATGAAGCATCCCCTTCTCTGCTACACAGTCCCTTGGGCCATGCATTCCCTTCCAGTTCTATTCAATGTATGCAAATAAGAAAATCATCCCTCTAGATCGGTCTGTGAGGTGCCTTCACACACTAGGTTTATCAAGCAAGTCCAGACTCCATTTTCATTCCCCAAATCAGTTCAAATGCCAAATGAGGATGCACACACAATGATATCAGTCCTGGGATTATCAAACATAAGCATAACCAAGGAATTACACATGCACACAGTAATTACAAATTTCTAAGCATTGTCAGTGTGAGACCGACTGCTGCAAAATACCAAAACGAAAACTTTTGCTGGTTATTCAAATCAAAGACACAAAATCGTATTCAGGGAATTCTTGTTCATGAAAACGAATAGTAGACTAGAGAAAACGTGAAAAGAAACAAATCCACACAGGAAAACCCAAAACGTGAAGGATCCAGATCGTCGAACAGGAGAAAATCGTGAAGGGTTCAGACTCAGAGTGGTTTTTGCTTGCTGCGTGAATGAAGATTGGGATCCAAAAACGTTAAACACCGTCAAAATTGTGAGGGGAAGGTGAAATGCACATGCATGAGGGAAAGGCAGGCGTTTTCGTTGTTTTCTTGCCAAGAAAATTTAAAAAACATTTTTCCTGAAGTGGTGCTCTGCCCAATTCGAATTTCTTCCCACTCTTCCAATTCCCCCCCATTATCCTTAGGAAAAATCATGTCCCCATCTCATTTGGTTGCGTTGACATAGCTTGCTGTAGGTTTTTAATTAAAAAATGCAAATTTAACATAATGTCCAGCCTTTTAATGTTTAGCTAGCATAAAATACCATTGGCTTAACCTCAATTGTTGAAACATAAACACTAAATCAATGGTGGGGCTTTTGCCTAGATCCACACCATGATTATTTACATCATATTATTTGGGTTGGAGTACTTAACGAAGACACCACTGCAATGCTTTCTAGGGCACCGAAGTGGGTGATTCCATGAAGGTGGGTGACACTTTTTGGCCAAATTTGGCGATGAAAACCTGATTTTTTACTCATGTGCTAGATAGAATCCCTTGAAACGCATATATGCCATATGAATTTCGACTTGTAGTAAAAAAACAAATTGTAGAATATTATGTTGGCTTCCCAATGATATTTTTTGAAAAATATTGCGATGTCATTTAATGTGTAAAATTTTGTATTTAATGAACTGTGTCACCTTAAAATTTTGAAGAAGTTAATAAGTGGCTTGTGTCCAACCCCAATAATTCAATCTTACATTAATATATANCTTATTTCAGCATCATTTTATACACATGTGTGTCCATCCTGGCATTTTTTTCACTGTTTTCAAAAATTGAAAAAACAAAGATACCCTTTCGAAGAGGACGTGTCGATGTGTGGACTGTGCATTTTTACGAAATTTTTGGATGTCTATTTTTAACCCTATGGATTTTTCTTTAATCTGCTTCGAAGTTGTTGTCAAATTTTCTAAGTGTAAGTTTTAGAACTAATTAAAACAAAAAACCCATATGAATGCCCAAATGCATGCACGATACCTCAATGGATAGAGGATTCGGTGATGAATCTATCATTATGAACTCCGCTCAGTTGTGTGCCATAAATGGCAGGTTTTACACCCCTAGAAGACACAAAAAACATTGATTTTTCTGTAAGAGGGCTAATTCTCTGTTTTTTTCGGCCCTCAATCGAGGTCTAGAGCTCGATCGAGCTATGTAAATACCTTGATCAAGATATTAACCAAACCTTGATCGAGGTCCTAATAAACCCTCGATCGAGGTTTTGGGATGTAAAGAATTCCAACATTATTTGATTCGGATTTGGCCAAATTTGTGAATAATAAATCTCTTAGAAAATTAAACAAAAAAACAACCATGACATTGCCAGCTTATTCTACCAATAGAACTTTCATCAATTTACAAACCGCCACAGGGCCAAGGGTTTGAGAAATTGATTGTTAAAAGGTTTTTAATGTTCATTAAACTACTTCAAAACACAAAATAGGACTAGAATGGAGCACTACTGGGGGCGGTGGGTTTCCCCTAGATTTTATGTTAAATATTAGTTGTGGAGTAATTGGTGTTATAGATGTGATTGATTGGAGTCATAGATGTGATTAATCACATCTATAACCCAATTACTCTAGGACCCATATTCAAAGAATTTCAACATTATTTGATTCGGATTCGGCCAAATTTGCGAATAATAAATCTCTTAGAAAATTAAACAAAAAAACAACCATGACATTG
>LPNX010710655.1:106626-123983 GCA_001517045.1 Pseudotsuga menziesii
AACACGGTTTGATGGCATTAAATAATTGAATTTGAAAATTGGTTTTTCAATTATTTGCATACCATAAAATTGGGAAATAAAACCCTCCACGACCCGCTATCAAAACTGAATTTAAGCTCTATCATGCATAACACAAAAAAATACAACATGGAATGAAAACATCCACAAAAACAATAATCATATATTTGAAGAATTTGAGACCCACAGATTTACCAGGTGTCGTTGATGTATATGTCGTTCTATTCTAGTGTTCAAATAAAATCCACCATTGTATATGATGTATAAGCCGTTTTATTGCCGTATATGCCAAGTTATGTTCCATTGTTCAAATACTCTTTAGCTTTTGTGAGGATACCTATTGGACCTTCCGGTTTTATTTTTGAATAGGATCAAGAAACCAGTCGCGGAAAGATAGAGATTAAGAATAGGGTTCACAACTTCAAGCGTCGTGGCGGTCTTACGAGTGTGATTCTCCAGTCGAGGAAAGCTCCACGAATTTGCCACCACCAGTAACAACAACAACAGCGACAGAACATGCATGCCTACGTTGTTGCATGTTGCCAATGCCACGTTGCTGCACGTTGCCTCATAAATACATTAGCAAACGACCAAGGCTTAAAAATACAACCCTATAAAATACGCCTTCGACATAATTAATGACACGATCCAAAGAAGTATTCGAAAGTCGATTCCATTTACTTTGAAATTTTTTATTACAATTTTAATATTTCAAAAGTCCATTCCATTTGCTTTGAAAATTTTGATTACAATTTTGATATTCAAAAGTCCATTCTATTTACTTTGGAAAATTTGGTTACAATTTTCAATTACAAAAAAGATGACCTTTGGAATTTGGAATTATTGATGTTTTTCCAACCATTCTCTTAAGTTTTACCTTTTATATTAATGGGATCCAAAGACACATTCAAAAGTCCATGGAGTCCATTCCATGTTTTATTAGAACAAATTGTTGATAACAAAAACAATACTCTAAAATCTAAAATTTATTACGTTTATATTAAATTTTATTTTAAAAGATTTTTTATTCAATATTTGTTATATTATTTTCAATTTAATATTATTAATACTATTTTTATATACCATAATTTCATATATTTTCAAAAATAATCTTATTTATAAAGTTTACAATTGTCCAATTTAATATTTTTTTATATATCATAATTTATATTTTCAAAAATATTATTGTTTATAAACATTATAATTATCAAATTGTTTAAAAAAATCACAAAACCATAATTATCAAATTGTTAAAACTTGCGAGTATATTATTACAACTTAGTTAATATACCGTTGTGAATTGCAACTTTGGAACAAATTAATTATACTGACACAACTACCACACGTAAATGTTATTATCCATTCTATGTCAATGTCAATGATTTTTTACCAGTTTTTTTGGGGCTATGAAGCTTTATTGAATTTTCAAAAAAACAAAAAGCATTGCTAAGCCATATTACAAAGTGTAGGTGTCGAAAGTTTTTGTGAGGTGTTTTGATTTCTACTGAAGTCCCTCAACAAATAACAGAAATTACAGATTTGGTGGACGGAAAATTATCGTAACTCAAAATCGTCTCCCAGTTAGACGAGGGCTCCAAACTGAAGTCCTTTCTGTTACGTAAGCATGACAAATTTATCTCGCTAGACATTTTGATTTTACAAATTTCTTCTTCGGAGTGGCCGGGCCGCGGTCGATTTTACAGATTTCTTCTTCGGAGTGGCCGGGCCGCGGTCTGGCCGCGGATTTTTTCCATCTTATCATCACGAAGCAATTCCATGGCGGTTTCTACGAGAGTTGAAATAGGGAGGCGATGCTGACTCAGTCCCACACTGCCGGAAAATGTACTGAAATGCTCCATCAGCGACGTCGTTTCCATAACTCCATCCAAAGCCCCTTTCAATTCTCTTTTCATTTTCATGCTCAAACTGCTTAATATTGCAACTCTGTCCATCTCCATAACACTGATCAGAAGCTCGATGCTAAATCTTCTAATACTCGGAACCTCGTTTGATGGCCGAGGGTGCCTCCCGAAAACCTTCACAAGTTCCAAAATCAATAATTTCTTTGTTACACCGCCCGTTTCTCCGAACACATGGTCGAAATCCGATTTAGTTATAAACTTGAAGATCTGAGCAACAAGTCCTATGGCTGTTTCTTGTTGCTCGCCTCGTTTCTCCATCACAAACTTCAAAACCTGAAAAGCAAATATCACAAGAAATTAATTGATCAGATGAAATTGTTTTCAGATCGAATTGCAATGCAAGACTGTAATTTTAAAGCGAAATCCTGTGAATTGAATGCTCTCTTGAATTTGCTACCTTCGGTGCTGTTGCAGTGATTTCCCTCAATTCAACTGAATCTGCCTCTGCGTATGCGCACAGATTCCGAAAAATTCTGGCTACATGAAAACTCTGAACCTGGTTGTCCAACACCGAGATGAGGCTCGGGATCAGATTCTGGTGATCGCGCAGATTAAGTCTCATCATTCTTCGGCAGTTTTGTTTATTCTCGAGCGAAAGCAGAGCCAGGGCTTCTCCTGCCTTGTTCACAAGTTCCCAAGTTTCTTCTTTGCTCGATCCATTAATAGAAATATCATTATTACTCCTCTCCATTAGAAACACAGAGAATAGACTTCGCAAAACTCCGCCAGTGCCGCCAATGCTCTCTCGGACCTCCACTTCGAGAGCAAGACTCGTCAGCGTGTCCATAGCCACTATTTGCATACAATGGGTGGCTATGTCTCCAGAATTAAGAACATCTCTGAGATTGCTTATGGTGAATACTATATCCGAGATCCCTTTCCTTAAGTCCTTCCCTGTTGAGCCTGTACTGTTTGCCAGCATTCCCATGAGCTGCAGAGCGAGTTCTGCAGTCTTGATTTGAGAGTCGCGCGTGTTGAGATTGAGTTCTGTGAGTACTATAATTTTGGGAAGCAGCCCTCTGCTGTTTCCGATCTTAGCGCAGTTGTCGTGCTCGTTGGCCAAGCTTTTCAGTATCCGCAACCCCAGCAGATTGAAAACAGAGTAATCGTATAAATCCCCGTACTGCTTCGAATGGATTTCAATCTGTTTGGTATCGTAAAGCAAAGAAGCTATGGATTCCATAGACCCTGCGATGTCTGTCACTCGAATGCGATTCCGATTTTTTCTCACCAATTTGGAGATGATTTCTGCAGCTGCTCTTCGAATCTCCTGTTCGTGATAGTTCTTCCAATTCAGCATCTCGATCAGCTTCTCCACTACATCTCGCATGGTTCCGACTAACCTCAAAGTCTCGTCTGCAAACCGATCTCTATTGGCAAGCGCGGCCAGAACTCGAGCCCCTGTAAGCTGTTGATCAATAACTCTGGATTTCAGCAACTCCACGCTGTATAACACAAATTCCATTTTCAAACCGTCGAAAACACTTCCATTGAGGCATAGCGAATATGTATCATAGAAAAATAGCCGAACCGTCGGGAGCTCTGAATGACTGAAGCCGTATTCATCGTTCACCTCCGTGAGCAATTTTCGTGCAACGATCTTCCATTGCAAGTACACCTTTTCGAGCAAGAACAGAAGCGCCTCAGCCAGGGACAGACCGTAGAAAATATTGAGTGCCGCTTGCCGGTTCCTGGTTTCGCCACCTGTATCTTTGCCGAAGTCTTGCTGGATTAGCCGAAAGAGGGACAAGGCGATGCATTCCGAAGCTGACACCAATTGCAGCCAGTAAAGCATCCTACTGGCGTTTCTGGATATGAACAGCCACCCGATATAAGTCATCAATTGAACCTTAGATGTGGACCAAGTCCTTTTCAATAAATCTTGATCATCGACACCAGAATTTTCTACCCTGTAGTTAATTTTCGGGTTCAGGGTTTTCTTGTATTCAAACCATCCGCAGATTCGTTTTAAACCATTGATATAGAACCTGCGGCTCAACCGTTTAGCGTCGTCTCTGAGTGTGGCCACGGATATTAATGTGGTCTCATGTTGCCACTCGAGCTCGTGGCTTCTGCTGAAGATGCGAGCACCTTCTGTAAACAATATCATGCTTACGAACCAGAAGTCTACTTTTCGTAAAGTTATTGCGAAGCCTCCGATGAGGACGACCGTAGCCCATACAAAGGCCAAGGTTCCGAGCCCGCTGGTGGCCTTCTCGAGAATAGCTAGCCTAACGGCAAACAGAGTAATTTTCTTCTCGGGAGCTGCGACCTTCTCACAACGACTCTGAGAGTTTCGATTTTCGATTGTCTCCATCTGTGGTTCGAATGGAGAAACCAGTTTCCGACTGGCTGGTGAGCTAGCCATTATATCTAATTGAACGCTCGGTGATTCTACCTCGCCATTCCTTTCTGTAAGAGGACCAGGATCAGGACCAGCATCTCTAAACGGTGATTGCATTGGGCAAGACCGGCCGTTAGACCTATTCCTTTATCGAACAAAATCTTGTCTGCGAAAACTGAAACTATCGAGGATCTTCTACACTTGGTATCAATTTATTTAAGAATAGGAGTAAGCTAGCTGTGGAGCAATCCTCTCTCATTGGACGGCGGAGGAGCAAAGTTAGCGTTGACTTTACTCCTCCTCCGTCCGATGGAGGGAGTTTTGCTCCACAGCTAGCTCACTCCTTTAAGAATATCCCCGGCCTGTTCTGGACTGATACGGCACTCGATCTCCTTCAATTTAAGGTCATCAACAGTGCTGCAGCCGCATTAAATGCTCTGCAGCTTAATGGATAGCTCTTGTCCAACTTCGAAGGCTTGTGAATGGCTGGCGCGGTACTAGTCGTGAGTTCTTTCTGGTCCATTACGTGCTATGGTGGTGTCCTGAAATGAAGGGTATCCAACAAACGTGCAAGCCTGACCACCATGTTTAATCTTATTTTATCCAATTTGCATTAAATGCTCTGCAACTCAATGGATAGCTCTTGCTCAACTTCGAAGGCTTGTATATAGCTGGCGTGGTACTAATCGTGAGTTCCTTCTGATCCATTACGTGCTACGGTGGTGTTCTGAAATGAAAGAGACTGGACGGGTATCGAACAAACGTGGAAGCCTGACCACCGCGTTTAATCTTATTTTATCCGATTTGGTACTCTAGTTGAACTTTATTGAGATTGAAATGTGGAAAGCTGAATTTTCTTGAAGCCCAAGACAAAACCGAGAAAGATTAATTGATATTAAACATTTTTCTTTGACCGAGTCAGATAGGCTTCGGCGTAGGATAATGGGCACACAAATCCCCCAATCAGCGTCAGCGTCCAAATCCAAAATTGAACCCTTCCCAAAAGTGTAAATTAAAATTGTCTTAAAAAAATTTAAAATTTTATTTTTATTTTTCAATTAAGAAGGGCATAATTTATATTGACATCTCACTAAGAGCAACATTTGAAATTGCCCATCCATATAAATTTATCAATATGTTGAAATTCCTATGTTATAAAGTTTAATTTATTATTCAAAACATTAGAAATATGATAAATTATAATCACTTACTCACCTATGTCATGTATTCATGCACTCACTGCTTAGTTGTACAAGATGACCAATAATCATTGATGACTACGAGGCACTAGCCATTAAGATGTGACTTTGACTCTCAAGCCACTTGGGGCTACAATCTAAAGCGTGGCAATGTGTCAACAACTACTACTATAACAAAAAAGAACAACTACTAGTCTACTACTATGCTCGAAACGAGCTCAAAACTTTGTGCCTACTACCTATGTGAACCTCACTACCAATGTCCCCTCTTTTTTCTTCAAAATGAAATTCAAAAGGCTGGTTTGATAAGTTCTCCTCTACAAGACTTCATTTATTGCATGAATATCATGGAATCACAACAACTATAAAGAACACTCGATGTCATGCAAATACAAATAATGGCATGTAGCTAGGATCACAAGCTGTGCAGAAGCCGATTTATGCATTGCTATAGAGAGGTGTCATTGGGCACACGATATGGAGAAATAATGGTGATTAATAAAATTGAAAAAACAGTTGTTGGCTCAAGAATAGTCTTCAATTTGCTGGGTGGCATGATCGTGATGTAATCTCCCTCCGTCCTTCCAAACATTTGTGGTTTCTCACAACATTTGTACTCGACGCTACCAAGATACGTATAAAAATTACTTGTCTTTACATCCTCTTCTCTTAAATCCTCATCTCATAGTCATAACTAAGGATTATTATGCATTCACATCCTCACCTTATAATACGAATTGGGTCAAGGGGCAAAGACAACCATAAAATATTAAATGTGTCAAGAGTAAGAGACAACTATAAGTAAGCCTTCTATTAAATTTACCATATAAGTCTTTAATTAACACTACCAACTTAGATTTGACACGTTGGATTGTTGTGATCTTCTTATCACTCCTTACCAATGTGATTGCAAGGCATTCTTTGAAGGTGAAGTCCATAATTTTAGGTCTTCTTCCTCATTATCATGCCTTTTGGTAAGACAATAAAGAGGGTAGTGGCCTGCATCAGCATGGAAAACGATTTCGACATAGAGGTTATACACATTAATTGTTTTCATTAAATAACTTAAATTCCTATCTGTGACTATCGATTCACTGAATTGTGGACCGGTGCAAAACACAACAAATTTTAGAGCCCCAAGCTCTTGATTACTCACACCTAGAACTTTCTCAAATCTAGCCATTAATAAACTTCTTTTGGTATTTTGGTTCAATTTAAAAGGTGGAGTGTTCAGACTTAGACATGCAATGAGTTGCAAGGATTCAATTGACTTATGCTTGATTTCATTGCCCCTCCATCCCATACATGTATGCTTTCACGACAAGTGTTGAACAAAAAAAATTGATGCCCCAACCTCCGTTATGTTATGTTGCTAACTTGCTTGGTATGTAGGAAGTTCTTTTTTTAATGTTTTATGAGTTGTGTATTATTTCTTCTTAGGTTCCCAATCCTTATCATTCTTACATCTCTCAAGCTTGGATTGCACATGGATGCCCCAATAATGAAGTGTCTAAGTAGTTTTTTTGTATAATGAAGTGTGCTCAAACTAGAAAAAATACAATAGAATAGTTGTTATGTTACTGCACTGTAAAGTTAATGATACACATATGACAACTTAATATGTTCATTTTTTCATGTAGATATTAAGGCCCTGCTCAATTATTTAAAATTTAAAAATATGAAAGAACAACATTTGTTTTTTGCAGTTTTTTTGGTGAAAGGATTTAATTAATTTATACTTGTCAATTAAAGTACAATTATTTATATTTCTCTTCATCTCGAAAGGGCTCATAAAACTTAGAGGAAGAAGGGCTCTAGATGTCCCAAATTAATGGCGGCTGTAATAAACCAGCTGTGCTGATTACTGAAGGAAGATCATCAAAACAGAGCAAGCAGCTTCAATTGCTCTACAGGATAATTCAATTATTCTCAGAGTACCGTAATTGCTACAATACACATGGTAGCTTTACCGTCGCTACAAGCTTTGCTAATATCAATGGTTATCTAGAGTATGTTATTGTCTGGTTTAGAACAGACAAAGGTTTCATCCAATGGTGGATAATGTGGATAATGCAGTTGTTATAACTATATGATATTATTTTCGTATGTTTTTTTATCATGGAAAACAGAGAAATGCATTATGATAATTTTATAATTATATGATCTTGTTTTAGTGTAAGTTTTTGATAATATGACGAAGATCTTTTTTTAAAGTTGCATCATATGGATTTATATGGATTTTAGATTTGTTTTTTATAATTAATTAATTAATGATTATTTAATTTATGTATTTAAGTGGAAAATTTTGTTATGTTTAGATGATACATGATTAGTTTATTGTTGAATAACTCTGTTTTTCACATTATTTGGATTAAACATAAAATTGATATTTTAGTTGAATAGTATTTTTTAAATTTTTTTAATATATGTATTTATACATTAAAGGGTGATTTGGAAATGGAGTAGTTTGTTTATTCTACTTTTTCAACATAGTGTTTTCTGTATTCAAAACAAAACCAACCCTAAAATGTAATGAAAAATGGTTGACAAAATAAAATATACTATTTTTTTCAACTTTTATGTAGTGTTATAGTGTTTTCTTAATAACAAAACTAACCCTAAAATATAAAGGAAAATGGATTGGCCTCCACTAATATGTATAGAACATTTGGAAGCAGTCTATCTATTCTAAGTTTTTCTACATATACTTAAATGCGATTGTCTACTTATTAGGTAAATTCATGCTTAATTACAATTAGCTATCATTTAAGAGACTAATAGTCTCTTGGGTGGTCACTTTGCTTGTCAAATATGTATTTCTCTTGCTTCTGGGTCTGGATTTGGAGTAGATTTGTTTCTTTTGGTATGGATACCTATGAGCTATTGTTTCTACGACTGAAACTACGTGTGGTGTTGTTGGGCGGTAAAATTTATGTTCTTCTAGATTTGCTCGGTAAAATTAAACTAGCACATCCACCACACATCCACATATTTTGTGGTTGGATCACAACCATAGGGTTCAAATAGTTGAGAGATAGTTATGGAATGGAAGGCACTTTGGAAATATTTTTTTATTAGTCATATTCTTCTAGTTAAACTGGTTCAAGTGTGAGTTACCCATGGTTAGCTACATGTTGTCACAGACATTCTTCGTGTTATCCATTTATTAGCTACCAATTATTTTTTATATTCTTTTTATTTTTATCTCACATTCTTCTAGTTATCTTCCATGAAATGTTGGTTATCCATTCATCAACAATGACTTATTCATGCATTGCTACCAGTTATACATTCATCAGCTAACTAAGTCCAGTTAATTTTTATATTCCTCTTTTTATAGTTGATTATTTCGAATTTTGATCTACTACCATATAATCAATCTCGACTATACACTTGTCCCATCCTATGGTAGATAAAAAAGCATAGGCCCTAGTCCACCCCAAATCTCAAATAAAGACTTCTATAAACATAAATATTGTTGCTTAATTTAGTGCTTCTTTTGAGATTGGTGCCCTGCCTCCACCTCCTACTAGGGTCAGAAGAAATATACTTGTTAGTTGATCAATTTAATAATCTGTCTCGGAGGGCGAAAACCCTTCGCAATTGTAGCGAGAAGATCGACCCCCTTGAAATAATAGTGTGGTATTGCACTTGTGGGTAGAGTTGTAATTTAGAATTTATTTATAGATTGAGATTGATAAGGTGAGTTATTTTTAGCTATGGATCAAATGGATTTTTATTTTTTTATTTTTTATAATTATTAATAAACATCATTAATCATAGGTTAGGTTGTTATAGTTATTAATCAATGTTTTTTATGTCTGTTTATAGAAGTGATATGTAGTGGTGATTTGGTTTTATTAAATTGATATATAGTGGTGAGTTTGTTTTATTAATTAATTAATTTTAAATTTTTTTTATATAGTTTTAGTAAGATTTTGGATTTTACCGGATGTAATGTATTGGAGTCATCTGTTTAACTTTCTAGCAAGTGTAAGATTCTAAAATTTGTTTTCTTGTTTACTAAATGGGGCTTTTGGTTTTCCTCGAGGCTTACTTAGCTTTCTCAAGCTAATGCAGATAAATGATTCTTTTCCAGGTCTTTACAGGTAAGCTCTTCACTTCCAATTACGAGGTATAAAAACCTAAATTCTTTGAAGACTATAACCCAAGGAGTAAGTTAGGTAAGAAGGTCCTAAAAGTTACTTGCAGTCTATATTACTAAAAAGTAAAAACTCCTAGTTCCAGCTCCAAGACTATTTATCTCAACACTAGAAGAATTTACTAGAGAACTCTGCTATATAATATTTTTTTTTTTATAACTGAGTCATAGGTGTGATTGGAATGTAAAATTATCATGCTATTGGTTATTGAAGATACTATAAACCTACTTCCTTTTCATATACTTCATGTCTATGAACATTATCTTTACTAAAGTCTAGAACTTTCTAAGTTCTGAATTTACCATCATTATAAATGTTTAGCAGTCATATACTAACTAAACTTAAACAATTCTAGTCTAGGTTTAAATTTACAATTACTGCATAACATTCATGTATCAACATGCTCATTTGAATTCCAAAGCAAGACATAAAAAATAACCTAAGCATATATATATATAAAATCAAAGCGTTTATACTATGCTTAATCGATGCATGCACTTCTAAAAATTATCCTAGTTATACTCTACAATGTACACATGAAAACTCTTACCATAACATAATTTAGTTTATAAGAAATACTTATTTAAATCTTAGTTTATCTAATAGTGTTAATACACCATATTCGCAGGGTTGATGCATCGTTTGGACTATATTAAAAGAAACCCAAATATTTTTCTATAAGGTGGAATCCACGTGTTGGAAAAACGCTCGAGGAAGGCATAATGAAAAACCCTAGCATACATAAACAACCTCTTCCCAAAACCAACGTTGTTTTTATTTGTTATTTTTGTATAATGTGGGTTGATTTTAGCCTCTTTTGGGTTTACTCTGTCAAAACTGCAGGGTTCTTTGGAAAAAGAAAAGGGTTCCTGTGGGTGGGTTTACTATGTCAAAACTATAGTGTCCTCTGAAATAAATAAAAATAAGTACCTATGTCTGCAGCTTATGTATAGTGTGTGGTGGATTTTAGCCTCCATATGCTTAATTCCTTAGATATTTTACTTCCCACTCTTTTTATAAATGGAATTTAATTCGTGTGGGTATCAAGTGACCGACTGCGTCATGGATTTTTGGTTTTGTGGGATGGTGCATTGGGTGCTTACATGAGCCCTTTCTTGTACAATGTTAGTGTCTTAGTTTTGGGTTTTCTTGGGTATCCACACAATAGTTTTTTTTATAGATGTTAGTTTTATACAAATCGAAAACAAGCTTCTTAATGAACAATTTTCAATAGAATATAATCTTTGCGTATGGAAGTGAAAATTGTTTACTTAAAATACATATTTTTTTGTTTGCAGAGGAATATGGGAATGATGGTTGTTGGCATGTTGATGTTGTTTGGCATTGCGATATCTTCTTTATGTATTGTCCCAGTTCACAAGCATAAGAAGATCGTTGTAGGAAATGCAGGAATGGTGGCCACTTATATTCTCTATGCTTCTCCTCTATCTGTAATTGTAAGACATTGATTTTGAATAGGTTTCTGAATACAACATTACTCACATGCCTATGTAATGAAAATTCTCAAAAATATCACTCATCATCATATGCTACTTTTAGTCATCTTTTGTTAATGATACTTGTATTAATCATGACATTTGTTAATATTTCCATATTGTCTCAATATCAGAAACCGTTAATGACATGTGAGATCCATTTAGTCCTACATAATGCAGCTATAAAACTCTAGACAAATGAGATACTTTATTGTTATGTTCTTCATTTTTTGCAGGCACCGAACTTTGTTGGTGTAGGCTGCTGGCAGATGGGACCAGGATAATCTATTTTGTGAGAATACCTAGGCTTATGGTTGATTGCATGTCATTATAATGGACCGTCGATAGTACTGTACACATTGTCATTTCTAATCATGCTAAAATCTTCTAAAATATGGGCCTAAAGTAAGATTGTTCATTTGTTTTACAATTTATGGTCGTTCTCAAGGGTAAAGTGGATTCTTAGCTGGAATTAGCTTCTGAGCGTTTTTGGTGATGAGATTAAAATCAATTCAGAGTTTTACTTGCCCTTTGCACAAAATTCTGTCATGGATATGTTTCTTAGAGTCGATTAAGTATTTTGGTTCTCCAAGAAGCTTTCTTTAAGCACTTCATGTTCCATGAGAAGTTTGCGTATGAATCCGGGCACTTTGAAGGGATATTTTTTTAGAATAAGTTGTGCCTTAACAAAATAAAGTTGCGATATTGTTTATAAACATTTAGGGTACTCTGGCAATTCACGAAATACAAGGAATATGGTCATTCAAATTTACAGAGTCAAATTTATATGAAAAATTTGAACCTTGCAAGACGTGTTTTTCCCCTTTTCTCTTTCTGTTTTTTTAGTGAAGTGAAAATGGGTGTAAGGGGCATGCAAATGGAAAAGGGCTTGAAATGAGAGGTCTAAGAGGGAACAACTAAAGAATAAGTCATAATAAGTTTTGCAAAGCATAAAATGTAAAGCGTGTTTTGTTGACAAATGAAAATATAAGTCATAATAAGTTTTGCAAAGCATAAAATGTAAAGCGTCAATTTAAAATTTCATTTTTGGTTGATAAATGAAAATATACATGTGTGGGAGTGTTATGTTATTACACAAATTTAAAAAATGATGACATATCTCATGTAAAAAGGGGAAAATAAAAAAAGAAATAACTAAAATTGTACTTTGATAACTAAGAGATGGGATTAACATGGGTTCATGTTAGCGAATTTGTAACTATTAAATTTAATGACATATCTAATGTAAAAATGGGAAAAAAAAAGAAATAACTAAAATTGTACTTTGATGACTCAGATGGGATTAACATGGGTTCATGTTAGTGAATTTGTAAGTGTTAAATGGGAACTCATATACCATTATAAAATGAAGATATAATTGATATTTATTTTGATTTTCTTTTTTCATGGTAATAACTTTATTGGGAAAGTAATAAGTGGGTTGTGTGAAGAATTCTTAATTTCTTTGTTTATTTATTGTAAACAATCAATCATAAACTATTACTGAATATTTGTGTGTTTCAAAATTTCACAAGAAATTTTCAATTCTTTGTTCTTCAATCTTTACATATGTTTTTATTTTCATTTTACCTAAAACTCTTTATATATAGTTTCTTTGTTTGTCAATTTACCTAAAGCCATTGTAGCCTCTCTCGATGTACATGCATGTTGTTAGTTCTCCAAGTTTCATATATATTTTTTTTAACAGAAACTATGAACATAAATATATAAAAGGGGGCTGCGCACAGCCATGCGTTACAGAGATAGTAGCTTCATCAGAGAATATACAACAAAAAGGCTGTCAAAGAAGACCAGCCATGGGATTGTCCAAAATACCCTGCAAACTGACTGTTCAAAGCTTTAAAACTGCTAAAGGGGTAAACCCTTACGAACTGAAAACAGATAAGGAGGCAAAAAAACATTTAACATAACTTAAAGGAAACAGATTACTACATATTCCTATTGTTTCTCGGCTAGACTACTGACTCCTCTTCCATGGGGAGGGCCGCTTCAGCAACTTCGCCATTGATTTCACCATTCACCCGGCTGGACTGATGCATTTCAATGAATCTCTGCAGATCCTCTTGAATTCTGTCCATTTTCCCATGCATTACCCGGAGGCTGCTCTCATTATCGTCAATGCGGGCGTCATTATTGCTCACTTGCTGGGAAGTGTAGCTTACTGTTTCAGCCATCCTTTTTATCTCCTCACTCATTTCTTTGGTGTCCACAACGTTAATGGCTAGAAGCTCATAAAGCCGGCGAAGGTTCTTCTTAATATCCATCCAATCGCCTCCGTGAGCCATACCTTTAACCCCAGGCGAAATGGATAGACTAGCAAACAAATTAATAGGCACGCTGACAGAGTTGCCTGAAGTTCTTCGAACATTCTTGAGTGCAGAAAAGAGAGAAATGAGCACCTCTAACTCATAAGACAATGAGTAATTACCTGCCTGAAAGAGACCCGAAGATCCCACAATGCCCAGCACCCTGTTCTGCCCGGTGTCCAAAACCCAAACACTGTCTGTATTCCTTTGCTCAGCAACCCGAAATTCCGGCTGACTGAAACCTGCGCCAGAGGACAATACTGCCAAGACGAGCCAGTCTTTCACCAACGAACGCGATAATGGGAGAACCTTCCAAGGGAGGCCCTGAAGCCACCCTTCACTAACACCCAGAACCACCTGTCCCAGAATTCTTTGAATTTCAAAAATGCCAGAGGTTGCAGAGGAGGGGTTCTGGATCGACATTCTGAAATCGAGGATGGAGGAAGGACTGGGATAAACAAAAATCCAAACGTGCGAGAGATGAATGCGAAGGCTCCAAAGGCTTGCAAGCATTAAGGCGGACATGACCGATTGAAGGGAGGTTCGAGGAGGGATACACGCGGCGTTGGGAGGAGGATGGGCGATTAATAGCGTGCAGCCGGCGAAGGACAGCAGCAGCAGGGTGGCGTAAATGCTTGGGATGAGGGGGTTCGAGGAGAGGGGAGGGTGAAGAGGGGATCCCAAACCCCAAGCGCAAAACCTTCTCCACCTTAGGCTTAGGTATGAAACCATAGTTTTAGGCAAAAAACAAAACTTTCTTCCCCTTAACATGAGGACAATCCAGATTTCAATGAATAAGGTGTGCCAAATGTATATTGCCTGAGTCATTAAGGAATATAGATGTGGGAGGGAGGATCCCCATCCTGTTTATAAACTCCTTGCGAAAGGGTTGCCCCGATGTTAGCCATAGCGTCAGCAGCTTTATTGTTGATTCTAAGGATGTGCAAGGGCTGATAGGAGTGATGCCAAAGAGATTTGACTTTATTATACAGGCGTCGACATCTAACAGCTCCCGAGGGGTAACCATTAACTATTTTGGAGATGACATGTTTAGAGTCTCCAAAAATTAAGGCCTTGCGGTGTTTTTTGGCCTGAAGAAAACGCAGACCTTGGAGCAAGGCCAACCATTCTGCTTCGTTATTGGTCCTGATCCCTAACCCCCAAGCAAAGGAATGTTCAATTTTTCCGCCGGGATCAAGAATGACCCCCCCCCGCGCCTGCCACCCCTTCCAAGTTTCATATATTATGTTAAATTCTAGTCTGGTTTATTTGTTCATCAAATATTGTTATGTTTCTAGCAATGAAGGCAGAGGTGGCTTCTTCAATGAATGCTAGAGAAGAGACCTCTTGAAAAGTTAACCAGGGTGAGCCTTTAAATTTATTCTTACTAGAGTTCCTGACTTCATATATATATATAAATCACATTATATATATATAATACGTGATTTATAATTTTTTTTGCATAATTTATTATTTTGTGGTGCTTTGCAACACTTACTATTGTATGGTGTTTTGCACCATATACAATTTTGTGAATATTAATAGTAATAATTTTTATTATCTTTGCACCAAAAAGTATTGATCCATGTTGGATTGCTTTTGGTGTTTTGCACCATAAAATATCAATCCACTTAGGATTGGTTTTAGTGCTTTGCACCATACATTATGAAATTCCATATAATCATTTAACACCAAAATTAACTTTTTTACAAACACCACTTTTACACCATAAATCTTAGCACCACTTGCCAATCCCCACATTATCACCACTTTTGCACCACTATTTTAAAATTGAAGATTTCTCAAATCCTTTACAAATAGTGGTGCTAATGTGAGGCTAAAATACCATTTTTTTGTAGTGTTGGTAGTGGTTTACATGCATAAACTCTATAACAAGTATTAAGTTTTATTTATGATGACACTCTCTCTCAACGTGTGTACGCCTATAGCATGGGAATCATTAGGGTCATAGAGATCCACTGTTTTCTTATTGAGAAACTAGAAGCTGTGCAACCAGGAATGATTGACATGGTCACTCAAGAAAAATTGTCCAAATACTTGTTGGGTTTTGAGGCTTCATTGATCTATTCAAATCCATAGTAACTTGTTGCAGTTGCAACCGTATTTCCCAAAATTCTAAAAAATTTAGGACCCTCCTTTGCTTGAGTCAGTTGGGTTTTCTTCTTGAAATTGGTCTAAGAACTTTCAGAAAGACTTTGCTTATGCTTGGATTGAGCTACCCATTGTTTTGATTACTCCTCTGATGCCTTAAGTAATCCACTTTTTGATCAAGTTCTATCGCTGCCCTTAAGCGCATTTGAAAACATGCTAGAATCAGAAGATGATTTGTTTTAATTTTCCACCGTTGCGGGTGGATCTTAGTTTTGGTCTTCTGCAGTTGCGGATGGTTTTTGTTTTGCAGAAAGAAAAACCTTCCGACTTCCGACCCGCTGGGTTTTCAAGTCGGATGCTTTTTTGTTTGGCATCAGAAGCTTTTATGATTTTTTCTTCCGCCGTTGTGGATGGGTTTTCGATTTGTGACTTTCGGTTTTCTCCTGATTCGAGTGATTTTTTTTTGACTGCATTTGAGTTTTGAGTCAGAACCGTTTATCATGTCAATTTTCCCCGTTGCGGAAAGATTTAAACTTTCGTCTCCTAATCTAAAACCTTCCGACGTCCGATCTCTCAACCGCTACCCGATGTGTATAACCAGAACAGAAGGCTTGGCGCTTTGATCATCTGCCGTAGCGGAAGAATGTTCGCTTTCATCCTCCAATTCGAAAACATTTCGACGTCCGATCGTATGATTTTGTTTTCTGCCATGTGTGTCTCCACGGCTGGGTCTACGTTTTGGCCGTCCACCGTTGCGGAAGGGAGATTACTTCCAACCTTCGATGCAAAAGCTTGCCGATGTTCGATATTTTCTCCTCGCACGTGTGAGCAAACAGATATATACGGGGACGGTGTATTGTTTTTCTATTGTTATTTTTTCGCTGAGCACTGTCGCCATCGAGCTGTCGTTTTCTCAAGGTAGCGAAGGTCCCGTTGTCGGTGTACCTACATCCAGGTGGCAACTGAGGAAGCCTGACCGTCATCGATTCGCCATACTCGCCGTATTTCCAGGTAGGCTCCTCATCGTTTTTTCCCATTCCATTTGAACTGTTAGTGGTTTTCTACGGGGGTTTTAGGTCCCCAAACATTTTCCTCGACCTGCTAGGTTATACTCTTATATAAGTGGAGATTTTATCTTATTTAACTGTCAGATCAGCTTTGTTTTTCCGCCATCGTTCATTTTGCTACCTTGTGCATAGGGATTGAGGGGTTTTGGCGCAGACGGTCGTTACGCCGTCTGTGCCAAACCGCCCTTCACAGTTATGATAGGTATGAGGTAGGTCTGCCATGGACTGCTTTAGGGGTTTGGGGCTGTTTTTCCTGTGGTGCGTTACCCGTATTTTAAGCCCTAGCCATTTTCACCTTCGCGGTTCTGCGCATCCTCGTCGAGCTTAGTGTCGAACCCATGGCTTGCCGGAGGAGATATGTCTTTTCTATTGGTGTAGGCGTGGCACCGTTGAGAAAACCTCGTAGTTACTACTGTTGTTTCCCGCACCACTTAAACCCCAGCCATTTTGTACCTATGTACTTCAAGCTACCCCGTAGAGCTCAGCGGTCGAGCCTCAGCATGTGGGAGGAAATTTATCTTTATTCTTAGTTTTTTGACCAGAGGGGCGTGGGTATGGTTTTGCTAAGGCGCCGTTGAAAACCTGCGTAGCTGCTACGATCTTTCCCGCGCAGCGAAAGGACCATGGCATGCATAGAAAGCAGAAATGGGTGGCCTATTGATGTAGATTTCCTTGTCATCTTGAATGTGGCTGATATAATTGTTCAATA
>LPNX010710655.1:124019-136952 GCA_001517045.1 Pseudotsuga menziesii
TGCGACATGTTTGCATCATGATAGATATAGACAAGGTCATTAAATGCTGCACTTTGGTTGTAACAGTTCAGATTAGTTAGGCCATTTTAGGCTATCCATGCATACATTTATCTCTCTAACAAATTGCTGTCATAATACACATTGAAGAAGTAAAACGCTGCACACTGTCATATAAATGTCTGCACCTTGAATTTCTCAATGTTACAATGTTATATATGGCAGGAAGAATTCGAATCCACCATGTCCAAGAGGCAGAAGAAGAAGGCCCTTGTGGTTGAAGAAGAACCAGAAGTAGAGGTTGTCACGAAGACCGAATACATATATGAAGACACTCAATGTGTTTCTGGTGTTGAACCCGAGTACAAATGGGGTGAAATATATAGATTGATTTCCCGCAGGGAGGTTCCCAACATGGTCCTCGAAGAAGAATCCATCTATTCTAACATAGAGAAATCTTCTCTCATGAAAGTTGCCACCAGGCCAGAGCTGTTCCCATGCTCTGAGGTAATCGGATGGATTCTGCCCCAGGCAGATACAACCACAATGATTCTGGAAAATGTTGACAGACAGGGCTATGTTGCATTTAGCCCTGGATATGTGGCGTTGGCTTATCACCTGCCAGAAGCCCAAGTATTCTTATCTGATGACTAGCTGAATAGCATTAGAATGGACCAGGTAGAGACTCTTAAGAGAATGCTATTGCAGGGAAAACATTACCGGTACAAACCGACAAGTGAATATGATACGGCGAGCTTGAGGGCTCCCTACAGATTTATAGCTCTGATGCTTAATAGGGTCTTTGGGAGAGCTCATGGCAGACTCTTCAAGCTAGAGTGGATACCCATCATTTTTCACGTGGACACCCAAGGGACAATCTTCAATTGGGCCAACCTGGTATCCAACAGTATTTCTTCTTGCTTGACCTTAGCCTTGGAAGGAGAATCCCGAAAAAGGTCTGAATTTTACATGAGTTCAATACTCATAGACTTTATATTGTGCAACCAGCCTTTCTCTGGTCTCCGGTGCATCTGGGACTGGGAAAGAATGTCTGTATATGCTGCTTATAGACCACTGTGGGCACACCAGTACCACAGCCATTACGGAGAAGTATGTGAGCACTTCATTATGCCACTATACACACTCATTTTCCGGAAAGAGTGTGATTGTATGTCAGAGGAGGCCATGCAAGTGATACAAAGTTACGCAGACTACTATTTGACCAAACATGGCATGTACTTCAGAATGTTTGGAGGCTCGAGAGTGCCTTCCCTCCTGCCAAAATATGCAACTGACTACATTGTCCATAAGGAGGCGGTCAGACAAGTGTTCCTGGATGGAATAGGTAGTTTCCTGTTCGAACACAAGAAGACTGCTTATCCTCCCTTGCCTTTCCGACTAGGAAGCTACAAGTTCACTAAGGTAAAACAAGCTGGTGAATTCGTAGAGGAGCTGGAGAGATTCCACTTTGGCGAGATGCCCTATCACAGAAATGACTCCCACGGTAAAGTTGCGGAGCATTGTAAAGAAAACAAGGTGCATTTCGAATATACTCACCATTTGATAGGGAAGAATCTGTCTTCCTGAATGCCACGAACATGACTGCACTGAAGAGAAGATTCACGAAGAAAATCACCACCAAAGGTGGAAAAGGGGATGAGCAGGCTAAGGCTAAGGAGGAAGCCAAAAGGAGGGATGAAGAATCCCAGAGGTTGGCAAAAGAAGCTGCAGAAAGGCTACATACAGAAGAAGAAAAAAGAGCTGCTCAGGAAGCAACAGAGGAAGCAAAGAGAAAGCTCGATGAGGAGCTCCAAAAGTAAGAAGCTGAAAGTATAAAGTTGGCACAACAGTCAGCTTCTGAAACAGCAGCAGGGCAAACCCAGGAGGTGGAGAACCCCAAGGTTCAGACCCCTCAAGTACCTGCTACCAGCATACCCATGGTCCCCACACTCGAGCTGGTCCCTTCTATGCAGGAAAAGGGAAAGGAAATACCTGATTTCAACACTGTATATTATGATAGGGCAACAAAGAGAATAATAAAGAGGACAGAGAGGAATGTTGAGGCGGAAGGTTTACCTGGTAAAATGATAATAGATACGACTGTTATGTTAGGAACTGACCAGGATCCGAGATTTACCCTAAGAGTCGGGTCTGCCTTCATCCAAGATTCAGAGGATAATGTAGGCAAGATAATGATGGACTTGGAGCAATCCAAGAAATATTCTGCTCAATTGAAAGATACATTGAGGAAAGAGAGGGAAGAAAGCAACATGCTCAAAAGGAAATATGAAGATGTGCAATGGGATATGAAGTCCTCAAGAGTTGAAGTACAAGCCCTCCAAGTAGAAATGCAAGTCAAGGAAACAACACAGGAGGCCCTAGAGAAAGTGCGGAAGGAATGCCAAGATCTAAAGAGTGAGAAGGAACAGCTAATGGCAAAGGTGGAAGAGCTAGAAGAGCAGCTGAAGATCCTCTTACAGGCCAATGATCTGCACACCCAAGAACAGAGAAAGGAACATCAGGAGTAGATTTCTTCTTTGACCACTGCTTTGGAAGTGGCAAGAGAACAGCAGGTTAAACTCCAGCCTTTCAAGGAGCATGTATTGACCCAGAAAACCAAGATGCTGTAGCTGCAGACTGCTGTTGAAAAAGAAAGATGTAGAGTGCTGCAGATCGACGGCCGATTAGAGGAGATCCTGGAAACTGCATCCTACTTTGTGGACAGATCCCAGGACATCCTAGAGGTCCTAACTGCAATAATGGTGAGGTTGGAGAATAACGAAGAAACCCCAGCAGAGCTACTGTCAAAAGACCAACCAGCCCTCAAACGAGACTATAACCTGGTGGAGTTTGCTATTAACACAGCTGAAGACTTCAAGAAGGCAGTAAAAAAGACAAATGGATTATGCACCGAGTTTTTCAGAAGACTTCTCATTACCTACAACCGGTGCCAGATAGAAGCTGAAGAGAAGCTGGAAGCTTTCCCAGATCACGATGCCTTTGTGGAGCTATTGCAGAAGAGATTCCAGAAGGAAGAGGCTAAGGTACAGGATATCGAAGCCCTAGATGATCTGATCTTGAGAAGCGAAGTAGATCATCCAGCTGTCAGTGTACAGATTCTGGAAGATCAGCTCCGATTGAGTACATCCAGGGTCAAGGCTATAAAGAATCAAGCTGAGAAGTTTGAGATAAATATTCAGTTCTTGGAGCCTTGTGCTTTTGAAGGCATCGCTAATGAAGCTGCAGTGTGGAAGAAGTTTCTAGATAGTCAAGTAGGCCCTTCCTCATGAAGGATCGGTCATTATTGTAATTTGTAACTATTTTGTGAAACATTTAAGAAAAGTAGAACGTTGGGAGACGAGAGGTTGGGAAGCCCAAAGGTCACTTTGGGCAGCCCAATGGTCTGAACCTTTTGTATAAATGTAAAAGACTTAGAAGGGAAAAGGAATTTTTCCCAGTAAGACCGGTGAATACACATTGTTAGAAGAACTATTTCCTTTTGCAATAGAAAATTACAGTTTGCCAGTTGGAGAAAGCTTAGTGGAATATTCAAATGTTGTGCTATGGATTTTTTGAAGAGGAACTATTTCGTTTTCAGCTTTATGTCCATAAACTGTGAGACCGTTCTAATTCATTGAACCTATGTTCTTGCATGAATGTTTTACGGTTTATTTTATGAAGATTTCCACTTTGAGTAATGGATGTTGTTCATAAACAATTGGCTATCTGATTGTCGAAATATCTTTAATCTTTCATGTGTTGTAGATAAGAATATCAGCTACTTGTAATTTCTGTTTATAATGCATGAATAATCCACATTACTCATAAATAAATCATATTCTGGCTCCCCGAGGATAGGTGGATAGATAGGCAGTTAGATGGATAGTTAGTTTATTTCATTATTGCATATGTGATGCAGATGCTTGTGAGCCTAAGACGAGATGTAAGAACCTGCGCATCACATTGTGAATGCTCCCTGCATCTCGATCACCCTGCATTGTTAATTAGGCCTTTGCATTTCATACATTAAGTCAAAATTACAAAAACTCGGTGGACTGGGCCACAACCGGTAAAACCTTTGTTTTGTTACTTTGACCTACGGTAGCCGGACCGCAAAACCGGACGGATTCCCTACACCAAACAATCAACGGGCTAGTTGGGAATGTTGATTGGGGAGAATCCCTTGCTGTTGTCACCTGCGAATTTCCAGGCCTCAACAGTTCTAGTGCTAGAAGGAGGGCCGCCAGTGAATGGCTGGCCGTGGAAAATTAGTTTTCCCAAGATTACCTTATCAGCAGATATTCGAAGCTTTCATCCTGACCCAAGTACTTACAGGTTTCAGCTATACCTTTGAAGTAAGAAATCCTTTTCTCACCCTATGTTGCTCTTCGCCCAGATTTTGTTCTTTGGCCTGTGCCTATGATTGGCATAAATGCAAACCAGCCCAACCCATTGCCTGCATGGAGAGATAGATCCTCTATGAACCTTACACTTCCTTTGCATAACCCACCTCAGGCCTTTGACAAGCTGTTGCTTAGGTTTGACCCCGAAGAAAGGACTGCTGTAGATGACCACCTGCAAAGCTTTTATCTAGCATTAGAAGGGCTAAGGGCTGGGGAGTATGAAGATGTGGTCTGTAGACTTTTCCCGCACACCCTGAAAGGAGCAGCAGCGTCCTGGTATTTCAGTCTCCCTGCAAATTCTATTCCTGACTGGAATACTTTTGAAAGAATATTCAGAAATAAATATGCAACTCAGAGAACTCATGCCTCATTAATGAAAGGTCTTGGTTTGTTAAGAAAAGAGAAGAATGAGAAGGTACATATTTTCACTCAACGATTTTCAATATACCTAAGGAACTTCTCTGAAGCTGACAGACCCTCAGACAAGGTCTTAATTGAGTATTATACCTCAGCCCTAGGGCCTGAGCTGGCCATGTTTGCCAAGATGAAAGCCAAACCTACATTGGTAGAAACTTATGAAGAGGCAGAAAGGGTAGAGGCTGAAAGGGAAAGTGTAGAAGATTATCCTGATTTACCTAGAGAGAAAACTCCAAACAGAAGAGCTTTATTGCTGTCTAAACCTGTAGATGAACAATCACATGAGTATCAGAGAATGATGACAATGCTTCAGAAGCTATCTAACCGAATCATAGATCTGGAGAGAGAAAATGAAATTTAGAAAACTTATAAGCCCTGCTATCTGAAAAGAGAGGATAACAACCAATGGCAAGTCCCTCCACCAAATTTAGCATCAATGAACATAACAGAAATAGGGGGGATAATTTCTATACCTTTCACCAGCAACCCCACTCTGAGAAGAAATGCCCTAAATGGTTGAATTCAATGTCTTTGGTAATGAATAAGCTGCTGAACTCCAAATTGACTGAAGACAGTGATGAAGAAGGAGGAAAAGAACAGTCCACAGAGAAGCAATACGATGACACCCTATTCTTATGGAATGGTGTTTCACTGTTCAACATAGAAGAAAATGCTCTCAGGTCTCAATATACACTTACATCCACAAAAGATAAGAACCTAGCAATTAAGGACAGTGCAATACTTTCAAAGATTAAACATTTGCAGGAAAATGTCAAGAGACAGATAGAAGTAAATGTTGAGGACAAAACACCTGAAGCAACTACCCTCAACCAGGAGGCAGAACCAAGCAATGAGACTGGCAAACCTGTGAAAGATATTGGGGAAGGAAGCACTGAAAAAGTTAAGGAAGTTAAAGAGGAAATACCCACCGCAAACCAACCTGTGGAAGAAAAGATCGAATTAACTAGGACAATGAAAACTAGCGCTCCAACTTTCCTTGTGACTCTTGAAATTTTGAATCATAAGGTGCATAATTGTTTGGTGGACTCTGGATCATTGATGAATGTTATACCTCTGGAAGTATGCAAAAAACTTAATGGGCAACTAAAACCTACTATTTGGGATGTCACTCAACTCAACAAAACTAGTGTCAAAGTAGTGAGGGAGATGGAGAACATTCTGATTCGATTGTCTGCAAACAAAAGGATATGTCATTACATTGACATTGTAGTAGCAGACATACCTGATGGTTATGGAATGATCCTGAACCGAGATTGGACAGCAAGACTAAATGGGTACTTTGCTTCAGATTGGTCTCATTTGTGGTTACCTCAGAAGGGAAGCCCAAACCTGATAAAGATATTAAGAGAGCCCTACATGAAGCACAATGTCACTAAGCTAGGAGAGGGAAATGAATCTGCTGATTCTATCCTGGTAAATTATCTGACTGAGTTTAAGTTAAGACATCTTACTTCAAGAAAGGCCAGTTCTATGACTGATACTCAGCCTGAGCTCCTTCAACTTCCTCAGGCTGTAAGAGACTATTGTAGGATAGTAGACATGTGTTCAGTTTCAAAAACAACACAGCTAAATCATGGTTAAACAACTCATCTCTATTATTCAGCCCACCCCTTAACTCCCCATGATTAAAGATTTTCAGGAGTGGGCAATAATTTTTCTTTCTTTTTGCTTTGTACATAAATAAATTGTTTTGTGTTCTTTAATGCTTTGATGTTTTTCTTTTTGATTATTGGATTTGATGTTGTTTTCCATTATTGCTTTGCTAGCATTTCTTTTGGTCTTGAATAAAGAGGAAAACTTTTGGTTGCAATGGAAACATCAGGGTTCTTTATTAACTGAAATCTTGAGCGAAAGACTGTGCTTTAAAGTATGGAATGTATTCTAGTAGCAGTGTTCCTAACTGGCAATGCATTCATTGAAGTCTTACTTAACCCCTGTAAATAGCTCAGAAGTAAAAGAGGTTTGGAATACTATTTCGAGGCTCCATCCATTTCACATCTTAAATATCCAAGGGGGTGACAGCAAAAGACCCATGGAAAGGAAGCAGAGTAAGACAGTATATCATATATAAATGATCCCATGTCATACATTCAGAAAAGAAATTTTTTTTTATCAAGAGTCAAAACTCCTTAAAGGAAAACAATACATATCAAAGCAAAATATCAAAGCATGAAGTACTAAATGGCCACAAGATCCTCTCCGTCCGTGAATTGAAATATGACGTACATTGTTCACACAAAAGGACACTATGGGATAGAGGATCCTGAATTAAAATTCAGTAAGAAAGGCCTGCAGGAGGACTCGTATCAAAATAACTAAAGTTCAAAAGGCACAAAAGTGCAGTTGGCATGGGAATGAGGAACAAAAGGATAATACTGTTTACTCTCTGCTACAATCCTGTGGTGTCCAAGCTGTAAACAACATGAGGACAGGCAAAATAAACCTCACTTATTTGGCCTCAAAAGAGTTATTCAAACTTGCAATATTTCTGATGTTATCATTTCCCATAGAATAGACTACTTCTCAATGGTTTAAATGCTTAAGTTGGCCAGCCTGAGGATAAATACATCTAGAAGATTTCAACTTTTATTCAGACGGTCTTGCACTGGGAATGAGTTAATTCAGAAATCTGGGGTTCACCAGGTAGTCACCAATTGTTGCAGCTGCAATGATTTCTCAAAATTCTAAAATTTTTAGGACCCTCCTTTGCTTGAGTCAGTTGGGTTTTCTTCTTGAGATTGGTCTAAGAACTTTCAGAAAGACTTTGCTTATGCTTGGATTGAGCTACCCATTTTTTTGATTACTCCTCTGATGCCTAAAGTAATCCACTTTTTGATCAAGTTCTATTGCTGCCCTTAAGCGCATTTGAAAACATGCTGGAATCGAAAGATGATTTGTTTTGATTTTCCACCATTGCGGGTGGATCTTAGCTTTGGTCTTCTACAGTTGCGGATGGTTTTTGTTTTGCGGAAAGAAAAACCTTCCGACTTTTGACCCGCTGGGTTTTCAAGTCGGACGCTTTTTTGTTTGGCATCGGAAGCTTTTATGATTTTTTCTTCCGTCGTTGCGGATGGGTTTTTCGATTTGTGACTTTCGGTTTTCTCCCGATTCGAGTGATTTTTTTTTTACTGCTTTTGAGTTTTGAGTCGGAACCGTTTATCATGTCAATTTTCCCCATTGCGGAAAGATTTAAACTTTCGTCTCCCGATCTGAAACCTTCCGACGTCCGATCTCTCAACCGCTACCCAATGTGTATAACCAAAACGGAAGGCTTGGCGCTTTGATCGTCCGCCGTAGCGGAAGAACGTTCGCTTTCATCCTCCGATTCGAAAAGCTTCCGACGTCTGATCGTATGTTTTGTTTTCTGCCATGTGTATCTCCGCGGCTGGGTCTACGTTTTGGCCGTCCGCCGTTGCAGAAGGGAGATTACTTTCAACCTCCGATGCAAAAGCTCGTCGATGTTCGATATTTTCTCCTCGCACGTGTGAGCAAACAGATATATACAGGGACGGTGTATTGTTTTTTTATTGTTATTTTTTCGCTGAGCACTGTCACCATCGAGCTGTCATTTTCTCGAGGTAGCGAAGGTTCCGCTGTCGGTGTACCTACATCCAGGTGGCAACTGAGGAAGCCTAACCCTCATTGATCCACCATACTCACCGTATTGCCAGGTAGGATCCTTGTCGTTTTTTCCCGTTCCATTTGAACTGTTAGTGGTTTTCTACGGGGGTTTTAGGTCCCCGGCCGTTTTCCTCGACCCGCTAGGTTATACGCTTATATAAGTGGATATTTTATCTTATTTGACCGTCACAACAGCTTTGTTTTTCCGCCATCGTTCATTTTGCTACCCTGTGCATAGGGATTGAGGGGTTTCGGTGTAGATGGCCGTTACGTTGTCTGTGCCAAACTGCCCTTCATAATTATGATAGGTATGAGGTAGGTCTGCCATCGACTACTTTAGGGGTTTGGGGATGTTTTTCCCGCGGTGCGTTACCCGTATTTTAAGCCCTAGCCGTTTTCACCTTCGCGGTTCTGCGCATCCTCGTCGAGCTTAGTGTCGAACCCGTGGCTTGCCGGATGAGATATGTATTTTCTATTGGTGTAGGCATGGCGCCGTTGAGAAAAACTCATAGTTACTACTGTTGTTTCCCGCACCGCTTAAACCCCAGCCGTTTTGTACCTATGTACTTCAAGCTACCCCGTAGAGCTCAGCGGTCGAGCCTCAGCCTGTGGGAGGAAATTTATCCTTATTCTTAGTTTTTTTACTAGAGGGGCATGGGTATGGTTTTGCTAAGGTGCCGTTGAAAACCTGCGTAGCTACTACAATCTTTCCCGCATAGCGAAAGGACCATGGCATGAATAGAAAGCAGAAATGGGTGGCCTATTGATGTAGATTTCCTTGTCATCTTGAATGTGGCTGATATAATTGTTCAATATCATACAACCGTAGTAGATTTCTATTTTTTTTACTATATGTGACATGTTTGCATCATGATAGATATAGACAACGTCATTAAATGCTGTACTTTGGTTGTAACAGTTCAGATTAGTTAGGCCATTTTAGGCTATCCATGCATACATTTATCTCTCTAACAAATTGCTGTCATAATACACATTGAAGAAGTAAAACACTGCACACTGTCATATAAATGTCTGCACCTTGAATTTCTCAATGTTACAATGTTATATATGGCAGGAAGAATTCGAATCCACCATGTCCAAGAGGCGGAAGAAGAAGGCCCCTGTGGTCGAAGAAGAACCAGAAGTAGAGGTTGTCACGAAGACCGAATACATATATGAAGACACTCAATGTGTTTCTGGTGTTGAACCCGAGTACAAATGGGGTGAAATATATAGATTGATTTCCCGCAGGGAGGTTCTCGACATGGGCCTCGAAGAAGAATCCATCTATTCTAACATAGAGAAATATTCTCTCATGAAAGTTGCCACCAGGCCAGAGCTGTTCCCATGCTCTGAGGTAATCGACTGGATTCTGCCCCGGGCAGATACAACCACGATGATTCTGGAAAATGTTGACAGACATGGCTATGCTGCATTTAGCCCTGGATATGTGGCATTGGATTATCACCTGCCAGAAGCCCAAGTATTCTTATCTGATGACTGGCTGAATAGCATTAGAATGGACCTAGTAGAGACTCTTAAGAGAATGCTATTGTAGGGAAAACATTACCGGTACAGACCGACAAGTGAATATGATACGGCGAGCTTGAGGGATCCATACAAATTTATAGCTCTGATGCTTAATAGGGTCTTTGGGAGAGCTCATGGCAGACTCTTCAAGATAGAGTGGATACCCATCATTTTTCACGTGGCCACCCAAGGGACAATCTTCAATTGGGCTAGCCTGGTATCTAGCAGTCTTTCTTCTTGCTTGACCTTAGCCTTGGAAGGAGAATCCCGGAAAAGGTCTGAATTTTACATGAGTTCAATACTCATAGACTATATATTGTGCAACCAGCCTTTCCCTGGTCTCCGGTGCATCTGGGACCGGGAAAGAATGCCTATATATGCTGCTTATAGACCACTGTGGGCACACCAGTACCACAGCCATTACGGAGAATTATGTGAGCACTTCATTATGCCACTATACACACTCATTTTCCGGAAAGAGTGTGATTGTATGTCAGAGGAGGCCATGCAAGTGATACAAAGTTACACAGACTACTATTTGACTGAACATGGCATGTACTTCAGAATGTTTGGAGGCTTGAGAGCGCCTTCCCTCCTGCCAAAATATGCAACTGACTACATTGTCCATAAGGAGGCGGTCAGACAAGTGTTCCTGGATGGAATAGGTAGTTTCCTGTTCGAACACAAGAAGACTGCTTATCCTCCCTTGCCTTTCCGACTAGGAAGCTACAAGTTCACTAAGGTAAAACAAGCTGGTGAATTAGTAGAGGAGCTGGAGAGATTCCACTTTGGAGAGATGCCTTATGACAGAAATGACTCCCACGGTAAAGTTGCGGAGCATTGTAAAGAAAACAAGTTGCATTTCGAATATACTCACCATTTTGATGTTGAAGAATCTGTCTTCCAGAATTCCTCGAACATGACTGCACTGAAGAGAAGATTCACGAAGAAAATCACCACCAAAGGTGGAAAAGGGGATGAGCAGGCTAAGGCTGAGGAGGAAGCCAAAAGGAGGGATGAAGAAGCCCAGAGGTTGGCAAAAGAAGCTGCAGAAAGGCTACATACAGAAGAAGAAAAAAGAGCTGCTCAGGAAGCAACAGAGGAAGAAAAGAGAAAGCTCGATGAGGAGCTCCAAAAGCAAGAAGCTGAAAGGATAAAGTTGGCAGAGCAGTCAGCTTCTGAAATAGCAGCAGGGCAGACCCAGGAGGTAGAGAACCCTGAGGTTCATACCCCTCAAGTACCTGCTACCAGCATACCCATGGTCCCCACACTCGAGCTGGTCCCTTTTGTGCAGGAAAAGGGAAAGGAAATCCCTGATTTTGAACACTGTATATTATGATAGGGAAACAAAGAGAATAATAAAGAGGACAGAGAGGAAAGTTGAGGAGGAAGGTCTACCTGGTAAAATGATAACAGATACGGCTGTTATGTTAGGAACTTACCAGGATCCGAGATTTACCCTAAGAGCTAGGTCTGCCTTCATCCAAGCTTCAGAGGATAATGTAGGCAAGATAATGATGGACTTGGAGCAATGCAAGAAATCTTCTGCTCAATTGAAAGATAAATTGAGGAAAGAGAGGGAAGAAAGCAACATGCTCAAAAGGAAATATGAAGATGTGCAACGGGAGATGAAGTCCTCAAGAGCTGAAGTACAGGCCCTCCAAGTAGAAATGCAAGTCAAGGAAACAACACAGGAGGCCCTAGAGAAAGTGTGGAAGTAATGCCAAGATCTAAAGAGTGGGAAGGAATAGCTAATGGCAAAGGTGGAAGAGCTAGAAGAGCAGCTGAAGATCCTCTTACAGGCCAATGATCTGCACACCCAAGAACTGAAAAATGAACATCAGGAGCAGATTTCTTCTTTGACCACTGCTTTGGAAGTGGCAAGAGAACAACAGGTTAACCTCCAGCCTTTCAAGGAGCATGTATTGACCCAGAAAACCAAGATGCTGTAGCTGCAGACTGCTGTTGAAAAAGAAAGATGTAGAGTGTTGCAGATCGACGGCCGATTAGAGGAGATCCTGGAAACTGCATCCTACTTTGTGGACAGATCCCAGGACATCCTAGAGGTCCTAACTACAATAATGGCGAGGTTGGAGAATAACGAAGAAACCCCAGCAGAGCTACCGTCAAAACACCAACCGGCCCTCAAACGAGACTATAACCTGGTGGAGTTTTCTATTAACACAGCTGAAGACTTCAAGAAGGCAGTAAAAAAGACAAAGGGATTATGCACTGAGTTTTTCAGAAGACTTCTCATTACCTACAACCGGTGCCAGATAGAAGCTGAAGAGAAGCTGGAAGCTTTCCCAAATCACGATGCCTTTGGTGGAGCTATTGCAAAAGAGATTCCAGGAGGAAGAAGCTAAGGTACAGGATATCAAAGCCCTGGATGATTTGATCTTGAGAAGCGAAGTAGATCATCTAGCTGTCAGTGTACAGATTTTGGAAGATCAACTCCGATTGAGTACATCCAGGGTCAAGGCTATCAAGAATAAAGCTGAGAAGTTTGAGATAAATATTCAGTTCTTGGATCCTTGTGCTTTTGAAGGCATCGCTAATGAAGTTGCAGCGTGGAAGAAGTTTCTAGATAGTCAAGTAGGTCCTTCCTCATGAAGGATCGGTCATTATTGTAATTTGTAACTATTTTGTGAAACATTTAAGAAAAGTAGAATGTTGGGAGACGAGAGGTTGGGAATCCCAAAGGTCACTTTGGGCAGCCCAACGGTCTGACCCTTTTCTATAAATGTAAAATACTTAGAAGGGAAAAGGAATTTTTCCCAGTAAGACTGGTGAAAACATATTGTAAGAAGAACTATTTCCTTTTGCAATAGAAAATTACTGTTTGCCTGTTGGAGAAAGCTTAGTGGAATATTCAAATGTTGTGCTATGGATTTGTTGAAGAGGAACTATTTCGTTTTCAGCTTTATGTCCATCAACTGTGAGA
>LPNX010710655.1:149242-166277 GCA_001517045.1 Pseudotsuga menziesii
ACAAAACCTTAAAATGAGACACAATATTGGATGCACGATGGGACAAAACATTGGATGTAAAACTAGACGTAATATTGAATGCAAGATGGGATGCAACATTGGACACAAAACTAGATGCAATATTAGATACAAACATGGGTGCAAAACTAGGCACAACACTAGGGGAAACACTGGGTACAACATTGGGCTCAAACATAGATGCAAAAAAATACATCAATCGGGATGCAACACTAGGTGCAAACCTAGATGCAAAATACGACGTAAAATAAGATGAAACATTAGGCACAAACCTGGATACAAAAAAAGACATAAAACAAGATACAAAATTAGATGCAAATGGGGATGCAACATTATAAGTAAAATTGGATGCAAAACTAGACGCAACATTGGGCCAGAAATTGGATGCAAACGTAGATGCAACGTTAGATGCAGAATTGGACACATAATATTATGCAAAACATGGTGCAAGACTCGATGAAAAACTAGGAGCAAAATAAGACGCAACATTGGATGCAAAACTGAGCAGGAGACTGGGTGCAAACAAGGATGTAACAAAGGACGCAAAAAAAGATGCAATAGAAGTTGCAAAATTGGGTGGAAATAAAGGCATAACAAAAGATGTAAAAAATTGGGTGCAAAAATGGACGCAAAAATGGATGTTAAAAAGGATGGAAAAAAAGATGCAATAGACGGATTTTTATGAAAATGTACAATAGCACCAGGTTTAGCGCCAGATTGTTCACCATAATTGAGAAAAAATTACACTAAAATATGGCGCTAAATTCGACGCTAAATCCAGTTTTTGTTTTAGTGTTTACTGTTTAATGTGGAGAGACGGGCCAACAAGCATTCGTCCTTCTTGGCTTTCTTAACTATTAGCACCACCATAAAAACACTCATGGCTTGAGCAGGATTTGATATTTTGGTTTCCATCGTTGTTTTGTTGCTTCAGGCCATCGTTGTGTTGTTGCTTCAGGCTTGGTCGTGGCAATGATGTTTAAAATTGGCCCTGGTTCCCTTGCCCAAAGAAATCGTCTCTTTCCTACTGGTTGCATTTTAACAGGTCGAAAGTATGGTATTCATCTTTGTTTTCAAGGACTTGGCAAGATCTGGTAAGTTATTAATGAAACCCTCAAAGAAAAATAATTTCATTCAATTTGTTTCTATTTCTATTTAAAATGTAATTACTAACAGACTGGTGCATAAATTGTTTACAGGTCTTAAACTCGGCAAGCTCTGCTAGAAACGATGGCATTAAACTCATAAGTGGAAGGGTATGAGCTTGACTGGCTTGGTAAGCCTCAGTCTCATCCTAGAGCTGTCTTTCGATGTTGTTTTTTCGTGAAGAAACACATGGGTGCTTACAACCCTTTACCTACTTGCCATATATTTCATTTACTGTAATAGTTGATGGTTGTTCTATTTTAAGTATTAGATTTTTAGCCTCAGATTTGTTTAAGGAAGGAGGTTGTATGGCCGAATATGGAAACGCTGTAAAAACCTACTATCAAGGTGGTCGTTTATTAAAAAAAACCTTGATATTTTGAAGAGCTACGGCTTAATTTAATATGTGTAAGGTTTAAGAAACCTCGGCTTAACAGTCTGGCCATGAAGGCTCCTTCGTAATGCGAATAAGTTATCATCGAGACATTTTACTGTGTTAGGTCATTTCTTTTTACAAGAATCAACTGGATGTGTAAATAAAACATTAATATGGGTTTATCGTTAGAATAATTACTCTATACTGTTTTGAATAACCTTATTTCTATTTTAGGCCTTAAAGAATAAAATAAAGAATTAGTTTTCTTACTAAGAGTAATAGCTAGATTATATTACAATAATGTCTATTTTACTATCCTATATCTACTAAACAATACTTATGTAACAATTTCTAAATATTTTTAATATATAAAAGAATCCTACAAGAAACAGGATGATTAATAATCTAACCAAACTGAACTAACTGTAAATACTACTAGATTAGAGTAGACTCCAAATTATTTATTTCATGTATAAATCATACTCATTTATTTTTAAAGTATACCTGATATACTAGAGTAATTCATCTTCGGATGAGTGGAAAAATAGAGCATGGGATTTCATCCACAAATCGAATTATTCTAACCCTAGATCATTCCTTCAAATATACATTAACCAGAAATCTTGCTTTTGAAATAAAAAGAGATTACACAGTCTGATTTCAGAAACAATTTATCCAGTCATATCAGTAATTCCAATCATACTTTCATTCATTCCAGTACTATCAATTGCCTATTATAAATAAAATAACACTTTATATAGAACCCGAGAACTTGCAGAGGAGACAAATAGCCTAAGAAGCTCGTTCCACCCAACCAATTCTTGAATATAGCTTAGCTGCTTGTCTTAGGACCCCTGAGCCTATCCACTGGTCCACCTGGTTGAAAGCACTGGGTGAGAGGATGGGATATAAACCCCTTGTAACTCCACATAAGTATTCAATAGTAATACTTCTGCCTTTTTCAATAAGGAACTCAGCTAACAAGCTGCACTAGTTCTGAAAACTACCTTCACACTCAAACCACTTTTTCCTTTCCCTTCATCGAATCTCTTGTGCACATTTTTCACTTCTGAAATTTCACAAGCAAAAATTGAATAGCCTCCTGTTGAATTTGATGGGTAAATATAAGATTCCTAGGTCTTTTGGTCAGTTTTTCACTTAATGAGCCACCTGCTCTTGTTCCACTTTCTTGGGGAACATGACCACAAAATTAGGGAAGTTTCCCCTTGCAACAGCTAGAAGTGGTTGAGGATGCTTACATGTGTTAGTTTTCTCTCACCCCAGTCTATTCCACCTAGTGACTAGTAGACACTCATTCAACAACCTCCTTAAGATATTTGTCTCATCTTTTATTTATTACTAATCAAATATTCAACATAATTAATTACAATCATCCTTGACCCCACTTGGTCAATAATCACAAACTTTACAATAAAAATAAAACATAATGTCTTCTTAAACATAAGACGTTATTGCAATTTGGGGTATGTGACAACCAAGGTGGTCGTTAATGAGCCCTATTTGAAATTTGATGGAAATCTTTTGGTTTGTGTTGACAACCTGACTCAGAAGGAGCAACGAATAAAGAGTAGGACGGGAATAAGGGAAGATAGACAACAACTCATGCAAAGACTTTGTATGCCCACAACCAGAATGGAAGGTATGCCCGCTTGGACTACCTTCTCGGACGCATATCTTCTCCTCCCGAAGTGGTCAATTTCGTGGGTACATCACACCAACTTCATAATTAGCTAGGATATTTAGGAAGTCAGGGGAGATTATCAGGAGTTTTCCCAAATTGAAAATGGAAGAACAAAAGAACTGGATTCGTGCATCATATGGTTATACATATCTTGATGGAACACATTCAGCTCACATCGAGCAAGTTCTTAGCACAACAAAGTGAAGAAATCAAGCGTTGGATTAGGCATGAATGTCAAACATTTATTACAGGACATGCATTATACCAGGTGACGCATACATCAAATTATTCGGTAGACATAATGAAGATGCTATCAATGCTGTTAGTTTTCAATATTCAAATTGCAGCTCTTTTAACTAATAGTAGACCTGACCTTGCATTTATATGAACATATCCATAGAGGAGATGATTATCATAGGATCATTTTGTAGGATTTAGATGTTGAAACCTTAAATTAAATAAATAAATTATCTTAATAGTGGTTGTTATAAATGATCTTAATAGTGGTTGTTTCAGACAAAATATAAAAGGGCAGCGGGTTTCATGAATACCAAAGCTCAGTCTTAATAGTATCAATTCAGTCATGGGTGATGAAGATCACATGCCAACATGAAACTATAATTTCTAAGTAAGTTCTTATAAAATTTGTTTTGGTTCATAGGTGAAGATCTCTTTGCAAAACTGGTATTGTAATTGGTGTGAAATATATCGATCATGTAAATGATGTGAAATATATGTATTCATGAAGGAAATGTTGTGGCTTTGTTAATTAATTGAATCGTTTATATATGTTCTTTGGGACATAAATGCTTCCTTAACCTTTTATATGTGTTCTTAAGCTTTTCCTTATTTAGGATGATTACGTTGTTTTGTTGTGCACTGGTAAAAGTTTAAGATAATGATAAATACAACGAGTATGAACATTATGCAATGCAATGTTAATTTTTTTATTTATGATCGAAATTTTACATGTGCAATGTTGTCTTGGCAAGTGTTTAAGCGAGTTTTTAACACATCTGCAATACAACACACCATTACGGGTTGTCATGTTCCCATTTTGACAGCACCATGAAGTAGATCGAACACCATGGATTGTAGTGACAGATTGAATTAAATAATTAATGAGGGGTTAAGATGAGGCAATAAATTAATTAGGAGTGTGCATTTCAATTTATCCATAGTTGCTACCCACTTGGAATAAATAATAATGGAGCATTTAATATTATTGGTGCAATTAATATTTTTATTTGTTATGTTGAATAAATGGAGAAATTGGACCACCAATTCGAATTAGTGGATAAGGTTAGAGGAATTACTTGGCGTAGAAATCAGGTAAGCAATATAGTCCAAAAATGAGAAAAGATGAATATTTCAGGAAAAGTAGCATAAATCGAGAAAGCAGGATAAAACAGGGAAAGTAGGAAAGTTCAAAGAAGAAGGAAAGTCATAAAAAGGGAAAAAAGAAGGAAAGCCAAAGTAAAGCAAAGCAAGGAAAGTATGTCCACTCATGGGTGACCTATTCTCCCATGTCACCAAGCCAAGTAACTTGCTCAACAGGTCAACATTAATTCTATATAAGACATATTTCAACTCCCTTTCACACCTTTTTCTAGTTTTGGTTGTTGTGTATGTTGAGTTATTCTTATGTGAGCATTCCTTCTAAGTGATGTACCTTACACTATTAGGAGATGATCCTCAACCTTCCCTTCCCCTCTCCTTCCATCCTCTTCTCTTCTATTGCAGGTATGTAGCGCTAGATTTCAGCCATTGAAGTATTATCAGAGATATTTGCATCCTCCACCATGTTCAGGTCGAGCTCCAGTGAATCCCATGCTTCACCTATGCTTTCAACCCCTTTGTTGGTCATGTTTCGGGCCTCCTTCCCACTATTTTGGAGTCTCCTTTGTAATGGTCAGTCTATTATATGATTTCTGTTATGTAGAAGCATATAACTCTATAATTTATATTTATCAGGTCGAAACATCTCTGTACATAAAAAATCTGTCTTCAGTTTCACCAAAAAATCTTATTTTATCATTGTATGGGGGAAAATTGATGAATCTGAGTGAAATAAGAAATAGGAAAGGTTGTGGGAATGATTGGAGAGATTTTATTTGTTAATTTATATTATATTTAACTCTTTTATAATTCATATGTATTTCAGAAATCAATTTTCCATGAATTAACTGTTTTATTTTAGACCCTATCTAGATTGCTAGCTTTAAATGAGTAGTCTTGCAATTTTTGATGTAAAATTAGTTCTGTTAACTCAAATTGAGCCCTGTAAGTTCCCGTGGCTCACTGACAAACCAACCTTCCCATACATATCTCCAGAACATTTTTTTTTGGGTTTGTACTTCCTTTTTGAATCCTCCACTGCGCAGGGTTTCACTAGGCCAAAGCTACTGAAAAACCCCAAATTCCTCCAAAAATCCTAATAAATTTCAAGAACTGCTGAAACATTTTCAAACCCATTTGTTATGTTATATTAATTCTGGAACAACCCTCTACAATTTTCCAAAATCCCCTGGTTGAAAAGGCTGAACTACTCTTCCTAGTTTCACGGTTTGGTTGCCCAAAAGCGTGGAAGTAGGTTTACGCATAGAGGATTCTAAAACCTAAATGGAACTACATATAAATGTGTTAGGGAAGAGGAAATTCTATTTCTGAAATTTCTTTGGTTTCGTCCCCCTGCTCACTCCTCTTTCATACAAAATTTCCTAGAAAAACCCTTGATTTGCCCAATCCGAATAGGCCCTGATTGGTTTGATTCAAAGTTCAGAAATTTTAATTTAAATTACAGAATTATATAGTGTTCAGGTATTAACACCATACTTGGGACATTACAGTGATATCAGAGCACTTTCCTTGTCTCAGCATGTGGAAAGTAACTCTCAGTGGAAAAGTAGCTTAGCAATATCTTCAAGTTGCAGTTGTGGAATTAGTTCCAGTCATGGAAGATTTAGACTTTGAGTTGTATGAGGAAGAAGAGCATTAAAAAATGGATGATAGAGAATATTTAATAATTTTTATGCAAAGGACATTGAAAGGGCTGAAATATGTATCTCAAAGCATCATCCAGTCAGATCAAGAGACTAGAGAATTCCTTGCCAAGCAATTGGCAAGCAAACATGGAGAAGGGAGTAGTAGTGTATCTCAGCATGAAGGGAATAAAGTTGGAGAGTCTATGTTTTCAAAAACATTAACACATGTAGGTTCTTTGAATACCAATAAGCCATCAAGAAAGGAACTAAGTTGTTCCACTTCTCAAAGTAAAAGGGAAGAAAAGAGGACCGGAAGTGAAGATTCATTAGAGCCATCTGCAAATGGTTTATTTGAGAAATTATTTGGGTTTTCCACTAAGAGAGATCAGCCTATTTACAGAAGCCATTAGGATGATGAGTCGCAAAATCCTTCATTAGAAGGAGATGAACAATATCCATGCACAACTAAAGATCCAATAGTCCAACATCTAGTTGTTGGTAACGTGGAAGGTGAAATTACACCAATTTTTTCGTGTGGTTGATTTCAAGATAAGTGCAAAAGATATGGGGTAGATTGATGATGGTGAGACATCTTTTGGATCTGATCCAAAAGAGAAACATAATTCATATTTACAGTCACCCCTTGAGCCTCACAAGGAAAAATAAATTGAGCACATCTCAGTAGAGTGTGAAGCAGAGAAATCGGTGGGTGAACAAGCCATCATAATTCCACCACATAAGGAGGAGAACATGACACATGGAGAGTTAATAAATTATGATTTTTATGTGTCATTGTGTAAATCTGATATGGAAGCCAATTTTAGTGAAAATTTCAGAATGGTTGAGCTCCCTAGTGATGAGGTTCATAATTCTAGTGTAAAAAATGAATGCAGTATGAAGGATGAAACTTTGAGAGAATATCTTTCCGGTGCACCAAGGATGAATGAGCACTCAAGTTGCAACCAAAATTATGTTGTTGAGGACTTAAAATATGAATATATTGCAGCAAAAACATATATATCAAATTTCAAAACCTCGAGTGCACTACATGAAATTGATCTGGTGATGGAAAATGAAGAGGAGGAACATCTACAAGAACCTCATCTTCTTGCAGGATCATTGAAGATGGATGAGCATAAGATCTAAGAGGCCCTGAAAATTCTCCATGACACTCATACTTTAGTGTAAAAGATGTGTTGGGAAACTGTTTAAAGGAAGACCAATCTTCCTTTGAATCCATGGAGAATATCCAAAAATCAATGTCCACAATCAAAGGTAATTTCTCACAATTGCTTTCAAATAAAAATGACATGTTTAAGCTTGTTGAGTTATTGCAGGAAGCATCACTACATGATGAATAAAGTATTTGCATATATGAATAAGAGAACTACAAGCTCAAAGGTGATTTTCTGGCCACCCAAGATTCTTTGAGATATAGTCAAAGTGCCCTCTTAGAATCACAAATGAAGATAAAACAATTCCAACAAGAGTGGCAAGAATTGACTGAATCCTAAATCTTTCTTAAGAGTGATCCCTTTTGGGTAAATGGCATAAAAAATTCCATGGAGGAAACTCATGACTGGGTGGACCATGAGGAGCATTCTATTCGGTATGTGCTTGAAGAGTGTGCAGAACAGTTTGATGAGAACCAAGCACTTGATTTCTTTCCAAGGAAACTTGAGCTATTCCTTGAAGACAGTCAATCTCCCATGGAAGAGTGGGATGAGAGCACCCAATTTGGGCCAGACAATAATGAAAAATTTCCAGCCATAAGTCTGATTACTGAAGGTTGCAGACAGGCAAATAAGGTTCACAGTTATTTCCCACATGTCCTAGTTTCAGCAACACCAATGGGGAATGAACAGTGGATGAAGAATTTTTTCTAGTTTGTGTCACATGCACAACAGGGGGATCATGATTTGTCCCCATGGGAGATAGATCCTATTGCAGAAGATATGGATGATTGTAGATCATATAAACCAGCAAGCAATATCTCTGATTCATCCACTGGATGGTTGGATAGAGGAATCACTGAAGAGGAAAATCTGAAAGGTAAAAGTTTTAAGGTCTTGTTGCAAGAAAATTGCTTTTGATATTGCTGATTTTTCTATGATTTACAAGTAGCAGAAAAGGCATGTGTGTGCAGCCACTTTTGATAAGAAGGCATAAGATATACACTTACTTTCAATGTGTGGGTCAATTGATGGAGTTTTTCACCCTTGGATCAATGGAAAAGAGTTGAGCCATTGGATGAAGAGGGGAGCACCCGTTGAGTTCCATAGAGACCATGATACCCTGTTATTTGAGGGAAACATGAACATGACTGATTTTGATACAACTTACTCTCTTTCGGAGCAGCATTTTAGGACATGGGATCCTCACCGTTGTCACTTGATTTTCATGGATAACACACTTGTTCCTTGTGTGCATTGGTCACATGAGAACATTTCAGTTGGAATGGAAATAATGGTGGAATTGTGGCCTCACTTTTTGGAGGAATATTTGGGGATGCATAGTATTTCTTTGATTCATCCGTACATTGGAGAGTTGCATATCTTGATTGAGGGGCCCTCAAAGCTTCAAGTTTGCATTGGAAAGGATGATTTTCCAATATGGTGGTATGATGTTTTCATCTTTCCCAACATTTCATATGATGCTGATTTTTTCTTGTTACTAATGTTTGGGGAGATGCAACATGAATAGTAGGATCTAGACACTCTTTTGCTTAACAGATTTTGTTGGATGGTATTCCTATCCATGGGATACCATAGCAGTAATGGGATCCTGGCATTGATTGTCCTTGGAGAAGTTGTTTGCATGTTGGCATGATGGAGCAAGCCAACCCTCTTTTGCACCAGTTCATCTATGTTGCACTTGATTTGAGTTTCCCACATAGGGAACACATCCTTGGATGGAATTATAGTTTACATAGTAGAGGTATATTTGCATTTCTTATATTCTTATGGGATCTTGGCACACTTTCCAGTTACTTGACTTGGATAGAAGTAGGCATGTTCAGTTACATATGTAGTGAATATTTTCTTGGAGAGAGGATTATGATCAGAGTAGTGCAACAAAAGCATGATGGACCTCTTGGGATACTTTGCTTGAGGACAAGCAATCTTGGGAAGGGAGGACTGTCATGTTCTCATTTTGACAACACCATGAAGTAGATCGAACCCCATGGATCCTAGTGATAGATTTAATTAAATAATTAATGAGGGGTTAAGATGAGGCAATTAATTAATTAGGAGTGTGCATTTAAATTTATCCATAGTTGCTACCCACTTGGAATAAATAATTACGAAGCATTTAATATTCTTGGTGAAATTAATATTTTTATTTGTTATGCTGAATAAATGGAGAAACTGGCCCACCAATTTGAATTAGTGGATAAGGTTGGGGGAATTACTTGGAGTAGAAGTCAAATAAGCACTAGAGTCTAAAAATGCGAAAAGAGGAACATTTTAAGAAAATCGGCATAAATCCAGAAAGCAGGATAAAACATGAAAATTAGGAAAGTGTGAAAAGAAGGAAAGTTCAAAAAAGAAGGAAAGTCACAAAAATAAGGAAATCCAAAGCAAAGCAAAGCAAGAAAAGTATGTCCACTCATGGGTGACCTATTCTCATAGGTCACCAAGCTAAGTAACTTGCTCACCAGGTCAACATTAATTCTATAAAAGAAATATTCCAACTCCTTTTCACACCCTTTTCTATTTTTGGTTGTTGTGTATGTTGAGCTATGCTTATCTAAGCATTCCTTCTGAGTGATGTGCCTCAGACTACTGGGAGATGAGCCCCAAACTTCCCTTCCCCGCTCCTTCCATCATCTTCTCTTCTATTGCAGGTATGGAGCGCGATATTGCAGCCATTGAAGTATTAATCAGAGATATTTGCAGCCTCCATCACATTCAGGTCGAGCTCCAGCGAATCCCATGCTTCACCTATGCTTTCATCCCCTTTGTTGGTGATGTTTCGAGCCTCCTGCCCACTATTTTGGAGTCTCCTTTGTAATGGTAAGTATATTATGTGATTTATGATCAATAGAAGCATATAAATCCATAATTTATCTTTATCAGGTGGAAACATCTCTGTCCATAAAAAAATATGTCTTTAGTTTCACCAAAAAAGCTTATTTTATCACTGTATGCGGGAAAATTGATGAATCAGAGTGCAATAAGAAATAGGCAAGATTGTGGGAATGATTGGAGAGAGTTTATATGTTCATTGAGATGCTATTTAAATTTTTTATACTTCAAATGTAGTTCATAAATAAATTTTCCATGAATTAACTGCTTTATTTTAGACCCTAGCTAGATTGCTAGCTTTAAATGACTAGTCTTGCAAATTTTGATGTAAATTGAGTTCTATTAACTCAAAATGAGCCCTGTAAGTTCATGTGGGTCACTTACATACCCAAATTCCCATAAATATCTCCATAAATATTTTTTATTGGAGTCGTACTACCTTTTGGGATCCTCCACTGCGTAGGGTTTCACTAGGCCAAAACTGCTAAAAAACCCCAAATTCCTCCAAAACTCCTCAAAAATTTCTAGAAATGCTGAAAAATATACAAAACCATTTCTTATGTTATATGAATGTTGGAAAAACCCTATGCAAGTTTCCAAAATCCCCTGGTTGAAAAAGGCTGAACTACTCTTCCTAGTTTCACGATTTGGTTGCCCAAAAGCGTGGAAGTAGGTTTCCGCATAGCATATTCTGAAACCTAAATGGAACCAGATATGAATGTGTTAGGAAAGAGGAAATTATATGTCTGAAATGTCTTTGGTTGCTTCCCCCTAGTTACTTCTCTTGCCTGCAATTTTTCCGAGAAAAAACCCTTGATTTGCCCAGTTCGAAGAGGCCCTGAGTGGTTTGATTCAAAGTTCAAAAATTTTAATTTTAATTACATAATTATATAGTGTTAAGGTCTGCACACCAAACTTGGTACATTACACGGGTTTGGCTTAACTGGCATGCTTAACAAGTTAGGGAGTTTGGTTGTCTTATAATTTTTTGAAATTAGATCTAATGACCTTGTAGGTTGGGAATTTCAAGAAAATGTGTTTTACTTACTTTATATTATTAGTCTCAAAGAGTTTACAAATCCTTTCATGCCAAGGGGTTTTAGATCTTGTCCAAATCCTTATTTCACTAGGAATTTCATGGAATTTGTTCTTATATTTACAATATCTTTTTCTTGAACTAACAAAAATGAAAACATAAATTTGATCTTTTAATTCGGGGCTAAATATTTATTTGTAGTAATTCCAGTAAATTGTAGTAATATTTATTCGTTTATGCACATATATGGAAGCTTTTGTATATCCGCATATACTGAAGCATGCATATACAGAAGCTTTCATATATGCGTGCCTCCATATATGTGCATATACATAATCTTTCATATGTGCGTTCCTTCGTATATGCGCATATACAGAAGCTTCTGTGTATGCATGCTTCTGTATATGTGCATATACGAAAGTTTCCATACTCGAAAGCTTCTGTATATATGCATATACAGAAGCGTGCATATATAGAAGCTTTCGTATAAGGGCATATACGGAATCCTCCATAGATTTCGTATATGCGTGCCTCTGTATATGCACCTCTGTAAATGCGCGCATATATACGGAAGTGCTTTCGTATATGCACATGCATTTACGAAAGCGCTTTCGTAAATGCGCGCGCATATACGAAAGTGCTTCCGTATATGAGTGTGCATTTACAGAAGTACTGCTTCTATAAATGTGCATGCATTTATGGAAGTGCTAACATATATGCGCCTGCAATTACAGAAGTACTACTTCTATAAATGTGCGTGCATATACGAAAGTAATTCGGTATATGCACGCGTATTTATGAAAGCGCTTCCATATATGCGCGTGTATTTACAAAAGTATTGCTTCCGTAAATGCACGTGCATATACGAAAGCACTTCTGTATATGCGCATTTACGGAAGGAAAAATGTGCATATAGGGAAGAGAGCTTCCATAAATGCGCATTTATGCCTTCTGTGATGCACATATACTGAAGAGAGATTTCGTATATGCGCATATATAGAAGGCAAAATGCGCATATACATAAGGTCACTTCCATAGATGCTCATATTTCCTTGTGTATATGCGCATTTATGGAAGAGAGCTTCCGTAAATGCGCATCTTTCCTTGTGTATATGTGAATTTATGGAAAAGAGCTTCTGTAAATGCGCATTTTCGGCTTCCATAAATGCACATACATAGAAGGAAAGATGTGAATTTACGAAAGCAAGCTTCCGTATATGCGCATTTTACCTTCTGTAAATGTGCATATACAGAAGGAAAAATGCGCATATACGGAAGGAAGCTCTCTTCCATATATGTGCATAAGAGCTTTCCCTATATGTGTGAAGCACTTTCATAAATGTGTGTGCATATACGGAAGGGCTTCCGTAAATGTGCACACATTTACAAAAGCGTATATGCGCGCACATTTACAGAAGCGTATATGCATGCGCATTTACGAAAGCGCTTCCATATATGCGTGCGCATTTACATAATCCCTTCTACATATGTGCACGCATTTATGGAGGTGCTTCCATATAAAAGCGCTTCCGAATATGCACAAGCATTTACAGAATCGCTTCCGTAATTGCACATGCATATACGGAAAATGCACGTGCATACTCAGAAGCGTAAATGTGTGTGCATATACATAAGTGCTTTCATAAATGCAAACGCATTTACAGAAGCACTTCCGTAAATGCACGTGCATTTATGAAAGTGATTTCGTATATGTGTGCATAGTTACAGAAGCCCTTCATATATGCATGTACATTTACAGAAACATGGAAGTGTGCTTCTGTAAATGCATGTGTGCATTTACGGAAGCGCTTCTGTAAATGTGTGCATAGTTACAGAAGCCCTTCATATATGCATGCACATTTACAGAAACATGGAAGTGTGCTTCCGTAAATGCACATGCATATACGAAAGTGCTTCCGTATATGCACATGCATTTACAGAAGTGCTTCCGTAAATGCGCGCGCATGTACAAAAGTGCTTTCGTATATGTGCGTGTATTTACAGAAGCACTTTCGTAAATGCGTGTGCATATACGAAAGTGTTTCTGTATATGTGCATGCATTTATGGAATTACTACTTCCGTAAATGTACGTGAATTTACGAAAGTGCTTCCATATATGCACCTGCATTTACGAAAGTATTACTTCTATAAATGTGCATGCATATACGAAAGCATTTCGGTATATACACATGCATTTACGGAAGTGCTTCCATATATGCGCATGCATTTATAGAAGTACTGCTTCCATAAATGCGCTTGCATATATGAAATCACTTCCGTATATGCACGCATATTTACATAAGTGCTTCTATAGATGCGCGTGCATTTACGAAAGCACTTCTGTATATGCGCACACATATATCAAAGCACACTTCCATATATTGTATTGTAGTATATACACTAGTGTATATTGTAGTGTAGTATATGCTCTAATGGATATACTCGTATATACATGGTGTATATACTAGTATATGCACCTTTCTTCTGTATATCCACATATACAAAAGGAGAATATCCATAAGTGCTTCCAGGTATGTGTCTTCTTTATATGCACGTATACACATATATGTGTTTATGTATATGTGCATATATGGAAGCATGGAGGATATATATATATATATATATATATATATTGTTCCTATCTATGCACCCATCTTGTTGTTCATGACCTTGGTGACCCAAATTTTCTGTGCACCAATCAACTACTTTTGCTGAGCACTTGAGTCAAGATGCACTATGACTCATTTGGTACCTCCAAAGTGCTCGTTTCATGCATGCACCTATGCCACCATGTTCACCCTTTCCGTGCCATGTTTAAAAAAATATCTAGGTGTGCCGAATTCCTGTCTCTTTGTGAAGGAGACTCAACCAATAAAAGGAGTGTGCCAATTTGAATTGCCCCACACACCCATCTGACCAAATCCAATGTTCTGTAAATGACACCCCATTCTTTTTGAATGAATCATAAATCAAGCCAAAGTAGTGTTGAACAAACAACATGTCATGCTCACAATCATCACTGACATAAAAATGGTATTTCTTGATCACATCGCGTGACTGAGGAATGCTATCCCTACCATCAATGCTCTCCTAAGCATGCCTATACAATACATGTACGAAGATGGACACCTGGTCGGAGTGATAATACTCACTGTGTATCTCTCTCTGAGGAGCAAATGTGTAATCCTTAGCAAAGTCTACCACCGATAGGATCGTCCTTGGCTCAAAAACCTCACGAGAATGCTTAAATTCTAAAGCTTTCCACCTAGACCTGTGGGAGTGATTAATGTATTTGTAAATCTGACTTTGAAACTTGTACATGAAGTCTGAAATAGGAATATCATCCTCGAGCAAGTCGATCCTCTTATATGGAACATGTGAAGAAGATGATGGATTCATGGAGACATACTCATATCTCTTCCACTTAACTACGATATCTAACAATCCAATGTGTGTTGGATCGATAGGAAACTTCCTATGGAACAACGCCAAATCACCACATTCATTACATCTTCTCCCACCTACACACATTTTAATGAAAAACACATTTTCAGGATTCCTATTGCATAGTATCATAGAAATAAAACCCCGCACTGTGTGAGGAGCTGGTTCACCATCCCAATGTTTTTTGCAAAAGTCCACAAATGAGATCTAGACACCGGGATTTGATTCTTTGAATTTCTTTAACAAAGCAACTCATGCCATCTCCATAACATGCTTGCAATGCTCATTATAAATGCATTTGCCAAAACGTTGTCGCAGGACATGTTTTCGATCTGGTATAGCACGAGAATGGTTGTCCCAATACTCTATCACCTTCTCTCTGATTCGCTCTTCCATCCTGTCTTTATATGCTTCTCTGCATATAATATCCCAACAAGCAGCTTCATCTTTTTCATTTATCTTTACCCTGAATTTAGTGTATTTATATAGTGCTTTTCTTTAAACGTGGAGCAGCTTTGACATTGTTGCGACCATTCAATTTCTTGAGGTGCTTCGTGCCACAATAGAAGTTGTAATTTCCCTACAAGCAGCATTGATATCATCTTTTCTTGACTTTCCAAATGCAGATAGTGCAGTTGTTACATTTTTTGTTACATTCTCACATGCATTTTTATTTTTAACATCCTTAAAACCCAACAACTTTGTGGCACATTTCATTCGAGGAAATTTTAGCTCAAAATGTGCCTTTCAACCCTAATTCAAATTTCATGTCATCATGTGTTAGCCAATGAAATTGCTTTAAATTTGAAATAACGTATATGTCTTAGACAAATTTTTAATATAAATTTGGGGATAGGTATCATAAAAAACTACTTTTTTTGTTCGTATTTTCGACATATCTCCTTGTGTTTTTACTCAAATTTCAAGCAGGAGAGCTCCCTAGATGTATAATTAAATTCCGCATCCAACGAGTACTCACTATGCGTACTTTTGACAGACCCTGCTCCCCAAAAAAACAAGAAATACATGAAAAAACATGATGGTGATGTCATCATCATGTTTTTTCAGGTATTTCTTGTTTTGGGGGTAACGGGGTCTGTCGTAAGTATGTAGTGTAGGTACTAGTTGGATGTAGAATTTAATTCCGCATCCAACGAGCTCTCCCGATCAAAATTTGAGTAAAAACACAAGGAGATATGTCGAAAATACGAACAAAAAAAGTAGTTTTTTTCTTTTCTTCCTCCATACCTTTCATTCTCATCCCAATCACAAGCATTGAGATCACGTGCCCTGAGGATGGAATCACTTTCACGCAGTCCGAAACGTTGATTTTCTTAAAACTTTACACAGGTTTCATAAAATATTATTTTATTATTTTAACTATTGTTTTATTATTTTCCTTAGGAGACTCATTTTGAGTTGAAATTTCCTCTAATGCATTTTTTTGTGTTTTATCAATCCATGTAGGATTTGATCTTATGTAATCACTAATTGTTGTTCAAAGTAAAAATTGATTATATTACTAACATGCTCTTTGATTGTTCGATCAGGGGTCGTGTTCCCGAACTCTTCTTGAGTGGCATCATCCAACCCTCTTAAACAATTAACAACCATTCCAACGTCATTGAAGCTCCCAATTACTCTTGAGAAATCAGAGGGTGCACGATCATGCGATGGATGGCCAAGATCTAGCAATAAATAAATACAAATAAATACAAGCTCAATAATAACATTTTATTTTAAGTTTATCATATTGCCATTGTTTGTTAACAAATTAACAAATAAATACAAGTTTGAATAACATTTTATTTTACTTATCATATTGTCATTGAGATCATCATTGTCATCAATGCTTAAAGCCATATGATTCCTAGTCATTTGTACATGATTGTAATGTAATGTAATTGTAATGTAATTATCATCATTATCATAATGTAATGTGATTGTAATTGTAATGTGATTGTAAGGCTAATGAATTCTTGAATTTGTCATAGTTGTTGATTTTCTTTGAGATCATCATTGTCATCAAGGCTTAAAGCCATATGATTCCTAGTCATTTGTACATGATTGTAATGTAATGTAATTGTAATTGTAATTTTGATTGTAATTGTAATTGTAATGTAATTATCATCATTATCATAATGTAATGTAATTGTAATTTGAACACTATGAAAATGAATATATGAAAATGAAATCAAAATCATATTAAAATCGATGAAATGAGAGATAAGGCTATAGAAAGGATGAGGAAAATAAGTGCAATGCTAAGAGGAGAAGATGCAAGTCAACCTATGATGGCG
>LPNX010710655.1:175649-231152 GCA_001517045.1 Pseudotsuga menziesii
ATTTTAGAATTCATGGACAAGTTTCAAAGTCAGATTTATAAATACATTAAACACTCCCACGGGTCTAGGTGGCAAGCTTTAGAATTTAAGCATTCTCGTGAGGTTTTTGAGCCAAGCACAATCCTACCGGTGGTAGACTTTGCTGAGAATTACACATTTTCTCCTCAGAGAGAGATACAAAGTGAGTATTATCACTCTGACCAGGTGTCCATCTTCGTACATGTATTGTATAGACATGCTCAGGCGAGCATTGATGGTAGGGATAGCACTCCTCAGTCACACGATGTGATCAAGGAATACCATTTTTATGTCAGTGATGATCGTGAGCATGACACGTTGTTTGTTCAACACTGCTTTGGGCTAATTTATGATTCATTCAAAAATAATGGGGTGTCATTTATAGAACACCGGACTTGGTCAGATGGGTGTGCAGGGTAGATCAAATCAGTACGATCATTTTATTGGTTGAGTCGTCTTCACAAAGAGATAGGTATTTGACACACCTGGAGCTTTTTTGAAACAAGGCACATAAAGGGTGAACATGATGGCACAAGTGCATGCATGAAACAAGAACTTCAGAGGTACCAAATGAGTCATAGTGCATCTCGACTCAAGTGCTCAGCGGAAGTAGTTTATTGGTGCACACAAAATTTGGGTCACCAAGGTCATGAACAAGAAAGGCCGGTGCGCAGGTAGGAACAACAACTTAATTGGAATTTAATAAATGTGTTTGTATTATTATATACAAAAATATGATTTTTTTATTCGATGCAGGTTTTTTTGGGATGTTTCCCTTGGCAATGTGAATAGATCCATGCCATTGTATTGCGAGACCATACCTGGTACGAGAGAACTACATTCAGTTTGTAGTAAAGACATGGGAGACATATTTTCCATTGAAACGAGGAAGTATGCATGTTTCTATGAGTTTTGCATTGACGCTAATGGACTGGGGGTTGATCATTGCATGAATGATGCATATGTCAAAAAATGGAAATATGTCCCTCTTAATCCAAAGGGGCCACATCCAGTTTCGACGTGGCAAGAGATGCACACTAACAAGGCAGTGGTTTCACTAGATCATTGTTGGGACAAATTAATGTCGTTTTAATTCTGTTGTATTAATTGCCCAGCCATTTAATTTGTCAATCCGAGGTTCGTAGGCTTACGAAGCACCTGCAAAGTATATGCAAGACTGAAGTGAAATTAAGCTAATCTAACCCCCTATGTGTTAATGTAATTGTAACTTTGGAATGTATTCGCTCGTATTTCCTATGTATTGTAACCCGATGTTTATTCTGGGATGTATTGTAATGTACTTGAGTCATGTCATGCCCAGATGTTCCGATCGGGAAGTTTCTATAATGAGAAAGTCATGTCAAGTCATTGTGGGTAACCCTCCTATTGGTCAAGGGTTAAAGTACCCATAGTTGTGGGGCCCTTGGGTTATTAGACTATCCTAGTGAAGTCGACCCTAGGTGAGTCATTGTAAGTCAGGGAAATAGTCCCCACCATTGTGTTACCATCCTATTGGTCGGAGGAGGCAAAGTCCCCACAAGTGGTGGGGCACTAGGGTTATTAGACACTCCTAGAGATGTCGGCTCTAGTAAGTAATTGTTAAGTGAGGCCGACATGTTGGAGTGCACTTCAAGTGAATGAAAGAATATAAATAGAGAGTGAGCCTCTCTATTTATCTCACTTTCAACACTCACACTCACTCATGGGGGCGCATGAGTGAGAGGAGAAGCTCTCTCAATGTGAGAGAGAGAGACTGCTGTTGTGTGGAGATCATCTTACTATTTTGGGGATTTTACTGTTTTGGTGCTGATTCTATCTCAGAGGAAGTTGCAGGGTTTTCTCCTTTATGGTTTCCCCGAGGAAAACTCTTTGTGTCTCTTGTCTCTTGTGATGTGCTTATGTTTTATTGTTGTGCTTGTTATTCTCTCAGTGAAAAGATCCTAACATCATAATGCTAGCTTATATGATGAAAAAATAACATGGTATCAGAGCTAACCTGAGAAGAAGACATTTTGCAGCTATAGAAGCTATGGCCTCTTAATTTAGGGTCTCTCTCCACAATCCATCAGCAAAAGTATGCTAGGCTGACTCTCCATTGAAGGGCGCATCCTTCTGTCGAAGTGGAATTCGATTCCGAGCATTTTCAGTTTTCGGTGTGGAAATTAGGGCTTTCTACAGAAGAGGAATTTTTGAGTGAGACTAGCATAGTATTTTTCTCCTCATCAAGACCAAATTTTAGAGACCTGGATCAATAAATTTGGTTGGGTGAAACTCTAGTAAAGTCAAACCCTAGTTTGACCCCGAGCTAGAAAAACCCTAAATACTAAAACTGCTATGTTTTGGTACATTTGCTATATTCTGATATTGGAGACGTATTAGGAGCTAAAACTTGCAGGGGAAGAAGATAAAATTCGGATGAAGACCGTGTCCAAAGATCAACCTCAGATTCACTATATTCTGGGAGCTATGATCCCTCCAAGTTAGGGTTCCAGCCTCTCGCAGAATTCATCCCTGAACAGGGTACCTGGGGAGAATTGCAATATCTTGGGATACAAAGGTCCAAATTGAATTCATGAAGATTTTCCAAAAAGGTAATGGAATTTAATTTCGGTGGTCCAAATCTCAGACTCAGAGGATCAACCAATGACACGTGGCATGCCATACAACTTCGTTGTTCTGAACAGTCCTGTAACAGGTCACCTTGGGAAAAGGATCATAAATACAAAATGGTGAAACAAATTCTGATGAAACCTATGGTGTTATATCAGGGACATGCTAGGTTACCTCAGTGAGAAATTTCAGACACATAAGAGCCAACATTTCGGAGATATCACAGAAACAATAACAGGAATTTCTGCAGAAGAAATTGAAAAATTAGGGCTTCCTGTTCCGGGAGCTTCCCTCCAGTGTTTTCAGAAAAGGAGTACATTGGATAGCTCCATTTCAAGAGATCTATCTGTCTATCCAATCAAATCTGAAATATTCCAAGTTTTAAGAATTAGGGTTTCTGTGACAAACCCTAGATCAGCGAACTCCGGAACCAGGACGGACACCTCAAATCGGTAAGATCTAATCCTTTGCTATTTTCATTTGAGGTTCTCATTTCAAAGTGATCTATCACATCAGCTTGATGATAATATTGGTGAAGTTGACAACTTCCAAGCCTAGAAGTATATGATCTCTCTGAAGAAAATGGATTGGACACCTACATGAGTATAGAGGTTCCAGTTCTAGAGGGAGATGAGGCTAGAAGCCTTACACAAGAAGAACATGGTCAAGGCCAAGAAGATCATTGTTGATTCAGTCACAAATCAACTTGTACTACAAGTGTCTTCCATAAAGACATCGATGATGTTTGATTCCTTGAACAAGCTATTTGAAGGAAAGAACATGGATGAGAATATGACCTTAAGAAACCAGTTGAAGGAAGTGAAGATCCAGAATGCAAAGACCATGCAGTCATAAGGGTATCTCAAATCAAAGAAAAACTTGAAGCGGTAAAAGAAGAAGTGAAGAATGCAAAAGTAGTGATGGCCACCTTGAATGGCCTCCCAGGATCATGGGATTCATTCATTCGAGGAATGTGTGCCAGAAGGAAGTGATTACTTTTAGCAAACTCCGAGAAGATAGAAGAAATTCAAGATCAAGCTCTCACCATCCAAACAAGATATCTCAAGCGATGAGGAATATGAAGAACTCAACTCTTGAAGAACTTCTTATCCACCTTAGGATTTGGATAAGAAACGATGCTATTATGAATTAAGAAGACGATGAAGCTGAAGGCTCAAGAAGGAGTCTACCCACAAAACAAATAAACATAAGTTTTCAAATGTCATTTCATTGTTTTGTTATGCATTGTTTATATTTAGTTACTGTATTATGAATGATAGAATGTTTGCATTAACGACAGTATACTACTAATATGCATGTGATGGGTAAGTAGCTCATGGTGCTATACAAACTCTCCATTGCTACTTATCTAGAATGAAACCTGCTACTTATCTAGAATGAAACCTCTTTGCTGACATATTGGATTAGTGCACAATCTCAATGTTGTCCTAGTAGAGATGGAAGGCATCTAGAAAGTTTCAGTGAGATATGGATGAATGTTGTATTGGCTAAAGTAGTTGCATGATCATATATTTATGCATAATAACTTGCTAGTATGAATATTTCTTATGTAATGTTTCTAACCATATAAATGCATTTGAATTGTAGGAAAGATCACATACATAATCGCCTGCAAGCAAAGAAGGATGAAACTTGTTTCGAAGAACAAGTGACAACAATTCAAGATGAAGAATAACATGATGAATGCAGCGACATCATTGATGCAGAATCTCCCAACTATGAAGAAGTAACCAAGAAGACCAGTTCAAGAAGAATGATGTCTAGGATGCAGTATCGAGACTTGAAGAGAAGTTCGTAGTTCCATCATGCAATAGATGGAAACATCATGGGATACAAAGCAAGATTCGTAGCACGAGGATTCTCACGAAAAGAAGGCCTAGACTACGAAGAGACATTTGCAACCAGTAAGAGTTGAAACACATACATGATGAGATTAATGAATATCTTAACCCTTTCTACAAGGTTGAAGATGCAAGTCTATACACTAGATGGTCACATAGAATATTAGTAGCATACTAAAGCTACTTGTCACTCTGGTATAGAATGTTTCAATGCACAAAGTACAGAATACAGAGGGAGTATGATGCTCCACTTTAGAGGGAGTGACTGCAGAAGATCCTGTGTTTCGACATGGTACGACATGATGGACATATTACTGATGACTCTAGGATTTACCAAGAGTAAAGTAGATTCCAACCTTTACTACAAGGTTGAAGATGGCAACCCAGTGATTCTCCTACTGTATGTAGATGATCTATTTGTGACAGGTATATATGGGTTGATTGCTAATACAAAGAGAAAGCTTGCTGCTGAGTTCGAAATGAAGGACTTGGGGATGATGCATTACTTTCTAGGTATGGAGATGTGGTAGAGTGCAGATGGAATCTTTCTTGGACAAGGGAAGTATGCAGTAGAGATCCTGAAGAGGTTTGGGATGATGGAATGCAAGGCTATGACCACACCTATGGCATCGAACCTGAAGCTATTGAGTGATGCTTCATCAGAGTCGGTTGATGCTACAATGTATCATCAGATGATTGGGTCATTGATGTACCTAATGAACACGAGACTAGACATTTGCTTTGCTGTGAACACCTTGAGCCAGTACTTGACAGATCTGAGAAGTGTTCACTTGACTGGTACAAAGCATGTTCTGAGGTACCTGAAGGGTACAATTGATTATGGGCTCAAGTACGATGTGAATCAAAAGATTAACCTGGAAGGTTATGCTGATTCATATTGTGCAGGCAGTGCCATCAACAGGAAGAGTACTTCAGGATGTTGCTTCAGTATGGGATCAGGTGTGATCTCTTGGTTTAGCAGAAAGCAATCCTATGTGGCACTGAGTACAGCTGAAGCAGAGTATGTCACAGCTTGTTCAGCTAGTTGCGAGGCAGTATGGCTGCGAAAGCTACTATCTGATATATTTGATCTCTAGTTGGATGCTACTTGTATACATTGTGACAACCAGAGTTGTGTGAAGTTTTCAGAGAATCCAGTGTTCCATGACAAGTCGAAGCATATCGAGATCAAGTATCACTATATCAGGGATATGGTGCAGAGAGGAGCAGTTAAGCTCCAGTATGTTGCGACGGAGGAACAAATAGCTGATGTATTGACGAAGCCATTGGCTAGGCTGTGTAATGTCCCCAGTTTTGACCCCGTTTGCATGATGTATATATTGTAATTAATCGTGGTGAGGAGCTCAAGGCAAAATCCCCACCATCGATTTGGTTGTGTGTGTGTTTCGGAAATGGGGATAGTTGCCGATGGTTTATCGTGCCATTTGGCACATTATAATTCGGCATCATGTAAATACGCACATCAATTAAAACTAAAACCACAACCAGATACGACAGTGCAACGTTGAATGAAAAGGGCATGGTTCCAAAGGATAAGGGGTGGGGGATGTCAAACCTTGGTTTATGGGGGAAAAACCCATGTGTTGCCACCTTGTTTGTTTTTCCACCTTTCTTGTTTCACCAACCTCTTCAATGATTTGGTTTTGTTGTTGGGAGCAGTTATGGCTGGTGGTTGAGGCAATTATTGCTTTTGGGAGTGGAGTGGCAGGACTGTCAGTCCCTTGCCCACGCGCCCACTCCACCCACGACTGCATCCACTCCTTTCTTCCATGATTTCCCCATTCTCCCATGGTCGGTTGGTGCCACACGATTGTCTGTTCTCCCTCACACACTCTCCATTACACAGGTTCTCTGTGGTCTATTCGTATTTCTTTGGGATTTCCTGTTCATCTGTGCGCTGAGGAAGTGGTCTGTTCATCTTCCTCACGCAGAGGTCGGTTCTGTCTTCCTCACGCGCTGGTCGGGGGTTCCCTCTCTAGTTTTACGCATGCAGCGAGTTGGGAGAGCAGCCTCGCGGGCATGAATTTATGCTGTGTATGTGGCTTGCTGTTGATTTCACCCATGTTTTGGGTTGTTGTTGTTCTTTCCACGATTTTTGAATGTGGCGGTGAGTCCAATTTCTTCTTCAATTGTGGAATGAGTGTGCATTTTTCCATGTTGTGAGCCGTTCTCACTGAATTCGTTTTGGGACTGTTGTCTTCCCTGTGTTTTGTTGGCTGTGGTGTTCAATTTCGTTTTGAGCCACCCTGGATTTCCAATCCATTGGTTGAGTTTTTCTTGTTTTGGAGCTGTGGATTGTTTCCACCATTTCTTTGTGAGTTTGGGATGCTGATATACAGCCCTAGTTTGGGTGTTGTTTCTGAGTTGTTTTGGCCATGTTAGGGGCAAGAACAATTATGTGTTGTCTGGTGGACATGAGCTGTGCTCATATTTTGTTTGGGATTATCCCTGGTTGTCCTTGCCTTCTTCATAGGACTGTGAAGGGATTGTTTTGCTGCGTGTAAGTAGGGGTGGGTCTTCGGACTGTGCTGGCTTGGCCGGTTTGTTGATGGCTTGATAAACCCAGCAGTGTTGGTTTGGATGATTGTGTCCCTTGGCTATGTGTAAGCCTGCATTGACCCTTATCCTTGGAGGAATCATGCCCAACTCGGGGGTGGCGGCATTGCTGAGAGATTAATGAGCAAGCTGGCCTATGGTTGGGTGGAATGTTGCAGTGATGTAGCTGGTTGCGGGATTCTTCATCAAAAGATAAGTACCGTTCCTATTCCATCTCTGCAATTATATTGATGTTTAATGAGTTATGATGAACATGCTGAATGTTGGTTTATGAATATGTTTGCTTCCACTGAATGATTGAGGAATTATGCATCTTGTATGATGTTTTATGCACTCTGTTATGCATGTTGTTTAAGCTTTTAATATCAGCATTTTTACTGTTTATGTTCATGGGGATGTTTGCCCAGTTCAGTGATTGGTGTTGGTCATGTCCTCTTCGTCGGTCGGAGGGTCGGGGACGTGATAGTATGGTATCAGAGCAAAGGTTGCAACAGTGGGCCTCTATGGGCCATGAAGGATGCAGTGACAGAAGGTACAATTACCTTCTATGTCCAGCAGAACAGCAGCAAACATCAAAAAAAATCTTGTCGAAGTGTTAGAAGGTCGAAAGAGTTAACGGAATTTACTTCCATTGTGGCGGAAGGATTAGTGAAACGGACTTCCGTCGTTGCAGAAGGCTAGACGGAAGCACGTCTGACGGAGCACGGTCGGAGGGAAAAATTTTGGAAAATTTCTAAGTGTCCGGTGTCCGTCGAAAGAAAATAGTGGATCGACGCTCGCCGTTGCAGATGAAGAAGTGATTAAGCGTCTGACGAAAAATGGTCCCGACCACCGACAGGTGTTATATTCGGCGGAAAGAAGAAAGACAAATTTTTGAAAACAATTTTGAAAAATTTGTCTACGTGTTCCCCAATCGGAACAATTAGCGGAATTAACTTCCGCTGTTGCAGAAGAGTTAATGAAGTGGACTTCCGCCGTTGCGGAAGAGTTAGCGAAGTGGACTTCCACCGTTGCAGAAGAGTTGGTGAAGTTGACTTCAAACGTACTGGAAGAGCTAGTGGAACGGACTTCCGCCGTTGCGGATGGCGAAGCAACTACGCACCCGACAGAAAAGTCCTCCGATCGTCGACACCATTGAGGAGGTTAAGGGCTCGAAATCGTTGAATGTCGGAGGAAGAAAGTGCTTGTGCGCTCACCGTTGCGGAAGCCAAAAGCACTAAGTCTTTCGACAAGAAAGACCGCCAACGCCGCAAGAAAGTTAAAAATTTCTATAAGTAAAGGGGGCCGCCATCGGAGGGAGTTCGTCTTGGTGTGCCGACGTTGCGAAAGCCAAAGGAACTAGCCTTCTGATGAGAAAGACAGTCGACACCGCAGAAAATTTTAAAATTGTTCCAAGTAAACCGCTGCCAATCGGAAGAGGAAGTGGTTCGTGTGCCACCGTTGTGGAAGCAAAAGGCACCAGCCTTCCGATGTGGAAAAACTGCCGAAACGTCGGAACGACTAGTGGTTCCGAGAGCCGATTCTGCGGAACGGTTAGTTGTCCGGGAACCGATTCTGCGGAATAGTTGATTGTTTCGGGAGCCGATGCTCCAGAGGAAATTTTGAATTTTCCGTGGGATTTCTCAGCAGATTTTGACAGTTTTTCAGTGGAATTTTCAGCGATTCTTCAGTTGATTTTCATGGGCTGAAAAGGAGAAAGTGGCAGCGATCTTATGCGCCAGATTGCACAAAAATCAATGATTTACAAAAAAAAAAAACGAGGGCGCTTCCCTCGACCCGCCCTGCAGTGGCGAAGCCACAAGGGGGCAAGCCCCCTTGACCCTTGTCGTCCCTTGAGATAGTCGTCCTTGTGAAAAGAAGATTCTATGTTTTGGGCAATTTAGTAGAACCCAGAATTCATAAAAGATGAATGGTGCATCGAAAATGAGATCGGTGGCTGAAGTTAGCATTCCAGACCAAAATACAGTTGTGTGTAAAATGCAGAAATTTGGTGAAAATATTCATTCTTGGAAGTGGTGTGGTTTTCACACTCGAGGTCAGAATGAAGCATGTGGATAGGTGTTGGAAACCTTATCCAGTAGGGAGCAAGGGTAAGACACTAGAATATGAGCATGAAGCAACAAAGTGCTAATGACGGTCGCTGCTGTCCAATGGACAAATCTAGAAAATTGCATGCCCAGGGGTAGCAAGGACTATGAAGTCAATCAGCTGTTGCATGAAAGAGGAGTTCCATGCAAGGATGTGAGGCTTGAAAAGGGAAGTTTCCTTGAAAACCCTGTCTTGCTAACTATGTTACGTTTCCTGAGTTTTATGCATGAAATGCATGAGGATATGTATTGCAAACATAGGATATTGCATGTTGGTAAGAATATTGGAAATTATATATTTATAATGAACCACTAATGATAATCATTGCTTTGATGTTGGCATTAGTGGGAAAACTAACGATGACATGGACCTGGATGAATGTGTTGTTGATGCTGATGAATGAGACTAGCAACCCTATGGCGAAGGGGTAAAGCAACAAGTCCAGGATAAAAGTTGGTGAGCCAATTCTGCAATCTCCTGCAAAGGACCAACCAAATTGGTCATGTCAAGGGTGTAAGTAAGACCCATGCAGGTAAGAGTTTTCTTATGACAAATTCCATGGATTGGTACAGGTAAGAGACCTCATACCATGTGGATGTTGGAATATAAAAAGGTGTCATGCTTATATATGTTGATGATATTGATTATAATAATGCATCATATATGAATTAGTCATGGTTAGGCCATGCACGGTATATTGAATGCAAGATAGCATGAATGGATAGGCATTGGAAATATTTTATGAACCTTGTAGTTATGCAATGGATGTATTCCTATGAAGGGTGTGAATGACTGATTGCATAAGTGTAGGTGCAATGTTGTGATGTATTGCATGAATGCATTGAGATGAATGCATGTGATATGCGGACTAACTAATGACTGAAATGGTGAATTGATGATAATTCAGGAATCATTTCAGAGGTTGTTATGAATGCAAGATAGTCATGATCAGTTGGCTGCCATAAATGCTCTATTGAAGAGCAAGGTGGTATGAATGATACGCATGTGAAGTAAGGAGTATCTAAACATTTCATTTAATTGCATGAATGATGTGACTATGCCTTTCAAATATTAATACGATAATGATTGCATGAAGTAAATGAGTTTTGGTAATATTGATGTAACTAACAGCTGGAAGTATTTGAATTTTATAAATTCTGAAAATGCTCCAGTGATGGTTGTAGCAATGAAAAGGTTATATGCATCCAGACTTACCAAGTGTTTGGTTGATTGAAGCTCATGTTTCAGGTAGATTATTTCGAGCATGGCAGTGAGAGGTAAGACCCTGACCAATGCCAGAATCTACCATATGGTATGCATAACAAGTTGTTAAATTCGAATTGTGAATTTCGGATTTAAGAAACTGTTGACAACTATTAGCCACTATTGGCTTGCATAAGATTGTGATTGGTTGATTGAAGCTCAGGTTTCAGGTAGATTATTTCGAGCATGGTAGTGGGAGGTAAGACCCTGACCAATGCCAGAATCTACCATGTAAAAAGAGCCAAAATTTATGAGAAGAGTCTCATGGTTGTGAAAATAGTTGATGTGCACAATGGGTTGTTAAATTTGAATTGTGAATTTCGGATTTAAGAAATTACTAACGACTACTAATCATTGTTGGCTTGTATGAGATTGTGTCAGGAGGGACACATGGTAAGTGGGTATTCATGTTATGATAGTAAGCATAAAATTATAATGGGCATAGTAGTGCTGCTTACAAGAGACCCACAATTGAGCAAGTCAATTTCTGTAGTAGATAGAATTGCAATTTCCTATTGAACTTGATTACCAATGTCATTGCTTGGTTATGGAACGATCGATTGGATTGTATTATCAGGTAATGATTGACTGTTTGGCTATTTGATGAATGTGTCAGGGATACACACTGCAGGAGGATCATGAGTGATGACCTGCAAGAGCCAAACTTCATGGGAAGGTTTTCCCTTGGAAATGGGTTTCGGATGAAACGCCATTGGACATTTTGGAAATGTCTCATCTGCACTACATGTTCGGTAGTGACATGGGTGAGATGGTATAAATTATGTCGGTAAGACATGTGTGAATATGAAATGTAAAAAGGAGTTGGGATGGAAAACTGAGGGATTGTTAACTCAGGGAAGGAGCCTCCATTCCTCCTTAACAAAGGCATACTACGACGGCAAATGGATAAGTGTTTTGTGACCCTTGCTATGAATATGCATGTTTAATTATTAAATTCCATATGCAGAACATGTTTGATTTTATTTCCATGATGACTGATCGCTTGAGTATGAATAGGGCCTACATGGCACACACTGGAGAAGAGTGCACACTTTTCCGATGTTGAGTCATGAAAGGGTTGTCGATATTGATTACACTCTAGGGAGTGGATGCACTCTTGGTGTCTCAATACTTGATAGTGAATGATGAGAAATGTGATTACAGTTTTTGAGCAATAACGCTGATGAGTTTGGTTGTATTTCTTGTGTTGCTTGTGTTGACAGGCTAAAGGTAAAAGGTAAAGGTAAAATGGTAAATGGTTGTTGTGAGGGGTTGCAGAGTAAGGGTTATTGTTGATATAAGTGTATGTTGGTATAAGTGTATGTTGGGCTGTTATATGCCTGGGGATCCATAGTAGATCCTAGACCTAGAAATGGTCGTGTTAAAGTTCCAAGCCTAGTTGACATGAGGATGTACTGGCTGGACATTAATTATTTGATGTTGTGGGGTATCCGGCATGCTGACCTAACATCTAAGGCCATAGGCGATCCCAAGGCTTGCAAAGTGAAGCAGCATCCTGTGGAAAAACGAGGAAACACACAATACAGATAAGTATTGGATTATTTTGCTTATGAATATACATGTGTATATGATTTGGTTAGGATGTTTTAAGCTCTTGTTCTAGAGATAAAACCGATGAGAATAAACTAAACATGTGAATTCATTCAATGTTTGGATATAGGTGTCGCTGGAAGCGAGGACTATGAGAGAATTCTAGAGATGCATGTGGACATGTGACTATCCTGGAAAGCTCGGGTTGAGCAATAATGAAAAAGGTGCTAGTAAGACAGGGGAGTCCTAGCAGCCGAGACAAACCATGTGGAGAGACTCCATGGTTTAGAGGTCTGGAATAGACCAAAGACACTAAGTGTCATGACCAAGAACGATTGGTCCAGCATTCACGGTGAAGTGAAAGAGGCTGAGAGCATGAAAAGCCACAGTGATGGTGTGGGTTCTAGGATGGAACAAAATAAAGAGGGGAAAAACTCTTACTGCTCTCTCTTGCCTTTTGATTATATATATACATATACATTTATGCATTGTGAAAACAAAGGATTGTTTAATGCATGTATGATTGAAATGAAATGTGTGTATTTGCTTAAAGTAAATTGTGAATGCTGGAATGGTTAATTCCCTGCCCAAGAATGGACATGAATGAGTTCGTGTGCCTGTTGGGAAGGCATGAAAAATATGAAAGTATCCTTGATGAGGCTTGGACTGTCATGCCAATTGGGTAATTAACTGACTGATTTTAATGTCTATATTATGCTTGGTCTGATAAAATTTCAATGGTGCATTTCACAGGTGAGAAAAGTGAAACTAGGTGGTGCACATTGAATATGGCAGCAGATCAAAAGTTGTTGGACTTAGCTGGAAGTCTCCTTCAAATGATTTCCAAGACCCAAGAGAATCTTGGGGAGATGCTGAAGATACAGAGAAGGAAGAATGAGATGAACCACCAGATTTTGCAAGACTCTATTGGTTTGCAAAGGGAGGTGAAAATCCTTCTGGGAGCAATCGACAAAGGAAAGGAAGGTGGATCAACAATGGGACAATTGTCCAAGCGACCCGATAGGAAACGGTCCAGGCATGAAGAATCAAAGGAAATTGAGTAGGTAAAGATGAAGCAGCCAGTGAAATGCTGGAGATGCGGAGGACATCATTTACGCCGGGACTGTCCGATGAGGGAACATGATGAGGGAAATAGCCACAAAGTTCCTAGACTTCGGGATCAGCTGGAAGCTGAGAACCAGCAAGAGAAGTCCATGGAAGCCGAGGGGCTTGGTCTTGAATGTTCAACATAAATGATTGAACGTGGGACAGATCTGTAATTTTTAAATTTTGATGTGCAATTATATATGTATTGTATATATATGTAATGGAACACCGAGGACGACGTTACTCCAAGGGGGAGGGGAATGTAATGTCCCTGGTTTTGACCCCGTTTGCATGATGTATATATTGTAATTAATCGTGGTGAGGAGCTCAAGGCAAAATCCCCACCATCGATTTGGTTGTGTGTGTGTTTCGGCAATGGGGATAGTTGTCGATGGTTTATCGTGCCATTTGGCACATTATAATTCGGCATCATGTAAATACGCACATCAATTAAAACTAAAACCACAACCAGCTACGACAGTGAAACGTTCAATGAAAAGGGCATGGTTCCAAAGGATAAGGGGTGGGGGATGTCAAACCTTGGTTTATGGGGGAAAAACCCATGTGTTGCCACCTTGTTTGTTTTTCCACCTTTCTTGTTTCACCAACCTCTTCAATGACTTGGTTTTGTTTTTGGGGGAAGTTATGGCTGGTGGTTGAGGTAGTTATTGCTTTCGGGAGTGGGGTGGCAGGACTGCCAGTCCCTTGCCCACGCGCCCACTCCACCCATGACTACATCCACTCCTTTCTTCCAAGATTTCCCCATTCTCCCATGGTCGGTTGGTGCCACACGACTGTCTATTCTCCCTCACGCACTCTCCATTATGCAGGTTCTCTGTGGTCTGTTCGTCTTTCTCTGGGATTGCCTGTTCATCCGTGCGCTGAGGAAGTGGTTTGTTCATCTTCCTCACGTAGAGGTCGGTTTTGTCTTCCTCACGCGCTGGTCAGGGGTTCCCTCTCTGGTTTTGCGCATGCACCGATCTGGGAGAGTAGCCTCACAGGCATGAATTTTTGCTGTGTATGCGGCTTGCTATTGATTTCACCCATGTTTTGGGTTGTTGTTGTTCTTCCCACGATTTTCGGATGTGGCGGTGAGTCCAATTTCTTCTTCAAGTGTGGACTGAGTGTACGTTTTTCCATGTTGTGAGCCGTTCTCACTGAATTCGTTTTGGGACTGTTGTCTTCCCTGTGTTTTGTTGGCTGTGGTGTTCAATTTCGTTTTGAGCCGCCGTGGATTTCCAATCCGTTGGTTGAGTTTTCCTTGTTTTGGAGCTGTGGATTGTTTCCACCATTTCTTTGTGAGTTTGGGCTGCTGATATACCCTAGTTTGGGTGTTGTTGCTGAGTTGTTTTGGCCACGTTAGGGCCAAGAACAACTCTGTGTTGTCTGGTGGACGTGAGTTGTGCTCATCTTTTGTTTGGGATTATCCCTAGTTGTCCTTGCCTTCTTCATAGGACTGTGAAGGGATTGTTTTGCTGCGTGTAAGCGGGGGTGGGTCTTCGGACTATGCTAGCTTGGCCGGTTTGTTGATGGCCTGATAAACCCAGCGGTGTTGGTTTGGCTGATTGTGTCCCTTGGCTATGTGTAAGCCTGCATTGACCCTTATCCTTGGAGGAATCATGCCCAGCTCGGAGGTGGCAGCATTGCTGAGAGATTGATGAGCAAGCTGGCCTATGGTTGGGTGGAACGTTGCAGCAAGGTAGCTGGTTGCGGGATTCTTCATCAAAAGATAAGTACTGTTTCTATTCCATCTTTGCAATTATATTGATGTTTAATGAGTTATGATGAACATGTTGAATGCTGGTTTATGAATATGTTTGATTCCACTGAATGATTGAGGAATTATGCATCTTGTATGATGTTTTATGCACTCTGTTATGCATGTTGTTTAAGCTTTTAATATCAGCATTTTTCCTGTTTATGTTCATGGGGATATTTGCCCAGTTCAGTGATTGGTGTTGGTCATGTCCTCTTCGTCGGTCGGAGGGTCGGGAACATGACAGGCTGAAGTTTGAGTACTTCATGGAGAGGCTTGGTGTTCTCCAGATCGAGGTTCCCTCCAAGAGAAAGTGATGAGACCCATAGCCATTCTGACATGGTGAGAGGATTGGTTCCTTCCATGGTCAGATGTAAGGGCTAAGCCATTCTATCATGGTGATAGGGTTGCTCCCTTCCATGTCATATATGAGTGCTGGCCATTCTGTCGAGTAGGAAAGATGTAAGAGAAATTTCCATTCTAGGAATGGAGGCACCTGGTCAGTTACCAGGAACACTCAGTATAGAACTAAGTAGCCATTCTGATGTGATAGAGGGATGTGTTCCCACTTGATCATATGTAAGGGCTGAACCATTCTTTCATAGATAAAGGATTAAGTTCCTTCCATGTCAGATGTGAGTGTTGGCCATTCTGACAATAGGTCGGATGTAAGGGAAACTACCATTCTCTAGGAGAATGGAGGCACCTGATCAGTTACCAGGTAGCTCAGTTGAGGACTGGGGGCCATTCTGATATGAATGTAGGATTGGTTCCTACAAGATCAGATATGAGTGCAAGCCCTTCCACCATTGTGAGCAGGATGTGTTCCCTCCTGGGTGGATGTAAGTGCAGAGCCTTTTCACAGATGGTAGTAGGTGTTTCCTACCATGCTGGTGATTTTAAGTGCTGAGCCTTACCACAGATGGTAGTAGGTGTGTCCTACCATGCTGGTGGATGTGAGTGCTGTGCCTTTTCACAAATGATAGTAGGTGTGTCCTATCATGCTGGTGACTGTAAGTGCAGTGCCTTTTCACATATGGTAGTAGGTGTGTCCTACCATGCTGGTGATTGTAAGTGCTGAGCCTTTTCACAGATGATAGTAGGCGTGTCCTATCATGCTGGTGAATGTGAGTGCTGGGCCATTCTGATATGATTATAGGATTAGTTCCTACATGATCAGATATGAGTGTTGGGCGTGCCTTTATGACGAGTAGGTCAGATGTAAGTGTTGGGAGAAGACCTACATGATGGCTAGGCCTACAACCAGCATGAAAAAGGGATGGCTCTATAGAACTTCCTATGACGAGAAGAATCATGAGATAGCACTCGTGATGATCCAGATCGAGTGATGATCGAGATCCAGTGATGATAGCCAATGATGATCCAGATCAAGTGATGATTGAGATCCAGTGATGATCTAGATCGAGTGATGATCGAGATCTAGTGAAGATGATCCAGCAGTGATGATCTAGATCGAGTAATGATCCAGATTCAGCGATGGTGATCCAGATCGAGTGATGATGCAGATCCAGATGAAGATGACTTGAAAATGAAGATGACTTGAAAATGAAGATGACTTGAATATAAAGATGACTTTGAAGATGACAAAGACCTGACGATGACCCAGATGATACAGAGAAGAAGGCTTGTGCTAATAAATTGTGTTGAGAGAATACCTTCCTAGTTAAGAGGGAGTGTTGATGTAATTGTAACTTCAGAATGTATTCACTCGTATTTCTTATGTATTGTAACCCGATGTTTATTTCGGGATGTATTGTAATGTACTTGAGTCATGTCATGCCCCGATGTTCCGATCGGGAAGTTTCTATAATGAGAAAGTCATGTCAAGTCATTGTGGGTAACCCTCCTATTGGTCAAGGGTTAAAGTCCTCATAGTTGTGGGGCCCTTGGGTTATTAGACTATCCTAGTGAAGTCGACCCTAGGTTAGTCATTGTAAGTCAGGGAAATAGTCCCCACCATTGTGTTACCCTCCTATTGGTCGGAGGAGGCAAAATCCCCACAAGTGGTGGGGCACTAGGGTTATTAGACACTCGTAGAGATGTCGGCTCTAGTAAGTAATTGTTAAGTGAGGCCAACATGTTGGAGTGCACTTCAAGTGAACGAAAGAATATAAATAGAGAGTGAGCCTCTCTATTTATCTCACTTGCAACACTCACACTCACTCATGGGGGTGCATGAGTGAGAGGAGAAGCTCTCTCAGTGTGAAAGAGAGAGACTGCTGCGGTGTGGAGATCATCTTACTATTTTGGGGATTTTACTATTTTGGTGTTGATTCTATCTCAGAGGAAGTTGCGGGGTTTTCCCCTTTATGGTTTCCCCGAGGAAAACTCTTTGTGTCTCTTGTCTCTTGTGATGTGCTTATTTTTTATTGCTGTTCTTGTTATTCTCTCAGTGAAAAGATCCTAATATCATAATGCTAGCTTATATGATGAAAAAATAACACTATGAAACTAAGACTAATCCAATCTAAACCCTCTTAAACTGAAACAAGCAATTGCTAATATAATGCTGGAAGATGAAACACACGGCTAAAAGTAAATTGCATAAAAGAAAGATAACATATGAAGAGCAACAAGACAACAAATGTGAGCTCACATTAACAATAAAGCAATCTTAAATTACATCACAAGAATCAATCATAAATCATGAAAGCATCAAACCAATATTATGAGCAAAAGCTAAGAATTCCCTTCTCCATATTACAAAGTCAAGACTAAATTCTACAATCTACTATTCTCTAAGATAATCTAAGATCTAAAATATTCTAAGATAATATCCCATTTAATAATTATTATGAAATGAAGAGAGAGCACTCTCTTTTATACATGAAGGAAATAACCATCTCATAATAAGAGATCCACTATTCACTCAACAACTCAACTACTTTCCTATTATTACAAGATATGATCCCTTCAAATCCTCCACATATCTTTCACAAATTATCCACATGTCTCTCAACCAAATCTCCATGATCTTCTCCTTAAAATATTCTTTGCATAACTATCTCCTTGAAATGATGGAGGAGATATACATGAATTCTTTTCTTTGAATTAATCCTTCACATGTTCCTACACATTACAAAGCTCATCCATACTTTAAGATATTAGTGAAAAACATGTTAATTTTCTAATATTTAATCATCAATTCACTTATAATACTAAAAATAAATAAAGTGGAAATAATAAGGTGAAACCCACATATATGTATGGAAATGGTATGATAAAAGGTTAATGGGGCGATAAAATGTGAGGAATAGAGGAAGATAAAGTGGATGAAAAATGGACATTTCTGTGTCCCAACATACTCCCCAACTGAACTTGTTGCATGTCCTCATGAAACCATGTATGGCTCTTCTTAAGAACTTTTGGCATCTACACTTTGGCTTTGATTGATGATGTCTTTTTAACAATGAATATTTCTGGGGTGTGACATACATAAGTAACAACTGTCATTTCCTTATGGTTGGTTCTTGTGTGACAACCATGAATATAAATAATGTTGGTTCTTGTGTTAACAACATTCATTTCATGATGTGAAATGCATGAGTAACAACTGGCATTTTCCTTATGGTTGGTTTTTGTGTGACAACCATGAATGTAAAGAATGTTGGTTCTTGTGTTAACAACATTCATTTCGTCATCTGTTTTCTAGATACATAATAATTTAACCAGACACTCACTAAAAATGATAAGCTTATTAATGTGTATAGAAAGCATCATTGTGCATAAGAAAGCATTTTCTTTATGAATCATGCCAATATGTATATCAATGTGTATGAAGCAAAGTGCAATAGAGGATTTGTCGAAAAAGAAATGCTCGTGAATGGTAAATGAGATGAAAAATGGGTGATGGTGGTGAAAATAATGGAATGATAGTAGTGAGTATGTATTGAATATAGTTCCCCCTCCCCAACTGATGTGGCTGCATGTCCTCATGCAACCTAGCATGGGCTATGAAAGAAATGGAGCATGGTGAGGGAATTTTCCAAATTATTCATTTTTAGCATGTAAGGAATTGCATGATTAAAGTTTAGAAAACAACATACCCCCACTTACCCAAAAAGTAGATGAACGATGCAATAAGAATGTAGCTGGTGCCGCTGGATCGCGGAATGTGTCACTACTATAGCAGCTGTAACTGCTGGATCATGGGCAATAAAGGAATCAGAACTGCTGCTACTGAATCATGGAGAATATGTAACTGTAAATGCTGCTGCGGTTGTAACTGTTGGAATTGCTGTAATGTGAAGTGGAGGAATCTGAACTGCTGCTGATAAATAATGGAAAATGTGGAAGGCAGAAAGTGGAACTGTGGTATACTCATAGATCTGAAGTCATGTTTCTACAACTGCTGATGGAGTCATGAAAAATAATGTATAGTCTTCACCCACTACAAAACCCAGTGGTACAATTCCAGTCATGCGAATAAATGTGTCGAGGTCGAGCATGAAGAGAAATCATTGGATTACCGGCCATTGATGAATGTCGTTAACCAATGCGAGGCAACTCACCAGTGATGTCAATGAGTGCCAAGGTACCCAAGTACATCTTGTGAAGTGCGAATAGATGTGCTGATGTCAAGCCACTTGCAAGATCTGACGATCAAGGGACATTGATGAATTCCCATGATTGTGAGCAAGAGAACTTACCATTAAGGTATGCAAACCTCCAGGTACTCAATAATGAACTCTAGTCTATATCCCAGATAAGGTGCCGAGGTCGATGGGAAAGGACTTATTGAAAGGTGGGCCTTAAGGAATCCCACATCAGTCAACGCGAGTTGGTATAAAAATATTGGTAGGACTATTAGTGAAAAGATCTCAGAGTCAAACAATGGATATGGCAAGGCTATGTAGTCATGGAAAGGGAGCTGGTTTTATTCAGAAGACAAACTGGAATGAAAAAATGAATTGAAAAAGATAAAGGGATGTATGCAACTCAGAAAGATAGGCATTTGTGAATTCATGACAGATAAAGCGATGGAAAGTGGGCTTCAAGACATGGATGATGAAGGTGCTCTGAAGAAAAATATGGATAAACAATCATGATGCAAGTTTATGGATGGTTTCTGTGTAACAACCAATGTTATGATGTTTATGAGCAAACATCATAAGTAACAGCTCCTCCAGGCTGTCTATCAATGCATGTTTCTCAAAAAATTTGTGTTTCTTTGAAAAATCACTTCAGCAACAAAATGCGACTGTCTCTGAAAACCGTGAATATGTATTGAATATGTATTGAAGTTATACTGAAATTCTGCTGCTGTCACTAATAACAACAAACTTATTAGTGAATATGTACTGAATATAGTTCTCCCTCCCCAACTGATATGGTTGCATATCCTCATGCGACCTAGAATAAAAATTGTGAGAAGTTCGTAAAAGAAAACATATCATGCAGAAAGAAGTACATAAGCTGCAAAGAAAATTACCTATTTCTCATGCTGGTTTCATATTTGATTATTGTTAAAGTGAATTTAAGAAAAAAAAATTTGCAAGCAATTAACTACCATTTTAATGCACCTCCACACCAAAAATTAGACAAACCCACATCACGGATTTCGAGAAAAATGCAAATTGGTTGTAGGTGATTATGGACATTTTCTCAAAAACCGTACATTGAATTGGAATGAAAATTTCCAAGATTGTTCATCTTGGTATTATACACTTCCTGTCCAAAAATCATGAGAATCCAACTTACCCATTGAAATATATGCCCATTTCAATTTCTGCACTTTTGTAGATGAACATGAATAAAAATGTGTTGCAGCTGAACTTCCTGAACCAATATTTCACAAAATACAAACTGAGTTGGGATGAAATTTTTCAAGCAGGTAAATACCATTATAATGCATCTCCACACCAAATATTAGACAAACACACATCACATATTTTGAGAAAAATGTGAATTGGTTGTAGGTGATGATGGCCATTTTATTGAAAACCGTGCATTGTACTGAGCTGAAACTTGCCATGGTTGTTCTTCATGATGTTATCCATTCCCTATCCAAATTTCAGAAAAAAATAGCTCACGGTTTGCAAGATATATTTAAATCAAATTCTGCACTTTTGCCAACGACGCCAAAATGTTGGGCCAGCGTAGACTACCTGACAGTGTTTTGGTAATAACTTCTTTGTTTCACACCCAATTTGAATGATTCAAAATCCAAAAGAAAGTGGATTCATATGGATACTTCCGGTAGAAACATGTTTTAAAAATTCTATGGTATGGTATGTCATATAATCTGAATAACAGCCTGCATCCTAATGTTGTTTGTGAGTTTCAGCCAAGACCAACGGTCACTATTTTGAGTACAACTTTTTAATTAAAAGATAGATTGATGTGATTCCAATTGGAGATGAAAATAGATTCATCTAGGTATCTCCAATAGAAACATTTTTTTAATACAAGAATAATTGATGGGTCAAATATGCCAATGAACAGCTGAGAAAGCAGATTTTTTAGAGTACATATTTATGATAGGTAGTCAGTATTTTGGGCATATCTCCTTCGTACGATATCGAAATCGAATGATTCAAAATATTTTGCAAACTATATTGATATGAGAGTATGTAGTAGAAATATGTTTTTAAAACTCATCCATTAAGTCTCCCAAAAAGTGACTGTCCCAACTATGTTCTTGAGCTGCCTATTCCACCCCCAGTCAGTATTTTGACCATATCTTTTTCGTTTTAGAATCAAATTGAAGAATTCAAATTGGATTGGAAACTATAATTAAAGGGGTACTTTGGATATAAATAGGTTTTAAAACTAAGCCCTTATGGTCCCTATAAATAGGACTGTACCGACTGTGTTTTAGCGAATTTTAACAAGCCAAAATGTCAAAAAAAAATGCAATAGATTTGCGTTGTTTCAGCTTGGAGTTGCAGCTGCTTTTCAGCATTATAATTTCAGCATTTGTTCAGCTTAAAAATGAAATTGCAAATTATTTTTATTTAACAATTGAATTTTTTTTTAGCAAATGGAGATAATGAATTGCAAAATAAAGATGAAATCAATTAAGCATGTTGTAAAACATTAATTATTCATTCCTAAAAATTTTAGAAAACATCCTGCTTTCTGATCCTCACGATCGCATGAAGCGTGGAGGAGAGCATACTTATTATAGGTGAAAGCAAAGACTAGAAATAAAATCCTACCTACTCTATGCTAATTGGGAATTAGAAAATAATTACGTGTAATCAAATAGCCAGTGTAGCCATACACGCAACAGTAATAGGAATATATTATCTTTCAATCCCATGAATGAACAATGGCAATATACAAAAATGAACGAATTTAATTGTTGTGGCTGTGATCTAACTAAATAAAAAGAAAAACTAAATTGTTCTAACCTCATTCTCACTTGACACCATCGTTCGATAGGGCTTTCGTAGGCATAGTTTTCACTCCTCAGATCATGCTGCAACTCCTCGTGGTCCTCCTCGATCTCCTATTTGTCTTCATCGATCTCCTGTTCAAATACTTGTTCTCCTTCACATGCACAGGAGTTTTCGAATGATGATTCCTCGTTTGATTCTGGAGGAGTAGTTAAATCTCTTATTGCTGCCAAGACCTCCTCTTCTTGGGAAGAGGAAAGTCTAGCTTTTGTCAAGGCATGAATGAGTAGTTCCAGACTTATACTCATTGTTAAACCATGTTGAAAAAGGGATTCTTACAGCACCCAAAACTGAAATTTGAAAATCTTAAATAAAAACAAATTGTTTGTGTAAAAAAAAACACTCTAAAAAAAATAAAATAAATAAATAACTCTTCACAGTTGCGGAATTTAAACACTCTTGCAAAAATTGAAATTTACACTACCACACTTGCATGTATTGAAATCTACGCTACCACACTTGCAGGAATCGAAATCTACGCTACCACACTTGCATGAATCGAAATCTACAATACCACACTTGCAGGAATTGAAATTTACACCTCAATCCATCGTGCTTCCCTGGCAACGGCACCAAAATGTTGGGCCGAACTAATGGCATTTTAATTCCTTTGTAGTAATTGCCTAGCCATTTAATTTGTCAATCCGAGGTTCGTAGGCTTACGAAGCACCTGCAAAGTATATGCAAGACTGAAGTGAAATTAAGTTAATCTAACCCCCTATGAAACTAAGACTAATCCAATCTAACCCCCCTTAAACTGAAACAAGCAATTGCTAATCTAATGCTGGAAGATGAAACACACGGCTGAAAGTAAATTGCATAAAAGAAAGACAACATATGAAGAGCAACAAGACAACACATGTGAACTCACATTAACAATAAAGCAATCTTAAATTACATCACAAGAATCAATCATAAATCATGAAAGCATCAAACCAATATTATGAACAAAAGCTAAGAATTCCCTTCTCCATATTACAAAGTCAAGACTAACTTCTACAATCTACTATTCTCTAAGATAATCTAAAATCTAAAATATTCTAAGATAATATCTCATTTAATAATTATTATAAAATGAAGAGAGGGCACTCTCTTTTATACATGAAGGAAATAACCATCTCATAATGAGAGATCCACTATTCACTCAACCACTCAACTACTTTCCTATTATTACAAGATATGATCCCTTCAAATCCTCCACATATCTTTCACAAATTCTCCACATGTCTCTCAACCAAATCTCCATGATCTTCTCCTTAAAATATTCTTTGCATAACTATCTCCTTGAAATGATGGAGGAGATATACGTGAATTCTTTTCTTTGAATTAATCCTTCACATGTTCCTACACATTACAAAGCTCATCCATACTTTAAGATATTAGTGAAAAACATGTTAATTTTCTAATATTTAATCATAAATTCACTTATAATACTAAAAATAAATAAAGTGGAAATAATAAGGTGAAACCCACATATATGTATGGAAATGGTATGATAAAAGGTTAATGGGACGATAAAATGTGAGGAATAGAGGAAGATAAAGTGGATGAAAAATAGACATTTATGTGTCCCAACAATCATGATCGTGTTTCTGATTTGGTTAAGCAAGGTACATGATAGTTGATTGAATGTTTAAACCTTTAGTCTTGTACACACGCATATATATATTTAAGATTTGTTTAATAATTATAAATCTTGATGCAGGTGATGTATTTGTTTTAATTGCACCACCGAGAAATGACGAGCATGTGGCATACTTTTTGATGCGGTGTACACAAATCAAAAGCAAGTTGGTGCGACCCTATGTCGATGGAGAGTTCACGTACCAAGTTGGTGACCTAGTTGTGATGGGCCAATTTTTTGAAAAAGTGAGAAGACAAGGTGGCTATTATTTACAAAGACTTCATGCCTAACTATATATCTTGTTAGTACAGTCATTTGGTGGTGGCAGCTCGGATACATCTCATTGAAATCAAGGTGAAGAGGGGTGAACCAAATAGATGGAAGATGTTAGTAGGTGATCATGATCGTATTATGGAGACGTGCATTCCTATAACCCATTGGCTGGATGAATGAAAGTTATATGCCATGACATATAAGTTGATACATTGACATAGTATATCTTACATTGTAAAGTCATAAATTTTGTAACATTATACTTGTAAGTTATGTTAAAAATTGTAAGTTGCGTTCGATTGACAATTTTGCAAACATGTAAAGTTTGTAAACATTGTAAATTTTGTAAACTTGTAATTTATTAAATTCGAAAATTGTACAATTTCGTAAGATTGTAAAACATTAATGATTGTTAAAAATAACATTAAGATTGTAAAACATAAATAACTTTAAACTATAACTACAAATAATTAAAACATTTAATAGACCATCATGTTCAAAAAAAAGTCCATATATATATATATATCGATAATCATTAAGTCCACAAATAACAATCTACAAAATAATAACATCCACAAATAACAGTCTATGAATCACTCCTACGCCATTGATCGAGAGATCGACCATCATGGACACTACCGCTAGCTGCACTATGCCCCTGGTCTTGCTCATGCACATCAAAAAGAAAATTTCCTAGGTCTGACAACTGCAGAAGTTAAAACCGTGAACTTTGCAAGTCAGTTACATACCACATATTTAAATTACATGTAGAATGTGAGAAAACATTAAATATATATATGAAACGTATATCTATGAACTCACCTCGCTCGAGTTTAGTGTCAGGTTTAGGAGGTTGGGTATCGGCAGAGACGAGCCTTCATTAGGACTTGATCGATGAGCGGCAACCCACTCATCCATAAACATAACAGCGGCTTCAACGCACTCATCTGCAGCTGCATGTGTCTGTGTTTGTTTCCATGACATGAAAATAGTTATATTAATGAATTACAATTTGAATTTCAGAATTACAATTTGAACATGTAAATTATAATCTAAACATAAATATGCAAACAATTCTAACATAAATAACTAGTACCTCGTCGGTTGGCATGTCATGAATAGGACTCGAGCGAGGCTATGTAGAATCATGTGCAATGCCCTTGCCTCTATCCTGTACAATATAAACAAGATAAATGAGGAAAGTTGGAACAAACCAAAATATTGCGTGTTCAACAATTGATTTGAATTTAGAAATTCAAATTTAGGATCATAGTTAACACATACCTCATCGACGTGGGCAGACAAAACTGCAGCGGGACCTGGAACATATGCATCACTGCCAAATAGGACCTCCATGTAATTGGACTCTTGCATGGAGGTCTAACACAAAGCAAAGTATTAGTTTAAAAAACATATACTTGACAATCATGGAAATCAAATGATGACAATAAAGATATACCTGTCCCATCGGTCGAGGCCTACATCTATCATGCAGTCTAAAATATGCATTGCGGGCCATGATAGCATACTGCAGCATTGTGTCGTGATCAAGAATGTTGAGAACATCATTGACCATCCACTGTAACTCTGGCTCTGCAGGTGTAGTGGGTGCTCTGTGTCTCTCTACTTGTGCAGCCATCATGGTACCATGCATTGTCATGCATGTCGCCTCTGCCAATGCACTACGCTCCTCAGTCGCTAGATGAGATGACTCAGCTACATTATCTTTCCTAAGCATGGTCTTGGCAAGGAGACCTACCAAAGGCTCTGGCTCTGGATGAGATCCATGGTCTCTCCTAGCCCAGGATGCACATGACTGTGTCCCCCACCAACAGCATAGAAGCTCGATGGTGTGCTAGTGTAATCTGGGTGCATATCAAGGACAAACTCTGCACATATATGTTTTGCAAAGTATAGTGGGACCTGGTCATGGTGGGGAAACATGCCCCACACTTCAATGAACCTGTCATATACATAAGGTGCTACAGCCTCTAGCTTAAGCTCCTTGAGTCTAAGCGGTTGACCAGAGGCGCAGTCAGAAGGGATATCAAATAATGCTCCCTTTACATCATGGCTAGCTGTTGCATCTCTCATTGCGGCCCAATTACCAGGACCCTTCACAACGGCCCTTCTTCTCTGAAATGCATAGGCCCAAAGATAACTCAATGGTATGATGGACCTATAGACCTTCAGTAGATTGTCTACTACCTCTAACATCATCTTCATCGAACGTGATGCGAGAGAGTTCTCTGGAATGGAGAGGATGTTTTCCCCCAAACACTCATGCTAACTGGTAATGTCTTGCATCGTGATACGTGTGATCTCATCCTCCCATGGTGCTTCCTCGGGAGGGTCGATGCCTTGTTGTGCAGCACCTAAAAATTAGATGAAAACATAAATTTCAATCAAAATACATGCATCAATTGTAGGTGAATTTGAAATCAATATAAATTAAAGGTACTGATAACTGAAAGAAATATATATAAGTAGTTATTGTACCTATCTCATGGGGAACCTCCCCACCGACACCAACAGTATCCCGATCCTTGTCACTCACATGCACAAAGTGGCTACCAAATCGGTTGCCAGAGTCGTTGGCGCTCATCTCCCTCGCAGGAGCGTGTGTCTGCATAGAACGCCTAGGTGAACCTGTGAAAATAGAGACATACAAGTTGATGATTAAATATACACATGTGAAACAATTTAATTTGATTAACTAACAACAAAGAGTACATCATGCATAATTGTATACTTACGAGTCCTCTGCCGACCTCTGGGGCGAGGAATGGCTGCAAATTCGCCAATGCTCTGCCTTCGGTGAACCGAAGAACCCCGCTGTAGAGATGCATCTGCATGAAATAGGGCACAGTAAATGATTTTTTGTAAATAACTCAATGTAAGTAACTCAATATATGGATACGAATAAAAAACTCTTACTCAAAAAACCACCCAAAAGTTTACAAAGTAAAATGGATAGACGAGTTTTTTTGTTTTTGCTTTGAAGGTGGTGTGAAGAAGACTATCAAATATGTGGTGTAATCGGAGTTATGATTTATTTTCATAATGTTGAGTACTCATTTATTTCTTGTTCAATTTGAGATTATGGACATGGCACTTATTTGGGTGAAGCTTCATATTTAATACGAGTTGAATTCTAGTCACTAAAGGTTTTTCGGGTTATAGGGAATGCTTTGTGAGTTTTCAATGGGGTGGAAATGAGTTACAAATACTTGGGATTTTAAACTAATTCCTATAGATATTTATAATTTTAAACTATTTTTTAAAATTATAATTATGTAAATTTTTTAATCCATTTAAAAAAAAATTAAATTACAATTCCAGTTTTCCATGATTTAATGTATAAATTTATATATTTCATTAGTAATATATTTTACTATTATTTTAAAATATTCTAAATTTATAATTTATAATTTTCAAAATGTTGAATATAAATCTATATATTTTTTCTAAAAAATATCAAAATTATAATTTTATTTTAAATTATAGATTTCTATTAATTTTTTAATTTGATATTCTTTAAAAAAAATTAAATCATAAATTTCTCTTAATTTTTTAATTTGATTTTTTTTTCAAATTTACACACTTATTTATTAATGTTTTTTTCCTTAAAAAAAACTGCATTTTCATCATTCTTTTGTTTGAGCTTCAAAAATAAACTAAAATACATAAGTACACTTTTCAATAAACTAAAATTAAAATATGTCAACTAATAAGTCAAAACATACCTACATCATATTTTATTATGAAAAAAATATTTTTAAGAAATATGAATATGAATTAATATAATATTTTAATTACAGTTATAATTATAATTTATTTTAATTAAATAGTTATATATATATATATATATATGATCAAAATATTTAAAGCAAAATATATGGGTTGTTTAGATAAATGCCTACGTCGGTTTAAGGTTCGTGATTGTCTCACGTCTAGGGTTTGGATTTTTTTTTATGTATTCTCGGAGGATTGAAAAAAAATGGGCAGCATTTCTACTTGCCTGACACACATTTCAAAATTAAACCGGCAGCATAAACAGCTGCCGGTTGATAGAAATATTTATACAAACTATAAATTTAAATTTTAAATTTAACAAATTTGAATTTTTTCAATCCTCCATGTATTCTTGGAGGATTGAAAAAATTCAAGCAGCATTTCTTCTTGCTAGGCACACATTTAAAAATTAAACCGGCAGCATAAACACTACCGGTTGGCAAAATACATATAAAACAAAAAATTAAATATTAAATAAAAAACAATTTTCAATTTTAAACGCTATCGGCAGCATTTCTGCTTGTCGGCACACATTGCAAACATACTAGGCAAAAAAAAAAAACCTAAAAACATCTATAACAATGATTTTTTTCAATTTTAACCTAACATTTTAAATCTTAAAAAAAAACTAAAATTCCATTTCAATTACAAAAAGCAACGATTAGGGGTTACCTCTCTGCTCTGACATCGTGGTGAAAGGGGGCGTGGCTTGCCTGGTAGCTCGGTCCAGGTTTCTGGGGGCGCAGCGACACGGGCAAGCTATTCAGGGACACAAATGCTCGGTCGAGGTGTTTGCTCAATCAAGGGTTGTTTATGCAGAAATGATGAATGGTCACGAGTGCCTGCGACCCTGCTTATGTATTTTTTAAAACAGGAACCTCGATCGAGGTTTGGACCTCGATCGAGGTCCAAACCTTGATCAATGGTTTGTTAAACCCTCGATCGAGCTTTTAGTAAAACCTCAATCGAGGTATTGATAGCTCAATCAAGGGCTTAACAAGAGCTCGATCGAGGGTTTAACAAAACCTTGATGGAGTGCTTGTTAAACCCTTGATCGAGCTATCAATACCTCGATTGAGGGTGCGCTTTTTGCATTCTGCCGAAAACGCCTTGCCAAAAATTGTAACCCACCTCCATGGATGCACCCTATTTTGATTCAGGTATGATCGATGAGGTCTTGTCTGTTTGTAATATTTCTGAGTATAATGAGGAATGACTATTATATTCTGGTGCTTCGCACCATATCTGTCCTCATAAAGATTGGTAATCTTCCTATCAAACAATTAATGATGGAATAGTTCTTTTAGGAGACAATCATTCATGTAAAACAGTTGGGGTTGGAAGTGTTAAAATTAAAATGTTTGATGGAATATTATAAGAACACTTACATATGTTAGACATATACCTGCATTAAAGAAAAGTTTAATTTCTTTGGGAGTATTGGATTCTTGTGGTGATAAGTTTACAGGTTTTGATGGAACTCTAAAAGTTTCCAAGGGTGCTTTAGTGGTCATGAAGGAACAGAGGATAGGAAAGCTTTACAAACTGGTTGGAAGGACGCGAGTTAATGGTACTGCATTAGTATCTGAAGAAGAGTCAGGACCCACTTAGCTAAGGAATCAACGTCTTGGTCATATGAGTAAAAAAGGACTTTAGGTATTAATGAATCGCAAATTGCTTCCAAATTTGAAAACTTTGAGTTTGATGTTTTGTAAACATTGTATATATGGAAAGCAGTGTAGACAAAAATTCAAAGCTGGTAGTCATGTTAGTAAATGTGTTCTTTATTACTTTCATTTTGATTTGTGGGTTCAGTCTCCTACCATTTCCTTTGAGGGAGCAAAATATTATGTATTATTGTAGATGATTTTTCTAGAAAGGTTTGGGTCTATGTACTAAAAATAAAATCTGATGTGTTTAACACATTTAAACAATTTAGAGTTATGGTGAAAAAAAGAACTGACAGGACAATCAAGTGTTTATGATCGGACAATGGAGGTAAATTTACTTCTTTAGAGTTTGAAAAATATTGCAAACATGAAGGGATCGTAAGACACCAAACAAGTGTATACACTCCTCAACAAAATGGCGTTGCATAATGCATGAACAAGACTCTTATAGAAAGAGTAAGGAGCATGCTCAGTAATGCTAATTTGGGGCAAGAGTTGTGGGTGGAAGCAGTTTCTACTGCTAGTTATATAATAAATTGGTCACCATCAATGGAAATAGATTGTAAAATTCAGGAAGAGGTATGGACTGGTCATTCCTGTGATTATTTGAATTTGAAAATCTTTGGTTGTGAAGCTTATGCACTTACTCCTAAAAATCAACATTCTAAGTTAGACCCTAAATCAAAGAAGTGCATTTTTGTTGGATATGATGATGTAAGGAAAGGATATAAATTGTGGGATCCTACCGCCCACAAAATTTTCATTAGCAGAGATGTACTTTTTTATGAATCTTCTCTAGTTAAATATGAAAATGTAAGAGTTGATGTGGAATAGGAACAGGTAATAGCGAAACAACTAATTTAGTTGGAGAACCAATCTTCTCATGAATCAAAGGAAGAAGTTTCTAGTGAGAGAGAATTCATAGAAGATGAAGAAATTCAAGAAATTGTGGAAACCCCACAACCTACACCAAGAAGATCATTAAGGGAGAGAAATCCTCCTAAGAGGTATACTGATTTTGTTTCATCCGTTTTATTTAGTGATGATAGAGAACCTTCTTGTTTTCAGGAAGCCATTGGCTATATTGACCATGCTAAGTGGAAGATGGCAATGAAAGAAGAAATGGATTCTATGGAGAAAAAAAAGACATGGGAATTGGTTGAACTCCCCAAAGATAGAAAATTGTTGGATGTAAGTGGGTCTTCAAATTGAAGAAAGGAGTTGATGGTAAGGTTGAAATATAAAAATCCATATTGGTTGCAAAAGGGTACTCTCAGATGGAAGGTATAGACTATCATGATATTTTTTCACCAATTGTCAAGATTGTATCTATTCGTATTGTGTTAGCATCAATTGCATTGCTTGATTTGGACTTAGAGAAACTAGATGTTAAAACAACTTTATTACATGGATATTTAGAGGAGGATATTTTTATGGAACAACCAGAAGGTTTTGCACAACATCATAAAGGTAGATTTGTTTGCAAGATAAAGAAATCATTGTATGTCCTGGGCTGGTGCAAGTTAATGCTGGTCACTTATGACGCATTCGTTGCAATGGACTTCTGGAAAAGCAGAAATATGAACATCAAAAATCAATATTAGAGGTACCTACACAACTTTTTGAAATATGGCGTAAGAATATGAAACGTAGTCAATCGAATTACATTCCGGAATATATAACTTTTATTTATGGAAACTAAGTATAAATCCCAAAAAACGAGGTTCTTCTAAGGTTGGTATGTTATTTTGTTCCCCAAAAATAATGAATATGTTTGCGTTGGTCCACTCGTTTAGTATGCAAATGGTGGAATTTTGTGAAAAAAAATTATATAGAGTTGTAGATAACAGGTGTGTCTAGTGTAGCGTTATTTTTCCATATTTATTTATGTTATATTTTATTTATTTTTAATTAAGGAAGTCAGCGACGCCCTAAAATGACAAGGTCGAGCATTGGTCCACGACATCTTGGTCTTAACATAGTCAATGAACGATATTTTTTTTTAGGATGTAGGTCTTTGTGTCTTCTTGTGCAGGTTCTTTTCCATTTTCTAAATAGGTGAGCCAATCAAAAGTTATAGCCGAAGCAAACAACCTACCTTTTGTGTTAAATTGACATTAGTCCATTTAAAATTAAATAAAAATTACATATTCAGAATCTACAGACAAAGTTACACAAGTGTGTGAATTTTCATTAGCAGTGGACAAGAAGGGCATGTGAAAAATCATGCATGAAATAGGAGAAGTGGTACAAAACATGTTTTATGTCATAAGACAGTCCAAACCACTTGGTTTGGCAACCCGAACCTAAAACCAAAGCAGCCAAGTCATCCACCATGTAGGTTGGAAAAAAGGTGCCCACCAAAATTCTAAATTTAAATCACGCGTGCGCGTAGTTTAAAACGTAATGTGCACGCACTAGAAGTGCGCTCGCACTTCTAAGTGCGTGCGTGCATCTGTTAAGTTAAAACTTTGTTTTGAACACATGTGCACGCATTTGTTGAGTTAAAATTTTGTTTTGAACACGCATGCGCGCATCTGTTAAGTTAAAACTTTGTTTTGATTTTATTTTCAAGCATTTCCAATGGAATGATGATGATGAGGAGGAGGATGATGACAATGATGATGTTGAGGATGATGACTATGATGATGAGGATGGTGGCGATGATGATGACAATGAAGAATGATAGTGATGCTGATGATCATCATCATCATCATGATGACTATGACTATGATGACAATGATTATGATGATGATGATGATGATTACGATGATGAGGATGATGATGTTGATGATGATGATGACCATGACGATGATGATGAACAATGATGATGACCATGACGATGATGATGAACAATGATGATGACGATGATGATGATGATGATGACGATGACGATGATGACGATGATGATGATGATCACGAATAGTATGACTATGATGACAATGATTATGATGATGATTACGATGATGAGGATGATGATGACTATGATGGTGATGATAATGATGATGATGATTATGACAATGATGATGATGAGGATGATGACTATGATGATGATGAGGAGGATGAGGATGAGGAGGAGGAGGAGGAGGATGATGATGACTATGATGAGGATGAGGATGATGATGATGATGATGATGACGATGACGATGATGATGAACAATGATGGTGATGATGACGATGAGGATGATGACAATGATGAGGATGATGAGGATGGCGATGACAATGATGATGATGACGATGATGACGACGATGGTGACGACGATGATGATGACGATGATGAGGAACAATGATGATGATGATGATGATGATGATGATAGGTTTAGTTGAAACTTTGCTTTGAGTTTATTTTCAAGCATTTTCAATGGAATGATGATAATGACCATGACGATGATCATGAACAATGATGATGAGGAAGAGGAGGATGATGACAATGATGATGATGAGGATGATGATGATGATGATGAACAATGATGGTGATGATGATGATAAGGATGATGCCAATGATGATGATGAGGATGATGACTATGATGATGATGACGATGACAATGATGATGGACAATGATGGTGATGATGATGATGATGATGATGACGACGATGATGATGAGGAACAATGATGATGATGATGATAGGTTTAGTTGAAACTTTGCTTTGATTTTATTTTCAAGCATTTGCAATGGAATGATGATGATGAACAATGATGATGATGAGGAGGAGGAGGATGACAGTGATGATGATGAGGATGATGACTATGATGATGATGAGGAGGATGAGGATGATTATGATGATGATGATCACGATGACTATGACTATGATGACAATGATTATGATGATTACGATGATGAGGATGATGATGTTGATGACAACGATGATGATGATGATGATCACGATGACTATGACTATGATGACGATGATTATGATGATTACGATGATGATGATGATGATGTTGATGACGACAATGATGATGACGATGATGACTATGATGATGAACAATGGTGGTGATGATGATGAGGATGATGAGGATGATGACGATGACGACGATGATGAGGAACAATGATGATGATGATGATGATGATGGTGATGATGATGATAAGGATGATGACAATGATGATGATGAGGATGATGACTATGATGATGATGATGGCGATGAAGATGATGATGATGATGATGACGACGATGACAATGATGATGAACAATGATGGTGATGATGATGAGGATGAGGATGATGATGATGACAACGATGATGAGGAACAATGATGATGATGATGATGATGATGATGATAGGTTTAGTTGAAAATTTTCTTTGATTTTATTTTCAAGCGTTTGCAATGGAATGATGATGATGACGAGGAGGATGATGACAATGATGATGACGAGGATGATGACTATAATGATGATGATGAGGATGACAATGACGATGATGATGATGATGATGAACAATGATGGTGATGATGATGATGATGATGATGATGAGGAGGAGGAGGAGGAGGAGGAGGAGGACCACGATGACTATGACTATGATGACGATGATTATGATGATTACGATGATGATGATGATGATGTTGATGGCAACAATGATGATGATGATGATAACGACGATGATGATCATGATCATGATGACTATGACTATGATTATGATGATTACGATCATGAGGATGGTGATGTCGATGACGACAATGATGATGATGATGAAGATGATGATGACTATGATGATGAACAATGATGGCGATGATGATGAGGAGGAGGATGAGGAGGAGGAGGATGATGATGATGATGATGAGGAACAATGATGATGATGATGATAAGGATGATGACAATGACGGTGATGAGGATGATGACTATGATGATGATGATGACGATGAGGATGATGATGATGATGATGATGACGATGACAATAATCATGAACAATGATGGTGATGATGATGATTAGGATGAGGATGATGATGATGACGACAATGATGAGGAACAATGATGATGATGATGATAGGTTTAGTTGAAAATTTGCTTTGATTTTATTTTCAAGCATTTGCAATGGAATGATGATGATGACGAGGAGGATGATGACTATGATGAGGATGATGAGGATGATGAACAATGATGGTGATGATAATGATGATGATGAGGATGATGATGAGGATGAGGATCACGATGACTATGACTATGATGACAATGATTATGATGATTACGATGATGATGATGATGATGTTGATGGCGACGATGATGATGAGGAGGAGGAGGATGATGACTATGATGATGAACAATGATGGTGATGATGATGATGAGGATGATGATGATAACGACGATGATGAGCAACAATGATGATGATGACTATGACTATGATGGCGATGATTATGATGATTACGATGATGATGATGGTGATGTTGATGACGACAATAATGATGAGGATGATGAGGATGATGATGACTATGATGATGAACAATGATGGTGATGATGATGATGATGATGACGACGATGATGAGGAACAATGATGATGATGATGATGATGATGATAAGGATGATGACAATGATGAGGATGATGACTATGATGATGATGATGAGGAGGAGGATGATGATGATGACGATGATGATGATGATGATGATGATGACGACGACGATGACAATGATGATGAACAATGATGGTGATGATAAGTATGAGGATGATGATGATGAGAAACAATGATGATGATGATGATAGGTTTAGTTGAAACTTTTCTTTGATTTTATTTTCAAGCATTTGCAATGGAATGATGATGATGAACAATGATGATGATGAGGAGGAGGATGATGAAAATGATGATGATGAGGATGATAACTATGATGATGATGATGATGGAGATGATGATGATGATGATGATGATGATGGCAATGACAATGATGATGAACAATGATGGTGATGATGATGATGATTATGATGATCACGATGATTATGATGATGATCATCACGATGACTATGACTATGATGACGATGATTATGATGATGATGATTACGATGATGAGGATGATGATGTTGATGATGACGATCATGATGATGATGACCATGACGACGATGATGAAAAATGATGATGACGATGATGATGATGATGATGACGATAACGATGATGATGATGATGATGATCACTGATAGTATGACTATGATGACAATGATTATGATGATGATTATGATGATGAGGATGATGATGACTATCATGGTGATGATAATGATGATGATGATGACTATGATGATGATGATGGGGATGAGGATGATGATGAGGAGGAGGAGGAGGAGGAGGATGAATATGATGATGAGGATGATGAGGATGAGGATGATGATGAGGATGAGGATGAGGAGGATGATGACGATGACGACACTAGTACAAGTGATCAATTTTGCCACGGCAAAATGTGGCAATATCCACTGAAAAGCGTGGATATTGCCACGTCTAAGCATTTTTTTTTTCGTGGAAACAATTCCGTCGCAATAGAGACGACCCCTAATTTGCGTTGCAAGAGCGACAATGTTCTATATTTCGTTAGATGTCTAAGTCGTCGCTATATCCACGCCTGGCCGTCGCTATATCCACGCTCTGTATAAGGTTTTTTTTTTTTAAATGTAAACCCAGGAATAAGACGTCGCCGTATCCACGCTTTGTATAAGTTTTTTTTTTTTTTAAATGCAAACCCCAGGAATAGCGACGGGGATGCGATACCTACGACGGGTAGACTAAGAAAAGTTCCACTAGTTGCATTTTGATCATGAAGACCTGCATAAATGATAAAAGACAAGAAAATTTAAAATAGCCATTTATGTGAAAAATTCAAAATTCAGAATTATGCACCATAATGTTCATTTTGGCCATACAGGGGAGCTATCACAGCTGGAAAATATCATTCTAGATATACTCTCTCAGCTTCAAACATTATACAAAGAGCATAGTGTGAAGGAAAGGGGTTGGTTATTCTTAAGGCATAGTGCATGGCTGTCTTTAATTTTATCATTGCTCCAGGCAGGTCTGTGGAAAGTGTCTCTAAGAAAGATCCTAGTTTCAAGAGAGGACACATTTTGGATAGAGCAGAGGCAGAGCTGCAAAAATTGCTTGATCCACAGATATTAGTGGCAACTCTGGTAGGACTTCATATGAACTGTATGAAAAAATTCAAACCTAGCAAAATCCAGAGAAAGTCCATTGGCAGAAAAGCACGGATGTTCTCCAGTTGTTTTTTCACTGCATAGATTAGTTGTATTGAGTTTTAACACATTGCCAACATGTAAATTTCCACATTGCCAACATTGAGAGGAATCAAATTCCACATAATTTTTAGGTGAATGATAAGTCTAGCTTCATCCTGACAAGAGATGGTTCAAGAAACATCACCACCACAAGCCCAAAACCATTCAATATGGACCATACACAATTCTCCAAGTTGTGTATGGTCCATCAACCTGTCTGAATCCTCACAGTTGGAGGAGGTACATACTACAAATGTTACACCCACATAATGCAATCCTAGAGATCCAAGCTCCATACTCAGAGAATATATTGTTCAACCTCCAACCTAAATCAACAGATTCAACACAGAATAGGCAAACTACATCATATTTAATAGGTCAATAGGGAACCTGCCATCTTGAGCCAAAGGGATATCCCAGGCTATATTTGAACAACACTTTCTAGAAATTATGGACAGTCCATATCGACCAGACCTATACTACTTCTGGTGGGACCTATCTAGATATTTTTATTGCCAGCTGATAAGAGGCATAGATCTGTTACCACTTACCCACTTCAATTAGAAAGAGAAGAGACCATTCTGCTCATCCCGAAACCAGTTCTAGATAATGATTGGGAAACAGAGTTGTTCTTCTGCTTTTATAAACATCATAAGATCTTACTGCTGAGATTGTCACAAAGAATTCCAATTTGTTCATACAACAGAGGCATTATATGTTAAACATGGATTGGAAAAATGCCAAATGAATATCAAATACCATAATAACTACGCAGTACAAAATTCTTGTAGACAATGCACAGACAACTCTGGACACATCGGTACATATATTCTTTATAATCTCAATTATTATGAAAATATCAAGTCCAACCAAAAGGCTCCTCGCATAAGTTCTTCCTCATCCCGTTCAATAACAGCAGTAAATTAGAGGCAACTGAAAATCTTGACATTAAATGAAACAAAACTAGAGTCATGGCTGCATGATAAATGGCTGCCATGAAGTAACGACTCTGCCTTTGTATTGTACAGTGCATTCGCAGTAAATGGAATACAACCTACTTCAATTGATCTTTGGTTTGGGTTTCCTTGGTCTCAACAGGAACAATAGTATAGCTGCCACAACTATGAACCCCAATAAAGTTGATATATCAAATTGTACTTCCACTTGTCGTTGATGTGTACAATGAATAGGGTGCAAGGCAGCAAGTGTAGCATTTGTGGTCTCCAGAAAACTATTTACAAAGGATCCAATAAACATGAGTACATCAATGGGAAAAATCTATTTGACTAAAGCCATTGAAATGGAGGAACCAATTGAAAAGGGTCAACCAAATTACAAATTGATGGTATATACCGTTGGGATGCCTCTTCAAGCATTGAAAGTGACCTCATTGAGTCTCCATAACGCATGTCTCCCACTGCTCCCACAATCTGTCATTACATTGAAATAAGGCCTATGTCAGTAAAATATTGAAATGTACATAATCCTTGTTAAGATGAAATAATGACTCTGGAAAACACCAAACATAACGAGACATTTCTCTGAAATGTGCATAAACACCTTGTGAAGGTGATATAAATGATTCTGAAAAAAGCCAAACATGACAAAAGGAATTTCTCTTACCTGTCTCCAAAGGCTAACAACTGAATTGTAACTGACAACTAATGAGTGCTCCTGAGCTTTGAAAACCTTAAATGAAAGTTCATCTAACACAAATTAAGTTAAACGAATTATTCAACTAATATATAGAGATACTTGCTAGTGATGACATTAAAAGTAATTAACCCTACCCAAGAACTGTTATGCTTTTCAGTTATTCACATAAGCAAAGGATACTAGTCCGCTCCATGATCAAAAGATCAATGGAAGAATTCACAAGTTGAACTGACTCTTTGAAGGTCCAAACAGCAGCAATCCAGTTTCAACCTGGAATAAATCCAAAGGAATAATCTCAATGTAAAGTTAATTCTTAATCATATTTTCTTTACCTGTAAAATTGAGGGCACTATAGTTCTCAAGCAGCACCATCTCCCCATGGATGGCAACAATGTCTCTACGGATCTTCACTGTTTCTTCATTGAATTCATACTCTGAGGTGTATGTTCCATTTCGTCTGCTATTTTCTTTTAGTCTTTCAATCCTTTCCTTAAGCTCCTGAAAAGGAACAAAAGACATTAAATTTCCATTGAAATTGTAGTTCAAATTAAAAAGTATAGAAATGCATAAACATACAAGTTACAAACTAACTGCATGTGGACTTAGGAACTAGTGCAAGACTGCAAGTTAAATAAAGCTTTAACACATTCTAGATTGTAAATGAATAAGGAAGATTCTTTAACCCTGAAGGGAAAATGGATGGTCACATATAAGAATATGGAACAGTATGGTACGACAAAAGTACATATCTGAAAAACTCCAGCAGAGCCCCAATACACTAGTATACATCTCACAAACATGAAAAACATGCAAAATTTTCAAAATTTCAAAAGATCTTAAAAATATATATACACAACATTAAATATTTTAATCTATATAAAGTTAGAAACCATTCAAAAGAGAAACGTAAAGTGAAAAGTTATGTTTTTGAGAAAGGAAATGATCCTGAGCAACAACACAGAGTTTCAAATGAGATTGTAAATAGGGCCCTAGAAAGTAATGCCTCAACAAATTGTAATGTAAATTGCAAAATCTACCCCTTCAATGCATACATATTTAGGGTTTCCACAACTTGAAACCATCCAAACCCCAAGTCAGTGAAATAAACCTTCAGTTCATAACCTTCATCCATAACTTACCATATTCAACCAAATGGGCTCCTTTTCCTTCAACATACAGGCAAACTGAAACTGCCTTCGCCATTAAAGGCGAAATTGGCCAGATCTCTTTTCCAAACCATTCTAACCGATCCGTGCAGATATGCTAAGCCCTTAAGAGGTATTGATATCTATAATGAGATTTGATCTAAGCCCTTCAGAGGTATCGATATCTGTAATGATATTTATCCTTCAGACAACTAAAACCATAAATCTAAAAAAAATACTTTCAACCCAAGTTCAGGAACGCAGAGAAGAGCTTACCCGCATTCGAAAAATCATAGAAATAAAGTCTTCACAATGGACTTGAGATCATTCCTTCATATCGAGACTGGGGAGCGCGTTCAACACGAGTTGCAAAGTGGGTCCAAAGATTCGAACACTATACCTATGTAGAGCGGAGGTCATGGAGGATGTGTTGTGTCTGAAGCAGCGAAACGTATAACTGAAGTTCGGTGTATTTCATGGAGAACTGAAATGTGAAATGTGAATTGTGAATTTTGAAATGGAAGATACAAATGGAGGGAAGAGAGGGTAGTAGTCAAATTTTGAAATTCGAATAAGCCTGGGCACTTAAAAGTCCAACTTTGAAGTTTATCCACTTCTTTCCCTCAAATAATATTTGAGGTTTCTATTGTGACCTTTTTTTTTAAATATATGAAGTTCCAATTAACTTTAGTGACTAGTATCAATGCCATGTGTATCTTCATCTCTAAGTTAATATAAAAGTTACTCAAGAATCCATTATTATTTTTTTAATGCATTTTCATTCTCCCTAGCTTTTGAGGGCAAAGCCAAGATTATTGTTTTAATGTGATCTCCCAATGCTATTGTTTTAATGTCATCTCCATTGTCTCTTATGTTGGGAATCCAATACCAACAAGAATGCTTACTTATATTGCTAATGAAGGGAACATGTACAAGTCCAAGGGGGCAATGCAAAAAAAGGAAAACTAATCACCTCCAAGCACCATAATAAGGCCTTCCAATGAACCAAAGGAAATCCCAGACCCCACATAAACTACCCAATTCAAAAAACTAAAGCAAGCATTAAAGGTGTGTTCTGCAAACCTTGACAAATTCGAAGTTGAAACCAATGGTGTGCATTGCTCCCCAGCCTTTTCAAATCACAATAGTAATTATCCCACCTTCTTCATAGTAAACGAGCCTTGTGCATTCATAATGAAGTGACAGTGGGAGGGATGGTATGTGAGAAGATTTCCCATGCCCAACCCTGATACGGTGTCGTCACTATAGAGACGGTCAGGCATGGATATAGCGACGTCCAAGAGTTTAGGAGTGGATACAGCGACGTCTAAGAGTCCAAGCATGGATACATCGACGGCTAGGTGTGGATATAGCAATGCCTCGTTCCTGTTACATTGGATTTTACACCAAAAAGTAAGAAACGTGGAAAACCTCCGTGGAAAAATCCACGCTTTTGTACTAGTGCGATGACAATGACGATGATGATGAACAATGATGGTGATGATGATGATGAGGATGATGACTATGATGATGATGAGGAGGATGAGGATGAGGATAAGGATGATGATGATGACGATGGTGATGATGAGGAACAATGATGATGATGATGACGACGACGACGACGATGAGGAACAATGATGATGATGATGATGTTAATAGGTTTAGTTAAAAATTTGCTTTGATTTTATTTTCAAGCATTTTCAATGGAATTATGATGATGAAAAAAACAAAATTGTTCACTGTTTTTTTTAAAACAGCGCGTCCCTGTATGTGATCACACAAAACACGCATGCATGTCCACATACACATGCGCACATGTCATTAGGAGCGCGCACATGCTCCTATTGTCCACATTGGCAATCCGACACGAACGTGTCATTAGGAGCGCGTGCACGCTCCTATTGTCCAAATTGGCATTCCAGCACGCGCGTGTCATTAGGAGCGCGTGCACGCTCCTATTGTCCACATTGGCAATCCGGCGTGGAGGTTCGCCACTGCCAAAGCAGGAGCGCATGTGCATTCTTATTTTTTTTGCTCATGTGCTCCCATTGCATCACATTTGGGTAGCAGATTCTTGCGGGTGCCCTCCTGAAACAGTCACCTAGGAAATGGTACAATAAGTTTGATTCTTTCATGGTGAGCCAAGGTTATACTAGAAGTGAGTATGATCATTGTTTATACTTCAAATAGTTGAATGATATATTCATTATCTTGGTATTATATGTTGATGATATGCTTATTGTGATCAAAAGCATGGATGAGATTAATAGGTTGAAGGCTCAGATGGCAGGACTTTTGATATGAAGGATATTGGAGCTGAAAAACAAATGTTGGGTATTGAGATACACAGAGACAAAAAAAATGGTAAGCTTAGTTTTTCACAGGAGAAGTATGTTGAGAAAATACTTGAAAGATTCGAAATGAATAAGGGAAAGACTATGAATGTTCCATTGGCTTCCCATTTTAAACTTTCTTCAGGTTTATGTCCTAGTAGCTTTTAAGAAAAGGATTATATGTCTCATGTACCATATGCCAATATAGTAGGATGTTTAATGTATGCAATGGTGTGTACTAGACCTGATATTTCACATGGAGTAGGTGTTGTTAGTAAGTACATGGAAAATCCAAGAAAAGAACATTGGAATGCAGTGAAATGGGTGCTTTGGTACCTAAGAGGCACAAGTGACTATTGTATCACTTTTAATAATAACAGTGATTCTATATGTGGTTTTGTTGATTCATATTTCGCAGGTGATTTGGACAAGATAAGGTCTACTTCAGGTTATGTCTTTACTCTTGCAGGTGGAGCTATAAGTTGGATGTCAAATCTTTAGGAAACAATTGCTTTATCCACTACAAAGGCTTAATACATTGCTGCCTTGCATGCTTGGAAAGAGGAAATTTGGCTGAGAGGTCTGCTTACAAAGATTGGAAGGTTGCAAAACAGTGTGCATGTCTTCTGTGAAATTCAAAGTGCTATTCATTTGGCTAAAAATCATGTTTACGATAGTAATACTAAACATATTGATGTAAAATATCACTTTGTAAGACAAGCAATTAGTGAAGGTGGAGTAAATATGAGAAGGGTCCATACTCAAGGAAGTTGTGCATATATGTTCACAAAACCAGTATTGTTAGAGAAGTTACGTTGGTGTGTAGCTTCTCTTGGTTTGAAAAAAAGGTGATAAATAGTCTTGGGCAAAGTATTTGTAAATTTTGTTGTCAAGGTGGAGATCTTGTTAAACGAAAACTAAACTAATGTGTTTATGGAAGGTTTCTCATTACGGTTGTTTACGAGAAGTTTCTAATAATGGGCATAATCGACAACTGTTAACTCATGTAACTTATTTCATGAAGTATATAGTGCATGGTTGTGATACTTAATGTATTGAGTTGTTTGTGAGGCTTAGGCCCGTCATGTACTCTCTCCTTCTTTGTTAATGAGCTTCAGTACTTTGTCTCTGTGGATGCTTCCCCTATGGGGTTTTACCACATGAAATGTTGGTGTTTTGTAAGGTGTTGTTCATTGTGAGATTGTGTAATGTATCTCTGAATTTTAACAAAAATAAAAAGAAGAAACAATCAACTAAAATATATAATTTTATATCAATTATTCTAGAGTTAATATAAGCACAAAACAAATACTATTTTTTTTGTTTTATTGGTTTAGTTAACCACTCTTTAATTGAAACTTATTTAAATCCTCAACAATAACAAAATACAACCACCAGGGATTAAAATTCAGGCCGTCAGGGCTCGTCAAAGGGCTCTCAGCCCGTCAGTGAAGTGGCATCTTAATTTTTCCCGTCATATAAAATGAAGTTTTTTATTTTTGACATTTAAAAAAAAAATTATTTATTTAAATTTAAATGACATTTAAAGGGCTGTCAGTAAAATCTCCCGTCAACAATTTTATGGGTGACACTGTGACAGTGCCATTTATTTCCAGTCCTAACTCCTACCACTGTCGTGTCACTCGTTCGGACTCAGTCTCCAGGTTTAATGGCCACGACTCGCTACCCAATAGGCAGGCTTTCTTTACTCCAGAATTTAATTCCATCTACAAAACATTAAACAACCAGCTACTCTTCACTCGCCCCATCGTTTTCTTTTGAATTGTGTCTAGTCCACTGTTCTGTTATAAAGTCTGCCTGTGCGTGTTGTTCAACTTACTTGTTTACCTTTGTATTGTGTGGGAATTCAATCCGAGTCTTGTGTTCAACGACAAAGGGAAGATAAGATGGTGAAGGACGGAGAATCAGGTCGGTTGAAGGCTCAGGGATGGGTTGTAAAGGACAACTCTGGCATCCTCTCGCAGCCCATTGGCATCGCTGCGTGATATTGTAAATTTGTACGCTGAATCCATCACATCTGTCCCAGTTGTTTATTTTCTTCTAATTCCTCTTTACAGTGGCCTTAGTCGGTGATGCACAGTGGCTTGGGCGGTGGCGTTTCTGTAAAACACGATACACAAGTTGGGTTGTAGCCTTGTAGGTTATGTTACCCGTCCTGGTCCATTGTAAAATGCATTATGCCATTTATTTCCAGTCATACCTATTACCACCGTCGTCTGCATTCAATTGCTGCGGGCTGTAAGTTTTATGGGCCGTAGGTTATGTTACCCATCCTGGTCCATTGTAAAATGCATTATGCATCCTTCAACTCCTGGAAATTCAATACTGTTGTGCACCGGGTACGCGAAACAACGAGACTGATTGGATTCTTACAATGATGTTGGCCCGGAAGGAGGAGCCAACGATTTCTAGACACAGGTATGCATCTTGTACCTGTTGTGGTAGCTCTTATTCGAAGGTAGCATTGCTAACTGGTGGGCTTATAATAAACTTGAATTATTTATTATTTTCACATTTCAATTCAATAGGTAGAAAAGTTAACCAGCTTCCTGCCTTTCTATGCAGCTTAGAACCTGACGTTGGAGCTTGTCCTTCTGCAAATTAGCCTGCAGCACTCAGGAATTTTGGCGGAATCATCCCTCTGAAGGAGTTTCGGTCTCTGTTAACCAGGTATTTACATGCAGAACCCATTCCAACTCCTCCATACTCATCCCATCCTTTAATTCAATCCCCTGGAGCTTCCCATCCTTTAATTTAATCCCCTGAGCTCTGCCTCATGTTTGCTAGCCAGCAGGGATGGAATTTGACGGGTAAATGCCCGTCATGGGTCAATTTACCTGTCAAATACAACTAAGATTTTACCCAGACCGTCAAAATCTGGCTTAGAATACAGAAAACGTTTCAGATTTTATTTGTTACCTGCAATTTTGACGGGTGTCCTTCATTTGAAATTCCAACCCTGCTAACCTAGTAGCTAGTGTTCATCCCTCGGTTGAAGCCTGAATCCCCTGTTGGGGCTATGGCAATTGGTCCAACCGCTCTTCTTTTTGAATTTCATCGATCCAGTGCTTTCTTTTTTAGAGGGGCCCCGGGCCCCATCTTCTTTTTCCCGGTCTATGGTAGCAGTACAGTAAGCACTTCCTCCTCTGTCACCAAGTATGGAAGAGCTTCAGAGAATGTCCACGTTTATTAGTCAAAAACTGGGGTTAGGGGCTACGAAAGGTCAATAAGGAAAAATATCAGTTTCCAACAAGGAAAATCTCAAAACTCTTTCATAATATATTTTTTCAAAACAAGTGTGTGATAAACTAATCTAGAACATCTAAAAATAGTTTCTAATTGACATTTCTCTCAAGGCTTCTTTCAGTTTAATACATTCCATTTATACATAAATACTCTTCCTAATATTAGCACTCTCTAGACCACAATGGTCTGCAAATGTTTTCCAAAAAAAGATGCCTTTGAAACTTGTGAACAACATAAACAAAATCCATTAACCTTATTTTTAAAAAATCCCCCATTCAGTGCATTTTATTTGTATCTCAATGTAAAAATATATGTGCTGCAATATATGTTTGATTTTTAGATTTTAGAAAAAATAAGGGAGGAGAAGATAACTATGTACAACATAGCAATCTTGCAAGGATTTACTTTTCCTACTAAGAAGCCTAGACTCTTGACAACATCATTCATTTTATCTATTGTCTCCTTTACTGAAAGTCTGGAACCAGAATTCTTACGTTTGCCATCATTCTATAGTCCAAAGTTGGTACTTTGAGTCTATTAAAGAAATTAGCAGAGTTCTAGACTATGAAGACTTTATAAGATATATATTGCAATTTATTTTCTATTAAACTAACTATACCTTATCAGTTTCTCAAAATAAAAAATTTCCAATGAAAAAATGCCATAAATGTTTTCCTATTTCTTATAGCAAATCCTTATAAACTTCTTGACTGAATAGTACGATATTTACTTTTCCTATGAAATAGTCCAATATTTTAAATATGCCATCTCTTCATATTTTCACTGGTTGGAGGTATATTCAACCAAAAACCAAATAATGAATGTTGGACATACGGAGGCATACCTCTTTTTTCGAAGAACCAAGACAAGTCGAGATCATTGGACATTTTTGTTAGCTAAAAGGCATTGATGAAGCCAGGTTTCCTAGCCCGTGTCACCAAATTATCCTCGAAAATCAAAATTTTATCCCCAAATAAAAGTTGTTAATTTTCTTAGTTATATAAATTTTGAAATTTCATATATAGATAGAATAGAAGAATCAACATGTACATACTACATTTCATGATCCTTTGTATATCCAATTCATTTGGACATCATAAGAACAACTAAAATACTATAGAAGCCTCACTTTTGTGATACCATATGCAGCATGTACATCACCCAAAGTGATTTCGTGTTCATCCTAGGGCTCTGTGGGTGGGTATTCATCTCTCTTAAGCCACTCATCTTAAAAAATCCATGTTATTGTCATCCGCTACAACAGGAAGCCATATTTGATTTTATTATGATTTATGAAGTATGGATTAAATTAAAACGAGTTGCGATCCAAATATTACAATATAGTTTCAGAAATAATTTAAAACTTACACTCTTTGGTTGGATCCAATATCTTGGTGATTAGATTATTGACCCCATAAGAGAATGGAGATCCATGAAGGGAATGAAAACTTCACTTTGCAGATCTCCGATCCAATAAAAATTCTCATCAATAATTAAAACTTGGTGCAAAGTTAAAATTTGATGAACTGGGAAACATGACTACAGGATTGATTTTCGTTCTGCATCAATATGTGATACTAAGATAGCCATGCCTGTTATTGGTTTCCCTTTACACCCTACCAAAACTTTCCAAGGTGATTTTATTTTTCATAATATCCAAAATTTCATAAATTCTTTTATTAAATATTTTTCCCACTCATGGGTTTTGCATCATAAAATTGTTTGTTAGATAAACCATAAAGTTGAAAGTCATTTTTTGGTATACTTTATAATATTGGTCAATAGGACTAAAATATTCAAAGGGACAGAAACCTCCTAAGAATTGAAAGAGAATGACAGCACGAGACCAAATGTCTGCAGCTTCTCCATCATAATTAAGACTAGCAATAACCTACCAACCATAAGGGTTTTTGAACACAGTTTCTGGGTTTGCAAATCAACTTTTGTTATGTATTCCTGTAGGCATCTGATTTTTTTTGTTTATAATTAGAACCGAAAAAATGTGTTATGTATTCCTGTAGGCATCTGATTTATTTTTGTTTACAAGGCCTTACTGCTGATATATCTATTACAAAAATCAAAGATTCATTGCTAGAAATGGTTTATAGGATTCATTGCTTGTCATATAAATAATGTGAATTAACAGCTTATTCTATAGAATCCAAATGGGTCTGCAACTAATGCTTATTTGTGAATCCAAGAATAGGTGGTTTAGGTAATTTTTTAAGGATTGGTGTGGGTTTATTTCTGAATTGAATTATTTTTATACTTTTAATTGAATACAGGGATAAATTACTGAGAAATGTCACGTCTTGGTCACCCTAAGAAAGATAAAAAAAAACTTTCTCTTGCTGATGCATTTGGTATTCCTCAATGCTCTAATCAACCAATGCACCATGCAAATGAATTTGATGATTTGCCACTTGAAGGTCATGAATCAGACAGTTCAGAACGTCTTGAAGAGGAGACAACATCAAAGAATACCAAAAGAACATTCAATTCCAAATGGAAAACAAGATTTCCATGGGCTTATGTTATTAAAGATCTTAATGGTGTTCAAAGGATTAAATGTTCATGGTGTGTAAAATTCAAAAGAGAAACTACATTTGCTAAAGATGGAAGTACTACTCTTCAAGTCAGTGGTCTAAGTGTCCATGCAAAATCAGAGGCTCATAAATTTGCCATGCAACTTTTAGATGGAGAAAGAAAACGGAGTACTCTTCCAATTACTAAACATGTAGAGCTAATGGTAGATGCTGAGAAAGAGAGAATTATATCAGTAATTGAGAACATGTATTTTGTTGTAATACATGACTTACCCTTAGAAGTATATAAGTCAATATGTGACTTGAATAGGTATAAAAACACTCCTCACATGCCTTTAACAGATGAATACTCAGCATATACAAACACATCATTTGGAAAAGAGTTTTTACAAGCTGCGAAAGAAGTATATTGGAAAAATTAAAAAAAGAAATTTCCAACAGCCCATTTTACTCGATTTCAGTTGATGAAAGTACTGATCGGACTATGGTGCAACATTTAATCATTTACATTACCTATCTAACAAATGAAGGAAGAGGCCAGCGTGTTACAAAATTCATACAATTGCTTCAAATTAGAGATGGCACTTCACAGTCTATGTATGATGCTGTTACATCTCTTTTAGTTGAAATGGATCTATCCTTGACAAAACTAGTTGGATTTGGGTTTGATGGGGCTTTTGCAATGAGGGGTAATCGTGAAGGTTTAGCTACTAAGCTTCGTCGACATGCTCCTCATTTAATAGATATCCACTGCATAGCTCATCGAGAAGCATTAGCAGCAAATGATGCTTCATCTTATTTTCCAGAGTTGCAAGATATTGACAAGTTTGCAAATAAAGTTTATTCATGGCTTGGAAAGTCTGCCAAAAGACATGGAGAATTGAAGGATCTCATGGATTCATTTCAAATCACAAGGTTAGAAGTGTTACAAATTCATCACATTAGGTGGTTGTCTAGAGGCAAGGTTATGGAAAGACTTGTGAAGCTCATGCCTGCTTTGTTAAGAGATTGGGAGTTAGGGGAGAAAAAAATGTATGAGCTGGCTACATTATTTCAAGTGTAGTTTTGCATTCATTTACTTACAGATGTGCTTATTGAGTTAAATAAGCTGAATCAAAAGTTCCAAGAAGATCATGTTGATATTACATCCATTGGAACTACTTTGGATGTTACCATTAGCTTGCTTCATAAGCGATTTTTAAGAGGCACATTTGGGGCAGGTACGATGCACATGTCATCATTTTTAAGTAAAACACAACAAGGAACTCTTGAGTTTGCAGATTGCACAGGTATGATACATGTACATGCATTGAGGTTTGAAAGATTGCCCAAGTCACAAAGATTAGGGACATTGGATGATTGCATTATGTTGGGAAAAAGTTTTGTAATGAAGGTGATCGACTTTCTAAATGCAAGGTTCACAGATTTACCTATATTTAATGCAGCTAAGTTTTTTAGTCCTTGTAATTACTATGAAGATATGGATGATAGAGACTCTCAAACAAGAAGATGGTTAGAACGCTTATGCAAGAAATTCAGTGTTGGAGACTCACCTATTGTGGACAATGTTAAATGTTTCGGTGAAATGGATGAATTTACTTGTACTATTTATAGGTCATATCCAAAAAAGCATATGTTTGGAGCATGGGACCTATGTGGAGCAGAACATGAGTGGTTTGAAGGATTTCCATGTTTAATGCAGCTATGGCAAATTATTCTTGTTATTCCAGCAAGCATAGCAATATGTGAAAGAGGCTTCTCAAAATTAAGTCGGATAAAAAATGATGATAGATCAAGACTTTCTTTAGAAACATTGGATATGTTAATGTTTCTCTCTCTCTGCACCTCATGCTCTGAATGAGGTAGATTGGAATGGTATTTATGATGTATGGAAACAGACAAAAGCTAGAAAGCCTCTTCCACTAGGAAAATAGATTCACAGCTAGCGTGATTTAAGATATAGTTTTGAACAATGTAATTCATAGTATAATATATAGTTGCTCCGATGTAATCCATCCTTGCCTTTCGATGGTTAATTTTTGAAGACAATTCTACAGCTGGTATTTTGTCATTGTAGCTGGGCAGATACAACTGTGGATCAATGTTTTTCTTCTTACCTGACTATAGATTATATTATAGTGACATGACTGGCAGTTTACATGTTATTTATGTTTTCTCAGGGATTCAACTCTCTCATTGAATCCACATATATATTGTAGCTCTCTGTTTGGAGTCTGGAGATGGGGTGGATTGCAACTATAACATTTCATTTTTGTTGATGTGTTGAATATATATGACATAGTATTCCAGTTTGGATGCTGGATGGGTTACATAATATTTCATAAGTTTTGCTCCAGACTTTGTTTTTTTAAGGAAAACTGTAATATCTCTACTCCTTACTGCTGACTGATGACATCACCTTACTGCTGACTGTTGATAGAATTTATGTTGTAAGCACCTTACTACTGAGTTTTCCATTTGGAATTGAATGTTCTTTTGGTCTTCTATGATGTTGTCTCCTCTTCAAGACGTTCTACTTTTGCACTGTCTGATTCTAGACAGACTTATAGCCATCATAACTTTATACTATTCTGGGAGGATGAGCCAAAACTCACCCCAATTTATACTATTCTTTCCCCAATAATGGGAACTAACGCTTATGATCAGCACGCAGAATTGATGGGTGGATTTAGACGGGACAAATAACAATCAGTAGAGTATAAATAGATACATTTATTCTTACGGCTAAGGTTTTTTCCACATAAAAATATCAATTTTTACGACTAAGTTGCTTAGATCATCTTACTTTTTAAAATAAATCATTGTGTCAATTCCAAAGTAAGGAATTAAAAAAAAAAGAGTGGACCATGATGAAATGGTGAGGCTTTTTTATTTAAATACTCATTCTAGGTTATTTTAAGAATATGTATATATTTAATATTGGAAGGTTGTGATGACTTGTTTGTAAGGAGAAATTAAAAAGTTATATAATTTTAAATTATAAATTATATTTTTTAAATTTATTATTTAACGTTTTTAAATGAAATAGTTTATTTATTATAAGAATTGAAGCTTTTAGTAACTTTCGTTCCAGCAAACATTTATTATATTTAAATTGCATTATGTAATGTTAACAAATGATATTTACTATTCCAAAAACTAAAATTTTAGTAAGATTTCCAACAAAAATTATCCAAAAAATTTCAATTATATTATGTTTAAACCAGCGCCTTATTGGTGTATTCTACATCCTAAATATTTATAAAGAGTAATCCATAACATGGTTATGAAAGATGATTTGTATATTTAGAGATATTAAAGATATTTAAAGTTTTTCAAATGTGTTTTATATTTTAAGTTTTTTTTTGCTTTAATGATAGTAGCATAATTATGTAGTATTAACTTTTAATATTTATAGGCAATTTGAAATTCACAGCTAATAGCCATTTTCAAAGTATTGGACAGACTTATCATAAAGGTTGGTGACAGCTTTATGTTTTATTTACATTTGAAATTTGAAACTTTTATCAGGATTCTGAAATGGCAGCCATTATTGCGTTTGTGTTGTCCATTAAGCCAGAGTTAGCAAACTGTTTCCACTTGAAGATGTCATAAGATGTCATAAGTTTTTATAGTTTCTCTTTGGGCTGTGGTTGCGGTAAGAATACAAGAGCAGCAGAACTTCTGGCTCTTTGGGTTGTTCTTAGAGTGAGTTGTTTGATGGGTCTGCCCATTCATTTGATTTTTGGTGATTCGATGGTGATTATTTATTGGATAAACAGAATTACAGCCCTTGAAATTCCTACTCTGATGCACTGGTGTGATGAAATAAACTATATGCTGCAGCTTGTCCCATCGGTAATCTTCAAACATATCTTCCGAGAGCACAACATGCTTGCTGATGGTCTTTCAAAGCAGGCTCTGAAAATGGAATTGGGATCTGGATATTTCACTGAAACATTGGATGGGAAGGTCATTGAACATGGCCAATTCATACTTTTCCAGGTGCTGTTTATCATCTTTTTTCAGCATTTGAATGACATGCAGATGTACTTCTTTCTCTGTCTGTTACATAAGAGACCTATCAGCTAGCAGGTCTTGCTAAGGAGTGTATGTTTGTAGGTCACTTTTGATTATACAGCATATTCTGACGTGATAATTCAGGGATGATGAGAAAAGTCTGCTATGATCAGACTTTGTTTCTATTTTGTTGACTGGCAGCTTTGCATACTTTTCTTTCTATTTGTCTATATGCTGAATTGGAATGTTACTTCCTCCTGTCATGAAAATGGTTGATGTATAATATGTCTTTTGATTCATATAAATAACAAAGAATGGTATTTTTTCCTCTGAAAAAAAAAAGTTTTATTTAAAAAAAAAATTGTGTCATAAATTTAATTGAAATGCATTATCTTTTTAGCACATTTTTTTAATGAAGTGTGCAATTAATGTGTTATTGCCATTTGAAATGAGAGTTTTTTTAGAAACTCTTCATCATAGAAGGGCAGTATGAGTAAATAACCTTCTATATGAAATTAAGACCAGCCCTTCAAATTTGATCCATGACAACTACCATAAAATAAATCCTTGTTTCCTACTATACACTTGTTACACTTAAATTAATATAATTAATCCCTTTAAACAAATCCAAAATCTAATATACTATCAACGTAATACCGCAGACTTAAATTTCAACGACTTATCTTCGCACTCCCGTGAAGCTTACTTCTCAAATTAAAAATAGCGAGTCACGAATTACATTTAATTTAAAAAAAAATTGCCCACACTAAAACTAGACATTTCTGTCGCATGCCCAGCCTACGTAAGCATGACAAATTTCTTTTGACGGATTTCAAGCATGCCATTTTGATTTTACTGATTTCTAATGATCACGAAGCAATTCCATGGCGGAGTCTACGAGGGATGAAATAGGGAGGCGATGCCGACTCAATCCCACACTGCCGGAAAATGTACTGAAGCACTCCATCTGCGACGTCGTCTCCATAACTCCATCCAAAGCCCCTTTCAATTCTCTTTTCATTTCCATGCTCAAACTGCTTAATATCGCAACTCTATCCATCTCCATAACTCTGATCAGAAGCTCGATGCTAAATCTTCTAATACTCGGAACCTCGTTTGATGGCCGCGGATGCCTCCCGAAAACCTTTACAAGTTCCAAAATCAATAATCTCTTTGTTACACCGCCTGATTCTTCGAACACACGATCAAAATCCGATTGAGTTATAAACTTGAAGATCTGAGCAACAAGTCCTATGGCTGTTTCTTGTTGCTCGCCTCGTTTCTGCATCACAGACTTCAAAACCTGAAAAGCAAATATCACAAGAAATTAATTAATTGATCGGGTGAAATTGTTTTCAGATCGAATTGCAATGCAAGACTGTAATTTTAAAGCGAAATCCTATGAATTGAATGCTCTCTTGAATCTGCTACCTTCGGTGCTGTTGCAGTGATTTCCCTCAATTCAACGGAATCTGCCTCTGCGTATGCGCACAGATTCCGAAAAACTCTGGCTACATGAAAACCCTGAACCTGGTTGTCCAGCACCGAGATGAGGCTCGAGATCAGATTCGGGTGATCGCGCAGCTTAAGGCTCATCATTCTTCGGCAGTTTTGTTTATTCTCGAGAGAAAGCAGAGCCAGGGCTTCTCCTGCCTTGTTCACAAGTTCACTCATTTCTTCTTTGGTCGATCCATTAATAGAAATATCATTATTACTCCTCCTCTCCATGAGAAACACAGAAAATAGACTTCGCAAAACTCCGCCGGTGCCGCCAATGCGCTCTCGGCCCTCCACTTCTAGAGCAAGACTGGTAAGCGTGTCGATTGCCAGGATTTGCGCTATGTCTCCAGAATTAAGAACATCTCTGAGATTGCTTATGGTGAATACTATATCCGAGATCCCTTTCCTTAAGTCCTTCCCTGTTGAACCTGTACTGTTTGCCAGCATTCCCATGAGCTGCACAGCGAGTTTTGCAGTCTTGATTTGAGAGTCCCGAGTGTTGAGATTGAGTTTTGTGAGTCCTATAATTTTGGGAAGCAGCCCTCTGCTGTTTCCGATCTTAGCGCAGTTGTCGTGCTCGTTGGCCAAGCTTTTCAGTATCCGCAACCCCAGCAGATTGAAAACAGAGTAATCGTATGAACTCCCGTACTGCTTCGAATGGATTTCAATCTGTTTGCTATCGTAAAGCAAAGAAGCTATGGATTCCATGGAACCTGCGATGTCTGTCACTCGAATGCGATTCCGATTTTTTCTCACCAATTTGGAGATGATTTCTGCAGCTGCTCTTCGAATCTCCTGTTCGTGATGGTTCTTCCAATTCAGCATCTCGATCAGCTTCTCCACTACATCTCGCAAGGTTCCGATTGACCTCAAAGTCTCGTCTGCAAACCTATCTCTATTCGCAAGCGCGGCCAGAACTCGAGCCCCTGTAAGCTGTTGATCAATAACTCTGGATTTCAGCAACTCCACGCTGTATGACACAAATTCCATTTTCAAACCGTCGAAAACACTTCCATTGACGCACAGCGAATATGTATCATAGAAAAATCGCCGAACCGTTGGGATCTCTGAATGATTGAAGCCGTATTCATCGTTAACCTCCGTGAGCAATTTTCGTGCAACGATCTTCCATTGCAAGTAGGCCTTTTCGAGCAGGAACAGAAGCGCCTCAGCCAGGGACATACCGTAGAAAATATTGAGAGCCGCTTGCCGGTTCCTGGTTTCGCTACCTTTATCTTCGCCGAAGTCTTGTTTGGCTAGCCGAAAGAGGGACAAGGCGATGCATGCCGAAGCTGATACCAATTGCAGCCAGTAAAGCATCCTGCTGGCGTTTCTGGATATGGACAGCCACCCGGTATAAGGCATCAATTGAACCTTAGATGTGGACCAAGTCCTTTTCAATGAATCTTGATCATCGACACCAGAATTTTCTACCCTGTAGTTAATTTTTGGGTTCAGGGTTTTCTTGTATTTAAACCATCCGCAGATTCGTTTTAAGACAAAGTTGCTGCCATTCATATAGAACCTTCGACTCAGCCGTTTAGCGTCGTCTCTGAGCGTGGCCACGGATATTAAAGTGGTCTCATGTTGGCACTCGAGCTCGTGGCTTCTGCTGAATATCCGAGCACCTTCTGTCAACAATATCATGCTTACGAACCAGAAGTCTACTTTTCGTAAAGTTATTGCGAAGCCTCCGAGGAGGACGACGGTAGCCCATACAAAGGCCAAGGTTCCGAGCCCGCTGGCGGCCTTCTCCAGAATGGCGAGCCTAAGGGCAAACAGAGTAATTTTCTTCTCGGGAGCTGCGAACTTCTCACCACGACTCTGAGAGTCTCGATTTTCGATTGTCTCCACCTGTGGTTCGAATGGAGAAGCCAGTTTCCGACCGGCTGGTGAGGTATCCATTATATCTAATTGGAAGCTCGGTGATTCTGCCTCGCCATTTCTTTGTGTAACAGGACCAGGACCAGCATCTCTAAGCGGTGATTGCATTGGGCAAGACCTGCCGTTAGACCTATTCGTTTATCGAAAATGTCTGCAAAATCTTGTCTGATAAAACTGAAACTATCGAGGATCTTCTACAATTGGTATCAACTAATCATAAATAAAGAATATCCCCGGCCTGTTCTGGACTGATACGGCACTCGATCTCCTTCAAATTCGAAGGCTTGTGAATGGGGAGGCGGGCGCGGTACGAGTGACTCGTGAGTTCCTTCT
>LPNX010710655.1:233816-294111 GCA_001517045.1 Pseudotsuga menziesii
TGCTATAAGAAAAAGAGTGATGAGGCTAGGAATAGACAACCTAGAAAATATTTAGGTCATTTTGCTGAAGACTCTTCACCACATGATCTAAAACTGTTTATGGCTAGAGATGAAATTGCTGATGAGATTTCTGAAACGCCAAACTTTGACTCAAGGGATCTTAGACTGTTTGTGTCTAATGCTGCTTTATCTGCTGAAATTGATGATATTGATGCTTGGTTTGTTGACTCCGGAGCATCAGTGCATATGACTTGTAATAAGAAGTGGTATACTAACTATAAAGAAACACAGAATGGTGCTAGTATATATCTTGGTGATGACCATGCTTATCAGATCAAGGGATACAGAGATATTCCAGTGACATTGCCAAATGGTAGTGTTCGTCACATTCGCAATGTGGTGTATGTGCCAGGGATAAAGAAAAATCTAATATCTATGTCTACTATTACAAATCAGAATTTGAAGGTTGAATTCTTCAAAAACTACTGCATAGTGAAGGACTTACTGGACCAACACAAAACTCTTGCAAAGGGAGTCAGAGTAGGAGGCCTATACAAGCTTGTTGTTACTAGTAAAGAGCATTACACATTAACTTCTGCAATCATGCCAACAGAGAGTCTTTGGCATCAAAGGTATGGCCACATCAATCATCAAGATTTATTGTTATTATTGAAGCATAATATGGTTGAAGGACTTCCCATGTTAAAAAATGTGAACATTCCTTATGAAGGATGTGCATTAGGAAAGATGCACAGAAATGAATTTCCTTCTAATCCTGATAAGAAAAAAAGAGATGTGTTAGATCTTGTGCATACTGATGTTTGCGGGAATAGTACAGCAGTTTACAGTACCCAGCACTCCACAGCAGAATGGAGTTGCTGAAAGGAAAAACAGAACCCTGGTAGAGTGTGCACGCAGTATGATGAAAGGTAAGAATCTCTCGAATCCATTCTGGGGTGAAGCCATAAATACTGATGTTTACCTAAAGAATAGAAGTCTAACTAGGAGTCTTGATAATCTTACTCCTTTTGAAGCTTTGTATGGTTTCAAACCAGTAGTTCAGAATTTGAAAGTTTTTGGGTGTACGGCTTTTGCACATATTCCAAAGGAAAATAGGAAGAAACTGGATGCTAAAGCCATGAAATGTATCTTCATAGGTTACTGTTCTCAATTCAAGGCATATAAATTGTTTGATCCTTCTACTCACAAGGTATTTGCAAGTAGAGATGTACTCTTCCATGAACAGGAAACATAAATTTCAGAGAACAGCAACCAAAGCCATGAGGAATGGCATAAAGTTCTTGATGAACCAGTTCTTGATGAAGGGGTTACACAAGAACAACAAACTGTATTACAGCAGCCAAACATACATGAACAGCAGCAACAGCAAGAGGGATTCGGTGATACAAACAGTCCAAGCTCAACTAGTGATGAAGACAAAAGTTCACATAGCGAAGAGGAAGGTAATCAACAGCTAAGAAGATCTTCAAGACAGGTTCGAGCTCCTGAAAGGTACAAAGACTATGCTCTTATGAGTAGCATTTCGAATGTCATAGAACCCATTAGTTTTAATGAAGCCAATGCACATGATGAATGGAGAAATGCAATGGAGGAGGAATATGAATCAATAATGCAAAACAATACCTGGGAATTGATTGAATTGCCTGAACATAAAAAGCCAATAGGATGCAAATGGATATACAAACCCAAGTTTAAATCAGATGGTAGCATAGACAAATATAAGGCTAGATTGGTGGCAAAGGGGTATTCACAAACAGAAGGTATTGACTATGCTGAAACATTTGCACCTGTAGCTAAATTGAATACTATCAGATTATTAATTGCCTTAGCTACAAAGTATAATTGGACACTAAACCAATTAGATGTTAAATCTGCCTTCTTGAATGGTGAGTTAAAAGAGGAGGTGTACCTTACTCAACCTGAAGGGTTTGTGAAAAAAGGGCAAGAACACTTAGTGTGTAAGTTAAAGAAAGCATTGTATGGACTAAAACAGGCACCTAGGTCATGGTATGAGAAGATATACTCTTTCTTTCTTCAACAGGGATTTATGAGGAGCAAGAGTGATCCAAATCTATATATGAAATGTGATGAGCAGGGGTATATAGTATTGATTTCTGTATATGTTGATGACTTAATAATTACAGGAAACGCAGAGAATCTGATTGATGAAACCAAGGAGAAGCTGTCACAAGTTTTTGATATGAAAGATCTGGGTGAGCTTCATTATTGTCTAGGTCTTGAAGTTTGGAGGAATGCAGGTCAAACATTTGTTTGTCAAAGTAAGTATGTTAGAGATGTACTTCAGAGATTTAAAATGGATCAGTGTAAATCATCTACTGTTCCCATGCAACAGAATGTGAAACTCTCTTGTGATGATGGTTCAAAGGAGGTGAATGCTACAATGTACAGACAGATGGTGGGTAGTTTGAATTATCTCACCACAACTTAACCTAACATTGCATATTCTGTGAGTGTGCTAAGTCAGTTTATGGAAAAACTTCAAGAAAGCCATTGGAATGCAACAAAGACGGTACTCAGGTATCTAAAAGGAACACTTGACTTTGGTATTAAATATACTGATGCTTCTGTTGTTGAGTTGACAGGTTATTCAGATTCTGATTGGGCTGGGAATCCGGATGATCAAAGATCAACCACTGGATATGCATTTAGCATAGGATCCGGAATTGTTTCATGGAGCAGTAAAAAGCAGCCTACTGTATCTCTGTCCTCTACTGAAGCAGAATACAAGGCCCTGTGTGCAACGACCTGTGAAGTTGTTTCGCTGAGAAGACTTCTTCAAGATGTCGAAAAAGAACAAAAGAAACCTACAGTAATCAAATGTGATAACCAAAGTACAATCAAGTTGGAAAATAATCCGATCTTTCACGCACAGACAAAGCATGTTGATGCTCAGTATCATTTTGTTAGAGAGAAGCTACAATCCAATGAAATAGATCTCATATATTGTAATACTTGTGAAAATACTGCTGACATCTTCACAAAGCCTCTCGGAAAGATCAAATTTGAATTGTTTAGGGAAATGTTAGGTGTAGCTATTAATCCATTCTCCATTAAGGGGAAGACTTGAAATAATGGATAATTTATTACTCTGTTAGTTGAACGGTAGTTCACTTAACGCAGATCCTATTTCTGCGGTGGTTGTTGAAACTGTTTTGTGTATGATTTTTGTTATATAAATGAATTGAGTGTTACTCTCCGTATCAGTTCTGTTTTCCTAAATGTGCTCTGTTTTAACTTGCTGCTCTGTTTTCTATCTTGCTCTGTTTTAACTCTTAGCAACTGACAAAATGTCCTTAACTGATATATACCTCGGGAAACTCCCAGGAACCCTAAAAAGAAATAAGTCAGCTCAAGCCTGATAAAGACAGGATTTATTGTCCACTCCAACAACTCTACAACAACCCCATCTGCTATGTATATCTGCCAATCAGCAGCACCAGCAGTCGGCCTTGCTGACATGAGAACGCAAACTATATGGGTTTTTAGAAATGTACTAAGCTCAGATCGGCTTCCTCGGTTCTGCATCATCAGAATCACACAACAAATCAGACAATTAACGCAAAATTAACCATTACGATTAGTTGGGGACCGGTGCTTACTGTTAACAGTTTGCCAATCGAGATTATATACCAGCAAACCCGTATCATTAACCATCGATTATAATCAGCTATAAATCAAACTTCATAGCGGCCATGGCTTTCTGCTCCCTCCCACAGTTCGTCTCTACAATATCGTCGCTAACTTTTCAGATGCAACCTAGTCTAGCACGCAAACATCCCATCGAAGCATTGAAATAAGTATAGAAAATCTCCACATACCTTGACTTGGAAAAATAAAATATATAAGAAATTAACCATAGACTTTGGCCACCAAGTATCAAACACTGATACCAAACACCTACAATCCGACAAAGATATTTCTCACCATGGGGAATCTCCTTCAATCCCAATGCATAGAATACAGATTTTTTATTTAGATGGTTTAATATTGCATCATGGATTTGGAATTTGATGTAAAAAAGTTGGAATTATAATTTATTAAAACTTTTTAGAATTAAAAAACCGATACCCAGACACCTATAATCTGACAAACATTTTTCTTATTGTAATTATAAAAAATCTATCACTTATGAAGCTTCATAATAGCAAACTTCTCTGGAACCAGCTACCCAAGGGAGAACACGTGAGCCAGGGCTGCATGCACACCACGTGGTCTTTGATTTCATCGACTAATACAATACGATACACACTCAGAGAGAAGACAATAGGATGGATTTACAGAGAATTGACGAGGGATCTATCGAAGCACAGCACAGCATAGAGATCTATCGAAGCACAGCACAGCACAGTTCGAATTCATACCGTATAGGTCTATTTTGATTCGACCTACAGTAAAATGGAAGTTCAAGCCTTTAATTTGACGTTAAAAGCTTTAATAATGGCCCGGTAAAAGCTTTAATCTCAAAATATTTGAGCATTGAAGTGACCTTTTCGAATTCTTGCAAGCTTCGTCTGAAACACGCAGAATTTGTAACTGCCGAGGGTTGATCTGATGAGAATTCGGCATAGAGATGGCTGAGAATGATAAATTTGTTCATTGGAACGTCAAATTTAATCGAAGAAGCTCGGAAATCGGTTCAAGATCCCTGTAAACGGTAAAGAAATGTGTTATTTGTGAGATCTAGCAGTTTTATTTACAGTAGATTGTTTATAAATGTGGAGGTGTAGTATAATTGTTTTCTGTTTCGAAGAACAGTAGAAATGGTGATAATGCTGTGCAGTTTGAATAAGGTTAGGAATCTGTTGGTTTCAAGCTTTAATATGGCAAAGAGGGTTGGGAAAGAGGGAAAAGCGCTAAATATAGCTAAAAACTGTAAAGATTCAGTAATTCTGCAGAGCTTTATGGGGTTTTCTAGTGTATAGCTTTGTTTTTAGGAAATTAAAGCGCATTATCGAGTGGAACGTGACTATATAATGCTTCAATTTACTAATTTTAGCGAATTTTTGCCACTGAGTAGGGCATCTGGTGATCTTGTAGCAGAACTATTCCAAATTTGTATCGTTGAAAAACAACCTCCAAGCTAGAGAGGGAAGTAAAGAATGAAAACGGTCGAAAACTGTGAATAACTACAACTTACAGATATTCTGGTCTTGAATGTTAATAGTCTTTACTGGAAATGTTGGAGGTGTGATCCTGCTGGGAATACCACAAATAGTGGTAATTAAATTAAATTTATTAAATTTCCACCGATAAACTATAAATGGCACAGAAAATTGGATATGTAACTGACGCCCTAAAAACGTATGGGATAGGTACCATTCAACCTCCTTGATCTCAATCAAATATTTTAAAAACAGAGATGTGTATAAAAATTGGATATGTAAATGACGCCCTAAAAACGTATGGGATAGGTAGCATTCAACCTCCTTGATCTCAATCAAATATTTTAAAAATAGAAATGTGTATAAAAATGTTATGAAATCGCACACATCGATGAGATTGACAATTTGTATAAAACTAGTAAATGGAAAAATAGACAACAAAGAGAACAAGACTCCCACATTAACCCAGTTAAACCAGGAAATGTTCTTCATTGCAAATTAGAAACCACACCTGCAAAGTACACGTACAGGCTTCTGAAGACGGCCACTTATATACAGCCGGTGCCAATTCAGGATGTCTCGAATCAATTCATGCATGCGAATTACACCATACTTAATTTTCTGCAAACAGAAAATGCAAAGCAATGTAAGTTCATCGGGATAAGTCGAAGCCAAAAGTACCCAAATTGAACAAGCTACATTGGGTGATCGATCAAACGCATTACTTGAGCCAAATTTAAGAACTGGGTAAAACAGGAACAACCTATGAAATATACGATAAAATTGAAAGGCAAACCTTATCTTTCCAAGGCACAAATGCATTGAAATGAACTCCAGCTCCAATCTCCTCAGCAACTTCTGTAATCTGGTGCAGTATCACTGCCTAAGAATGTCTGCAGGGCAGAGATTGCAGAGATTGATGTGCATTCAAGGGGAAGGTGCCACTTTAAATGTCCATCCTTTCAATTGACAGAGAAATGCCAGGCAGCAGATCAGGATCAACACATCAACGCAACAGATTTCCCCAATCGTCAGACGAAATCATCCTACGGATGAAAATGAAAAAATCATTAATTGGGGGGAGTCGAATCCTATTTGTTAAATGCCTTATGGCGTAATTATAATGAACTGATTCATTATACAACAATAACCCAACATTAATACAATTATATTGCGTGAACATGGTATTCTAACTGGTAAATGTAAATTTGACATAAATAACCTAACATATTAGTCAATTTATATGCAATAACCTAGCCCAAAACTGGTTAATTCTCACAAATAACCAACACCTCAGTTTGGGAAGATTGACCTTAGAGAACCTTGCACTAGGTTGGAAAATGATGTTCAGGCAAGCTGGCATTAGACACCTAAATTATATTGCATTAATTGTACATACTTGTAAATTCTACATCAAGAACGACACATTTATTGGGTAATTTTGCCTTTGTAAACATGGCATTATGCCTGAAATATTTAAGTTTCAATAAAATATCCCCTTTTCTAGTGAAGCTTCTTTATGGTTCTATGGTTTGTCTCATTATCTAAAATTCTCGATGGTCATTGAGAATTTTAAGTAATGAGACCAAACATGAAATTATTATTGACAATTATGATATTTCTTGTGAGAAAAAGACTTATTATAATGGGGCTAGACTTATTGTTCCTTTTGAGTATCTCATACCACTTAAAAATTCTAATCACTCCTCATCACCACCATTATCTTTCAAGTTGGGCATGATCAACAATCACTTGTATTACATGGATTATGTCTCATCGACAAATCCTGACCAAACCCAACCTAGGTGTAAATTATCTTTTTAGAATAGGAACATGCTTATTTCACCATAGGAAATGCTACACCATTTCCACCCAACCATAAGTAACCTTTTCACACCTTCCCCCGAGATAGCACAATCAAACAACCAACCACACATTGTACAATGATGTTGCGATTCATCTAGTCCAATACTTGACGATGCTTGAAGGTCATGTCCCTATCACCATGAGGTGTTCACATACCTCTAGTCCACACCTCAATGTACTCATCCTAGCATAAGAGACACACCATCGTACATTGCCAATTACATCATTCTCCACCAAAGCCTGAACCCCAGGGCCTTATCGATTTCCTACCCTCACTCGGCCAACCATCCTTGGTCCTCTTAGCCTACATGTTGGTACACCATTCTAACCAACTTTCATCTGCCACATAGGAGTTGTCCACCAAGGCTACCAAATATTGGTTGGTCATGTAGAGTTTCCAAGTCCTCCCTAGTGCATCATTTTTGCATGTAAGGGTTCACACACCTAATTCTTTCTTGAAGCCCAAGGTTGCTGACACTTATTCTCTAGAATTTAGGACCAAGGAATACTATTTATTGCTTCAACCTAGATCTATGAGGTTCGAGATATTTTAACATCTTCAAGGATGGTGGAGGGAGCTAGTTATTTGTTTAAAAAGGGAGTCATACATGAAACTGTAAAGTTGATATAACAAAACTGAACCATTGAGAATCTTATGTCACGAGACTAGTGTTGTTGTAAGTATCCTAGTTATATAATTCAATCCTATTTGAGATTCATTCTTATGTTCATAAAAGATCAATTCAAGGCTAGGAGGATAAGAGGTTCCATGATTTCTAAATAAAATAGTTCTTCATATCGACGTTAACTAATTAAAAGTCGATGGAATTCATCTTTTAAAAAAATGGAAAATGGGGACATTCAAAATGTACATGTAGAGAAGAAGAAAATAAATATAAATACTATATAAATTGAAACCATGTAAATAATTGTAAATTTTAATATTGCTTTCTCCTTCTGTTGAGGCCTGGAAAATCGCAGGTTACAACAGTTAGGGATTCTCCCCAATAAACGTTCCAACTAGCCTGTTATTGTTTGGTATGGGAAATCCGTTCGGTTTACGGTCCGGCTACCATAGGTCAAGTAACGAATTAAAGGTTTTACCGGTTACGGCTCGGTCCACCGTGTATATTTTAGTTTTTAAGTATTTAAGTATGATATGCAAGTGCCTATCTAAGAATGCAGATTGATAGAGAATACGAAGAGCGGTCACAATGTCATGTGTAGGTTCTTACCTCTCATATTAACTCACTCGCATATAAATCACATACAGCAAGAAACTAAACTAATTGTCTAACCTATCCCTAGGGAGCAAGATTATAATTCATAAATGAGTAATGTATTTATGTTCATGCATTAAGAAAAATCACAGATAGCTGTTACTTATTTCAAAACACATAAACATTAATAGATAGATGAACAACAAGATAGCTCATTATTTATGAAAAGCATTCATTACTCATAGTGGAAATTTCATAGAATAAACTAGAGAGCATTCATACAAGAACATAGGTTCAAAGAGTTAGAACGATCTCATAGTTAATGGACACAGTTGAAAACGAAATAGTTCACATTCAACAAATCCATTGCACAACATTTGAAACCTTCCACATAGATTTCTCCAACAGGAAACTTGTAATTCTTATTGCAAAAGGAAATAGTTCTTCTTACAACACGTTCTCACAAATCTAACTGGGAAAAAGTCCTCTATTCCCTCTAACTCTCCTATACTTATACAAAAAGGAAAAACTTTTGGGTTGCCCCAAGTGACTCTTGGGCTTCCCCAACATTTCAAATCCCAATATTCTTCCAGTAGTGAGTGCTCATACATTATACAATATATTACAAAAAAAAAAAATTAATAGAGCACTTTTAAGAAGAGGGCCCCGCTTGATCATTTAAGAAATTCTTCCACGCCTAGGCCTCCGCTGCTATGCTTTCAAAATCTGAAGGTTCAAGAAAACGAATGTTGATCTCATATTTTGCAGCCTGATTCCTAACCACCTCTATTCTTGTTGGGCTCAAGCGTAGTTGATCTTCAAGTAAATGGATGCTAACTGCTGAATGAGCTACTGCATTCTTCAGGATCTTCTCATCCAGGTCCTTGACTTGCTGAATTCTCTGCTCATCCTCCTGGTACCTGATCTGTAACTGTTCTATGAAAAGTTAAGGTCCTGGTAATGCATCTAGTCTTTGTTTTGCAGCAACTTGGCATCTGTTGTAGGTGACCAGCACCCTTCTGCAGTATTCAGTACAGGCTCCTCTTGTTTTCTTCACAATCTTCTTGAATTCCTCTGCAGTAGTTATTGCAAATTCTAATAAGTCGTAGTCCTGCTTTAAACTATGTTGATCTTTAGCTGGTAAATCTGCAGGGATTTCTTCATTGGTTTCTATCCTTACTATCCTTTCAGTCAGGACTTCCAAAATATCCCAAGACCTATCTACAAAATATGAGGTAGTGTCCAAAATTTCCTCCAACCTGCTATCTATCTATAATATTTTACATCTTTCTTCTTCAATAGACACCTGCAGCTGGTGCATTCTTCTTCTTTGGGCTGGGACATGCTCCTTTAGAGGCTGGATATTAGTTTGCTGTTCACTGGAATCCTTTAGTGATGATGTTAATGCAGCAATCTGTCCTTCAAAACTTGCTGCCTGCACTTGGTATTGTTTTTCCCTTTCTTCTATGGTGACTCTCTGTGTCTCCAACTCCACAACTTTTCTCTGTAGCTGGTCCTTTTCTGTACTCAAAGTTTCATATGATACTTTGAGGCCATTGTGCTCTGTCTTCAACCCTTAATATTCTAGCTGTAACTTCTGTAGTTCTACTAGACTATTCTAGGCATCCCTTTCATTCTTTTCTACTGAGACTTTCAAGGCCATCTTACTTGCCTGCAGAGTTTGGAGTTTTTCCTTTGAAGTTCTCACTTCATTATGCATATCTTCAAACTTCCTCTTTAACTTGTTACCTTCATCCCTCTCCTTTCTGAGAGTGTCCTTTAATTGTGCTGCATTTTCCCTTGATGGCTCAAGGTATGTCATAAGTCTATCCACATTGTCTTCAGTGGCCTGGGTTAATGCCACCCCAGCTCTGGCAGTTAGTCGTGGATCTGCATCTGTCCCATGCACCAAAGTTTTATCAGTAATCATCATACCTAATTGTCCTCCTGTTTCGACTTTTTTCTCAGTTCTCTTGACAATCCTCTTCTTCTCCTTATCATAAAAGATGGTGCTGAAATCAGGGACCTCTTCTCCTTCCTTTTGCATAAAAGGTATCAGATTCAATCCAGAAAACACAACCTATTCTTGGGTGCTGCTAGAGGTTGCAGCAGACTCTTGAGGGTCAGGATTATCTTGATGCCCTTGATCTGTGTGATCCTGTGCTTCTTGTGTATCTGTTAGGTCAGTAGTTTGCTGGTCTTTCTTAGCTCCTGCTAATTTTAGACCTTCACTCTCTTTTTGTTTTTTCTTTATTTCTTCATCTTCCTTCTTCTTTCTTACTTCTTCCTCCTTCTTTGTTGCTTCTTCTGTAGCTTTCTTTCTTTCTTCTTCCTCATTCTTTAACCAACTTTCAACCTCTTGTGCTAGCCTCCTAGTATCCTCTTCCCTCTTCCTGGCTTCCTCTTCTTCAGCTTTCTTTTGTGCAGTTTTTCCCTTACCGCTTACAATAGTGATTTTCTGTTTAAACCTTCTCTTCAATGCAGTCATATTCCTTGCATTCTTGAATATTTCTTCATCTTTGTCCAAAAAATTTGTATATTCAAAATGAACATTTGCTTCTTTGCAATGCTCTGCAACCTTCTTTTAGGAGTCATTCCTGTGGAAGCTCATCTCCTCAAAATGAAAATGCTCCAATTCCTGTACGAATTCAGCAATTAGTTTGACCTTTGAAAACTTGTAACTTCCCAGTCGGAAAGGTATGGAAAAATAGGCTGCCTTCTTATGTTCAAACAGGAAGCTTCCCACACCATCTAGATATGCTTGCCTAACTGCTTCTTTATGCACCACATAATCAGTGGCATACTTGGGGAGTAAAGAAGGTGCCCTGGAGCAACCATACATTCTAATGTACATCCCCTCTTCAGTCAAATAATAGCTCCCATGTTCCTCAATGAATTTGAATGCCTCCTCGGACATACAGTTGCATTCCGTTAGGAAGATTAAGGTGGGAAAAGGCATAATAAAATGTTCACATATCTCCTTATAGTGGCTATAATATTTATGTGCCCAAAATAGTTTGTATGCAGTGTACACAGGGGTTCTGTCCCTGTCCCAAATGCACCTTAAGGTTGGAAATGGTTGGGTACATAATGTGCAGTCCAATAAGATGGAGCTCATATAGAACTCAGACTTCTTCTGGGAAACCCCTTTCAAAGCTGAAGATATACAGGCTGAGAGGCTGTTAGACACTATGTTAACCCAGTTGAAAATGGTCCCTTGGGTGGCCACATAGAAAATAATGGGAATCCATCCCAACTTGAAACTTTTACCATGAGCTCTCCCAAACACCTTGTTCAGCATTAGTGCTATAAACCTATAACGAGTCCGGAGAGTGGCTGTATCATACTCTCCTGATGGCTTGGTTCGAAAATTCTTCCCAGGTATAATCATTCTCTTCACTATTTCAACCAAGTACAAATTTATCTCCTTCAACCAACTTTCAGTTAAGTATACTTGAGCAGGAGGAGAGTGATACGCCAGTGAGACATAACCAGGACTGTATGCAGCATAGCCCTGTTTGGCAGTATTTGCTCAGATCATGGTGGTCACATCTGCCCTAGGTAGGATCTAGCTAATCACTTCAGAGCATGGGAACAACTCAGGTCTAGTGGCTACCTTCATCAGAGCAGATTTCTTGATGTTGGCATATATGGTCAACTCTTCAAATCCAGCATCAGGAACATACTGATTTGAAATCATCTGATATATCTCACCCCACTTGTAATATGGCTCTACCCTGGTGGTAGCTCTAGTGTCTTCATAGATATATTCCACCTTAGTAGTGACTTCCACATCTGGTTCTCCCTCAGCAACAGGAGCCTTCTTCTTTTTTCTTTTAGACATATCTCCTTTGAATAAGTTGCCATGTCATAGACTAAACATGCTCTTAGGCTATTGGGGCTTTCAATCAGTTTTCTAAGAATGAAAAAAATCCGAATAAAAACATTTATCTCTTCCATATGCATTTTCAATAGATAAACTATCAGAAAATTAATGCATAATAGAAAATAACCAGCGAGAAGAACTTCTGCAAGCCAGGTATGAAAAATTCTAACTCCGTCTGCAACTAAAACATGACCATGATATAAAATACATCCTTTAAACTGAAATGCACTCTGTCCCTTCACTAAAACGAACCATCCTATTTTGTAATCGAAAACGTGCAAAGCAAACCCTCTGGCGTCCCATAAAAATAAGGTAAAATCCCACGACGAAAGAAGAATTGAAAACTCCCTCCCTGGATGGCCATAAGCAACCCCACAAAAATCGGTGCAGACAGCGTAACGCTTGTCTGCACCAGATACCTAAAATTTCGGACCGAGTTTGAGCTCTCAGAATGGCTTACAAAACAAGCTCAAGAAAAGAAAACCCCCCATTGAAAAACTGTCAAACTGACCAATACTACACGCCGTAAGGATACAAATTCATCAATTTAGAAGGCTAACTACCCAACGGTGGGAAAACCCAACCAGGGAAAGACCCTAGTTCCCATCAAACTGACCAATACTACACGCCGTAAGGATACAAATTCATCAATTTAGAAGGCTAACTACCCAACGGTGGGAAAACCCAACCAGGGAAAGACCCTAGTTCCCAAAACAACTCATAAAATCAAGAGGAAGGAGAAACCATGGTTGGCCTACCTGGAAAACGAGTTGCAGTCGACGGGATGGTTTGAAAATTCCATGGCAGCACCGCAAATGCATGAAATACCAATAGCTAAGCACGGATGCACAATTTGACTCAATAGGGACAGCAAGCACGAATTCACAAGGGTAAACAATAAAATAATACCTCATCCCAATATATAGACTTCAGTGAAAAAAGGTTGGCAGGAAAAACTTCATCGGCAAGCGGACGAACTAAGGATCGGGCGATTAGTTCATCAAGGAGCCGCAATGGCGGGAGATGGACAGACTATGGGCTCCTCGAAAAAATAAAACATCGATGGTCGGAGGCTCGGAAGACTAAAACGTATTGCGTCGACACATGGACCAACTAACCGTCGGAGAGATAGTGCACTACACAGCCGCAATGGAAAACATCACATGGAATAAGGGTCCTGTAGCAATCGAAAACATCAGCGAAGATCAGAACAAATCATCGATGAATGGAACAACTATACGTCGGATATTTAGTCTACTAAGGAGCCGCAACGTCAGAAGACATAAGGACTACGGCTTCCGATCAAAGTCATAAACCGTTTCCAGAGCAAAAAACAAAAAAATCGCAAAGTCAAAAGTTAAAACAATAAAACCACGACATCGAAGAAGATAAGAGCTAACCATTAGAACATTCATCGTTTATCTTCTGCAATGGCGGCTGCGTAGAGAACTACGGCCCCAATTCATTGTTCAAATGACTTCCGACAGTGAAAAAGGAAATTATCATGAAACCAAAACTTCAAGTTTATGTCAATCAAAATATAGCCATTCACTTTCGAAAATGGTAAACAATTTATCTCAATTCAACCTCAAAAGATCAAAATGTAGCAAAGGAACAACAAAATTTAGCAATCCAAAACAAATCTAGGAAAGATAAAATTAAAAGGGGGGTCCAAAATTTTTAGAAAATTTGGGAAATAGTTGCAGCTGCAACAATTGGTGGCTACCTGGTGAACCTAGATCTCTGGACAATTTCTTCCTTAAGTAACAGACTGTTTGACAATAAAACCAACATGTTGAATTCTTCTAGATGTCTAGATTTCCCAAATGGCAGCTGTATGTACTTTTAATAATTGATGATAGTCCAATTTAGGAAAATGGAAACCAAGATTTCAAAGTCAAGATAACTCTTTTGAGGCCAGGAATATGAGTTTCATTTTTTACCTCTGTCTTTGGGTAGCTTCGAGCTTGTACACCACAGGGTTGTAACATATGGTAAACAGAGATATTCATTTGTTCCTCATTCCCATGCCATTTTGCATTTTTTGTGCTTTTGGACTTTTGTCCTTTCTTTTGAGTCCTCATGCATGCCTTTCTTTCTGAATTTTTTTTATTCAGGCTGCTCTATCCATAGTGTCCTTTTGTGTGAGAGATGTGTTTAATTTTCAGCTCACGGATGGAGAAGAACTTTGGAAATTTTGTACCCATTTGGCTTAGTACTTTGTTTTGATACATATTTCTTTCATAGGATTTTTTGACTCTTCTCTGCCTTTTGGATTTCAATTCTTGGCATGGGATCATTTATACATAATATAATGTTTACCCTGCTTCCTTTCCGTGGGTCTTTTGCTGTCACTCCCTAGGACATTTTTAAATGTGAGATGGATGGAGCCTCGAAATAGTATTCCAGACCTTTTGATCCTAAGTTATTTTACAAGGATTAAGTAGGAATTTAAAGTATTCATAGCCATTTAGGAAAACTGCTAAACTAGAAGAGATTCTTTCAGATAAAACAATAGTACAATAGTATTATAATCAAGTATTTTGGTTAATCCAGAATTCTGATGCTCTCCATACAACCAAAAGTTTGCTTCTTTTATTGAAATCAAACAAAATTTAACTAAAACAAACAGAAATGAATAAAAAATAAACAACCAAATCAATTTATTTATGTACAAGATAATCAAGAAATAAAAATCAAGAAAAATAAAATTTGAGAACTAAACCAGTAACTGGTCAGTCCTCTGCCCACCCTTATAAATCTGAAAACTTGTACGTTGAGGGGCTAGGCCTGACTGAAAAGGTCTACCCATTATCTAATCCTATTGTACTTGAATCAAAAACTACATCTACTATTTTACAATCAATCTCATCAGCCCGTGAAAATCGAAGGAGATCGGGCTGGGTGTCTGGTGTACTGCTAGCTTCTTCCATTTGGTAGTTTCCCGGTTCTAGTTCAATTAGATAATTTACCAACACAAAATTCACTGGTTCATTTGTTTCTTTCAATTGAGTAACATTGTGCTTCATGTGAGGCTCTCTTAATATTTTAATCTGGTTTGGACTTTCCTTCTGAGGCAACCACAAATGTGACCAATCCGAAGCAAAATAACCGTTTAGTCTTGCTAACTAGTCTCGATTCAAAATACGTCCATAGCCATCAGGTATGTCTGCTACTACAATATCAACGTAATGACATATCTTTTCATTTGTAGATAAGCGGATCAAAACATCTTCCATTTCCTCGACTACTTTCACATTGGTCCTATCTAACTGAGTAACCTTCCAAGAAGTAGGTTTAGGTTGTCCATTAATGTTTTTGCAGACTGCAAGTGGCATGACATTGAATGACGACCCTGAGTCTACTAAAAAATTGTTCACATTATCGTTTAAAATTTCTAAAGTCAGGAGGAAAGGTGGGGTTTTAAATCTAGTCTTACCTCCCACACTTGCTTCAACAATTTATTCTATAGGTTGGTTGTTAGTGGGAAGTTCTTCCTCTGGTACTTCAGGTGCTTTGAGATTTTCCTTGACATTACCCACTTTGTCTTCAATAGGCCTATCAGGCATGTTGACTTGTCTTGGATCTTGAATGCTAATGGTAAGTTTAGGTATTTTATCATCTGTGTTGTTCTTCTGTATTTTCTTCATATTGTCTTGAAATTTCTTAATCTTTGGAAGTATTGAATTGTCTTTATTTAACAAACCTTGGCTTCTTGTTGTCACGGTTGTTTCTAATGTCTCCTCATGTTTCAACCTACCTTCATCTTCAGTATCAAAAAGTGAGACACAGTCCCATAAAACTAGAGCATCATCCTCTTGTTTTTCTGTGGATTTATTACCCTTTTCTTCCTCATCATTAGCTTCGGTTAGTTTAGAGTCCAATAGTTGATTCATTACTAATGTCATCGAATTGATCCATTGAGGGAATTTTTTTTTGGAATGGGGCTGTTGATAAAAGGTGCAAAAGTTATCCATACCTACCTCTGTTAGGTTCATTGATGCAGGACTATGTGGAGGAGGTTTAGATTGATTCTTGTCTTCTCTCCTTTTATAGTAAGGCTTATAAGATTTATGAGCTTCCTTTTCCTTTTCCAAATCTATTATTCTATTAGACAGTTTTTGCATCATTTTCAACATTCCTACAAAGTTATGTGACTGCTCCTCCTTAGGCTTAGACAGTAATAAGGATTTCTTACAAAAAAAAATTTCTCCAGACTGCTCAGGATAGTCTTCTATGCTCTCTTTTTCAGCTTCTACTCTCTCAGCTTCTTCATAAGTTTTTGACAACGTAGGTTTGAATTGCATCTTGGAAAACATGGCCAATTTAGGCCCTAGAGCTCAAGTATAATATTCAATCAGAACTTTATCAGATGGTTTATCAGTTGCAGAAAAATTCTTAAGATAAGCAGCAAACCTTTGGGTGAAACTATGCACTTTTTCTTTTCTTTATTTCTTTAAAGCACACAACCCTTTCATTAGATCTGCATGAGTTTTCGGGCTGCATATTTACTTTTGAATATCCTTTCAAATGTGTCCCAGTCTAGGATTGACTTTGTAGGCAGAGAAAAATACCATGAGGCCGCTACTCCTTTCAGGGTATCTGGAAACAATCTGCAGACTACATCTTCATGTTCTCCAACCTTTAGTCCTTCTATAGCCAAGTAGAAGCTTTGCAAATGATCATCTATTAAAATCTTTTCACTTGGGTTAAATTTGGGCAACATTTTCTCAAAAGCCTAAGGTAAGTCATGCAAAGGAGGTGCTAGGTTTAAAGGTGACCTAGCCTTCCAAGCAAGTGGTGGATTCGGTGGGTTGGGTGGCTGATTTGCGTTTACGCTTGCCATGAGTCTAGGTGGAGAATGAGGTGGTGAGTGAACATGTGTATGAATAGGTGAAAAATAAGGTGTATTTGGGCTCACTTGATTCAAAGGCTGAACAACCTCCTTTAAGGCTGTTTCTACCAGTTCCTCCAAATCTCCAACCAACACTGCGTCTTCCAATATAGGACAGCCTTTCTTCTTATATTCTCTTCTTGGTAAGACATGAATAATTGGTAATCCTCCAATATTGTTCACATATGCCCAAGTATCTCTTCTCAGATCATTAACTACTTCGTTATCAATAGAATACAAATGCTCTTTGCCTTTCTCTTTAGGAATTGGATTGGGAAAATAACTGCTTTCAGAACTGTCACCGATGGAATAATCTCGAGAAAACGGGTTTCCTCAGCCAGCCATGCACTGGCAGCCCTCCTTCTAGCACCAAAAATTGTTGAGGCCTGGAAAATCACACATAAAAACAGTTAGGGATTCTCCCTAATAAACGTTCCCAACTAGCCCATTATTGTTTGGTATGGGGAATCCATCTGATTTACAGTCCGATTACCATAGGTCAAGCAACGAATTAAAGGTTTTATCGGTTACGGCCCGGTCCACCGTGTATATTTTATTTTTTTAGTATTTCAGTATGATATGCAAGTGGATATCTAATAATGTAGATTGATAGAGAATACGAGGAGCTGTCACAATGTGATGCGCATGTTCTTACCTCTTGTCTTAACTCACTTGCATCTAAATCACATACAGCAAGAAAATAAACTAACTATCTAACCTATCCCTAGGTAGCAATATTATAATTCATAAATGAGTAATGTATTATTGTTCATGCATTAAGAAAAATAAAACATAGTTGTTACTTATTTCAAAACACATAAACATTAATAGATAGATGAACAACAAGATAGCTCATTGTTTATGAAAAGAATTCATTACTCATAGTGGAAATTTCATAGAATAAACTAGAGAGCATTCATACAAGAACATAGGTTCAAAGAGTTAGAACGATCTCACAGTTAATGGACACAGCTGAAAACCAAATAGTTCACATTCAACAAATCCATTGCACAACATTTGAAACCTTCCACAAATCTTTCTCCAACAAGAAACTTGTAATTCTTATTGTAAAGGGAAATAGTTCTTCTTACAACATGTTCTCACAAATCTAACAGGGAAAAAGTCCTCTATTCCCTCTAACTCTCCTATACTTATACAAAATGGCAAAAATTTTGGGCTGCCCCAAGTGACTCTTGGGATTCCCCAACGTTTCAAATCCCAAAATTCGTCCTGTAGTGAGTGCTCATACATTATACAATATATTACAAAAAACAAAAATTGATAGAGCACTTTTAAGAAGAGGGCCTCGCTTGATCATTTAAGAACTTCTTCCACGCTTGGGCCTCCGCTATTGTGCTTTCAAAATCTGAAGGTTCAAGAAAACGAATGTTGCTCTCATATTTTGTAGCATGATTCCTAACAACCTCCATTCTTGCTGGGCTCTCATAGCTGATATTCAAGTAAATGGATGCTGACTGCTGAATGAGCTACTGCATTCTTCAGGATCTGCTCATCTAGATCCTTGACTTGCTGAATTCTCTGCTCATCCTCCTGGTACCTGCTCTGTAACTGTTCTATGAAAATTTCATGTCCTGGTAATGCATCCAGTCTTTGTTCTGCAGCAACTTGGCATCTGTTGTAGGTGACCAGCACCCTTCTACAGTATTCAGTATAGGCTCCTCTTGTTTTCTTCACAGTGTTCTTGAATTCCTCTGCAGTAGTTATTGCAAATTCTAATAAGTCGTAGTCCTGCTTTAAACTATGTTGATCTTTAGCTGGTAAATCTACAGGGATTTGTTCATTGGTTTCTATCCTTACTATCCTTCCAGTCAGGACTTCCAAAATATCTTGAGACCTATCTACAAAATATTAGGTAGTGTCCAAAATTTCCTCCAACTTGCTATCTATCTATAAGATTTTACATCTTTCTTCTTCAATATACACCTGTAGCTGGTGCATTCTTCTTCGTTGGGCTAGGACATGCTCTTTTAGAGGCTGGATATCAGTTTGCTGTTCACTGGAATCCTTCAGTGATGCTGTTAATGCAGCAATCTGTCCTTCAAAACTTGCTACCTGCACTTGGTATTGTTTTTCCCTTTCTTCTATGGTGGCCCTCTGTGTCTCCAACTCCACAACTTTTCTCTGCAGCTGGTCCTTTTCTGTACTCAAAGTTTCATATGATACTTTGAGGTCATTGTGCTCTGTCTTCAACCCTTGATATTCTAGCTGTAACTTCTGTAGTTCCGCTAGACTATTCTGAGCATCCCTTTCATTCTTTTCTACTGAGACTTCCAAGGCCATCTTTCTTGCCTACAGAGTTTGGAGTTTTACCTTTGAAGTTCTCACTTCATTATGCATATCTTCAAACTTCCTCTTTAACTTGTTACCTTCATCCCTCTCCTTTCTGAGAGTGTCCTTTAATTGTGCTGCATTTTTCCTTGATTTCTCAAGATTTTTCATAAATCTATCCACATTGTCTTCAATGGTCTGGGTTAATGCCACCCCAGCTCTGGTTGTCAGTCGTGGATTTGCATCTGTCCCATGCACCAAAGTTTTATCAGTAATCATCATACCTGATTGTCCTCCTATTTCGACTTTTTTCTTAGTTCTCTTGACAATCCTCTTCTTCTTCTTATCATAAAAGATGGTGTTGAAATCAGGGACCTCTTCTCCTTCCTTTTGCATAAAAGGTATCAAATTCAATCCAGCAAACACAACCTGTTCTTGGGTGCTGCTAGAGGTTGTAGAAAACTCCTGAGGGTCAGGATTATCTTGATGCCCTTGATCTGTGTGATCTTGTGCTTCTTGTGTATCTGTTGGGTCAGTAGTTTGCTGGTCTTTCTTAGCTCCTGCTAATCTTAGACCTTCACTCTCTTTTTGTTTTTTCTTTATTTCTTCATCTTCCTTCTTCTTTGTTTCTTCTTCCTCCTTCTTTGTTGCTTCTTCTACAGCTTTATTTCTTTCTTCTTCCTCATTCTTTAACCAACTTTCAGCCTCTTGTGATAGCCTCCTAGCATCCTCTTCCCTCTTCCTGGCTTCCTTTTCTTCAGCTTTCTTTTGTGCAGTTTAAAACTTGTCATCAATGCAGTCATATTCCTTGCATTCCTGAAGATTTCTTCATATTTGTCCAAAAAATTTGTATATTCAAAATGAACATTTGCTTCTTTGCAATGCTCTGCAACCTTCTTTTAGGAGTCATTCTTGTGGAAGCTCATCTCCCCAAAATGAAAATGCTCCAATACCTGTATGAATTCAGCAGTTAGTTTGGCCTTCAAAAACTTGTAACTTCCCAGCTGGAAAGGTATGGCAAGATAGGATGCCTTCTTATGTTCAAACACGAAGCTTCCCACACCATCTAGATATACTTGCATAACTGCTTCTTTATGCACCACATAATCAGTGGCATACTTGGGGAGTAAAGAAGGTGCCCTGGAGCAACCATACATTCTAATGTACATCCCCTCTTGCGTCAAATAATAGCTCCCATGTTCCTCAATGACTTTGAATGCCTCCTCGGACATACAGTTGCATTCCGTCAGGAAGATTAAGGTGTACAAAGGCATAATAAAATGTTCACATATCTCCTTATAGTGGCTATAATATTTATGTGCCCAAAATAGTTTGTATGCAGTGTACATAGGGGTTCTGTCCCTGTCCCAAATGTACCTTAAGGCTGGAAATGGCTGGGTACATAATATGCAATCCACTAAGATGGAGCTCATATAGAACTTAGACTTCTTCTGGGAAACCCCTCCCAAAGCTGAAGATATACAGGCTGAGCCGCTGTTAGACACTATGTTAGCCCAGTTGAAAATGGTCCCCTGGGTGGCCACATAGAAAATAATGGGAATCTATCCCAACTTGAAACTTTTACCATGAGCTCTCCCAAACACCTTGTTCAGCATTAGTGCTATAAACCTGTAAGGAGTCCGGAGAGTGGCTGTATCATTCTCTCCTGATGGCCTGGTTCAAAAATTCTTCCCAGGTATCATCATTTTCTTCACTGTTTCAACCAAGTCCAAATTTATCTCCTTCAGCCAACTTTCAGTTAAGTATACTTGAGCAGGAGGTAAGTGATACGCCAGTGAGACATAACCAGGACTGTATGCAGCATAGCCTTGTTTGGCAGTATTTGCTAAGATCATGGTAGTCACATCTGCCCTAGGCAGGATCCAACCAATCACTTTAGAGCATGGGAACAGCTCAAGTCTAGTGGCTACCTTCATCAAAGCATATTTCTCGATGTTGGCATATACGGTCAACTCTTCAAATCCAGCATCAGGCACATCCTGATTTGAAATCATCCGATATATCTCACCCCACTTGTAATCTGGCTCTACCCTGGTGGTAGCTCTAGTGTCTTCATAGATATATTCCACCTTAGTAATGACTTCCACATCTAGTTTTCCCTCAGCAACAGGAGCCTTCTTCTTTTGTCTTTTAGACATATCTCCTTTGAAGAAGTTGCCCTGTCATAGACCAAACATGCTCTTAGGATATTGGGGCTTTTAATTAGTGTTCGAAGAATGAAGAAAAATTGAATAAACACATTTACCTCTTCCATATGCATTTTCAACAGATAAACTATCAGAGAATTAATGCATAATAGAAAATAACCAGTGAGAAGAACTTCTGCAAGCTAGGTCTGAAAAATTCTAACTCCGTCTGCAACTAAAACATGACCATGATATAAAATACATCCTTTAAAATGAAATGCACTCTGTCCCTTCACTAAAATGAACCATCCTATTCAGTAATCAAAAACACGCAAAACAAACCCTCTGGCGTCCCATAAAAATAGGGTAAAATCCCACGACGAAAGAAGAATTGAAAAATCCCTCCCTGAATGGCTATAAGAAACCCCACAAAAATTGGTGCAGACATCGTAATTCTTATCTGCACCATCTACCTAAACTTTCGGATCGGGTTCGAGCTCTCATAATGGCTTACAAAACAAGCTCAAGAAAAGAAAACCCCCCACTGCAAAACTGTCAAACTGACCAATACTACACGCCGTAAGGATACAAATTCATCAATTTAGAATGCTAACTACCCAATGGCAGGAAAACCCAACCAGGTAAAGACACTAGTTCCCAAAACAACTCATAAAATCAAGAGGAAGGAGAAACCATGGTCGGCCTACCTAGAAAACGAGTTGCAGTCGACGGGATGGTCTGAAAATTCCACCGCAGCACCCCAAACGCATGAAATACCAATAGCTAAGCACGGATGCACAGTTCGACTTGACAGGGACAACAAGCACGAATTCACAAGGGTAAACAATAAAATAATACCTCATCCCAATGTATAGACTTCAGTGAAAAACGGTCGACGAGAAAAACTTCATCGACAAGCGGACGAATTAAGGATCGAGCGATTAGTTCGTCAAGGAGCTGCAATGGCAGGAGACGGACAGAATATGGGCTCTGCAGAAAAACAAAACATCGGCAGTCGGAGGCTCAAAAGACTGAAACGTATTGCGTTAGCACATGGACCAACTAACCGTCGGAGAGATAGCGCACTACACATCCACAACGGTGGAAATCACATGGACTAAGGGTCCCGCAGCAATCGAAAAAATCAGCGAAGATCAGAACAAATCATCGGAAAATGGAACAACTATACGTCGAATGGTTATTCTGCTAAGGAGCCACAACGTCAGAAGACATAAGGACTACGACTTCCGATCAAAATCATAAATCGTTCCAAGAGCGAAAAACAAAAAAATCGCAAAGTCAAAAGTTAAAACAATAAAACCATGGCATTGGAAAAGATAAGAGCTAACCGTCGGAACATTCATCGTTTATCTTCTGCAACGGCAGCTGCGTAGAGAACTACGGCCCCGATTCATTGTTCAAATGAATTCCGACAGTGAAAAAGGAAATTATCGATAAACCAAAACTTCAAGTTTAAATCAATCAGAAGATAGCCATTCACTTCCGAAAATGGTAAACAATTTATCTCAATTCAACCTCAAAAGATAGAAATGTAGCAAAGGAACAACAAAATTCAGCAATCCAAAACAAATCCAGGAAAGATAAAATTAAAAGGAGGGTCCAAAATTTTTAGAAAATTTGGGAAATAGTTGCATCTACAACACCTTCCCATATAAATAATTCCAAAACTTAATATTTTTTTCTCCTTTGTATATCCTAAAAAATAGGGAATAATGATCCATCATCCCTCAAGAGATGGATCTAGTTAACCTCCCTTACCCAAAAAATACCCCAAATATCTAACACATATAATGCAATCGTCATAACAAGAATTCCATCTTATGAGATGCCCCAAAAAGAAAGCTAGAAATAGTTATTTTTTAAAGTACCAATGGAGTGTATAACTTTCATAAATGTAGTTTAGAAATTGTTATGAAACTAAGAGAATGCCATATCTTCAAGATTAAATAATCAAATAAGTTAAGGAATTAAGGAATAATTTCAAGTGAATTGTAATGTCCCTAGTTTTGACTCTTGACAAATGCTATGTAAATGATGCAATATCATTGATTATTGTAAAGAACATGGTGAGGATCTCAAGGCCAAGCCCTTACCTTGGATATCCTTAGTATATGTGTATGTATCAGTAGTAAATATGGTTGGTGAACCATGCATTGGTCAAGTGCAGTATTAATGTAATTGTGATGTATATGTGCATAATAATAATAATAATAATAATAATAACAAATATGTTTAATTTAGAAAATCTTAGGATCCTAAGGCCTGAATGAATTCACTGTGAAAGAATATTGTAGGAGAGAGAAGCAATTCAATGTAAAATGATCAAACATTAATGGTGAAAATCAAACAACCAAGAGACAAAATTGGTCAGGACTCACATTATATTCATTATCATTAACGTCTTTGTAATACAATGATGATACAATAGGAATAATGTAAATGTTAGGTAGAATTCAAATTCTCCAACTTGGACCGACTCCAATGCTAACTCAATGTGGGAACATCACCACTAATGACTCACCAATGAAACTACAGACAATTGAATTAGTTCACTCCCGGTTAACTGATCAAGGTAGGTGAGAAAATGTGTCCAACCTCCCTTAAATCATGCAAAGTGGCACTAGACTAACTAAATATGAACTAACTAATGGGAATCAGAGCATAACTAAACATAACTGAACATCAAATAGGATCAACTACCAGTGATTGTTGGTGTCACTTAGTGTGGGCCCTGCTTGATCCCATACAATGGATTCCTCAGCTTGTATGTCAAGACGAAATCAGTGTACCCCTTAGGATTTTCCATTTAGATTTTTCCTTGAATCCAATTGTCATCTAGAAAGTTGATTTTGTCTCTTCTTTCTCAAGGAAGAGGGACATGATCCAACATCTCATTGTTCTTCAGTGAGCATAATTGTTGATCATAACTTACTATCATGTAGCATCTCTCTCGTAGTTTGTAGCACATTTCTAGGAGTTTGTAGCACCTATATGGGAGAAATAGATTTGCTTGACATAGCACAAGGCTCTCATTTTGAAACTAAGATCTTGTTATCCTCTTGTCAGATGAATCTCCAGTCATGTTGCCAACAACCTCAATAACCTTTTGAGCCCATTTATTCCTAAGATTGGGATTAGGGACTGGATCTGGATCTGAATCTGATTGAACTTCATCTTCAATTCCAAAAACTGATTCAACTTGATCCTCTTCTTTGAATTATGAATCTAAAATATTAATGGAAACATTATCATATGCAAAAGGTTTAGGTAGAATGAATTTACCTTCCCTTTCAAATGGCAATTGATATTGCATTGGATGTGAGTATGGTAGAAAGTGTGAGAATTCATATGCCTTGGAGGCATGGTTTACAAAACCTTTCACTAACATATTCTTAGTTGAGATATATGATATCTCCATTGAGTCAGGATCAAATACAACTCACTTTTGTGAGCCTGTATGAGTCATCTGATATACAACCAACAAATTTGCTACTAAGGAGGTCACATAGAGGAAATTATTGAACACTCCATGCTCTAATTTGATTTTACCCTTCCCTTCATTTTGGATTTGGGTGTCACCTCATATGTGAATACTTGGACCATCTGTAATATTTAATGAAGAGACTGATTCTTTGGATGCAACCATGTGATTGGAGGCTATTGAAGCAATGAGGAAGGCATCATATTTTGAAAATCCAACCTTTAGGGCATTGCATCTCTCATGATATTCAATATTGTCTCCAGATTCATCCTTCCTTTCACCTTTAGGGAGGGGAAATATTGTGTTGTTTAAGGAGTCTTGACATCTGATTTATGGTCTTCTTTATACAACCTTTCTCTGCATGGTTTTCTTTCTTACAATAGGAGCACTTTCCCTTGTCAAACCTTTGATGTTTGTTATTCTTAGAGCTTGAGGATTAATCTGATGAATCAAACTCTTGCTTAGGTTCAAATTAAGTGTTCCTTTTATCCTTTCGTTTCTGCTTCCCCCTTTCTTGTGCATTCTTTGTCTACCCAGACAAGAAAGCTTGATTTGTGGTGGATCTAAGGGCTCCCATTTGTATCAACTTGTCTTGTTCCTGAATAAGAGATTTTATGAATACATCAAGTGATGGAATTTTCCAATTAGGAGTTGTCAGTATCCTAGAGTGAAAATTGGATACAAAAATTGAGAATTATGTGCCAATTTTTCTCAGAATTGAAAGCACCAATTGCTCATCCTTTTTATCTATCTCACACTACTTTCAATACATGATAAGGGATTTGAATTTTGAGAAAAATTGCTAGATAGTTTCAAATTTGTTGGGTTGTAGTGCAATCATATCATTCTCCATAATATGTCCTATCATCCCATACTACTTTCCAAATAGGGATTTGAGCTTCTCCCATACTTCCTTTGGATTTTTCAGTCCATAAAGATGGAAAAGTAACTCTATGGAGATGTGTATGCACATGAAACCAAATTCTTCTTCCATCTTGTTCAGATACTTCAACTTCTCAAGAGGTTGTTGGGGTTTGGCCTCTCTATCCATGGTGAACTTGTACAGACCCTTGTTGCACAACACTATCTATATATCATCCCTCCAATTAATATAGTTGAAGGTTGTGAGGATCCTGGGAGTCAAGGTTGCTGAATTCTCCACCTTGCAACTTCAAGGAACAACTAATTCTTCAAAAATATTCAATTTACCTACAAAAACACTTCAATTCTAAGACAAACCAATTCAAACACTCTCCACTTCGACATGTGCACTTTCTATGGGTGCATCACACCTAGATAGACTTCTCGAGACAAAATCCAGAGGGAGCAAGGCAAGAATACCGAGAATTATGTGGAACCCAATTGCTTATGGTGCATCAATGGAAGTTTCTGAGGTTTGAATATGGCCTAAATACCTACCTTGATACCATGTTTAATTTAGCAAATCTTAGGATCCTCAGGCCTGAATGAATTCACTGCGAAATAAGGTTGTGGGAGAAAGAAGCAATTCAATGTAAACTGATCAAACATTCATGGTGAAAATTGAACAAACAGGAGAAAAAATTGGCCAGCATAACATTACATGAATTATCATTAACCTCTCTGTAACACAATGATGATACAATAGGAAGAATCCAAACTCCATAGGTAGGATTCAAATTCTCCAACTTGGAATAACTCCAGTGCTAACTCAATGTGGGAAAATCACCACTAGCGACCCACTAATGCAACTCTGAACTATTGATTTAGTTCACACCAAGTTAACTAATCAAGGTAGGTGAGAAAATGTATCTAAAATCCCTTAAATCATGAAACGTGGTGCTAGATTAACTGAAGATGAACTAACTGATGGGAATTGGAGAATAACTTAATATAACTAAACATCGACTAGGATCAACTGTTGGTGGCACTTAGTGTAGTTTCCTAAATTATAGGGATTGGTATTTGGAGCTCCTAAACTCATGCAAAATGGCGCAACAAGTGTTAGGTGGGCCCCATTTTAGTCCACCCATGGCACCAGTGAGGTGGAAATAAACTCCTAAGCTAGGAAACGACAATTAGACTATGGTGGTCAAGGGAGGATTAATTAATTAATCCCAACAAAATAAATCCATAGTTGACTATGCCACGACTGTGCAAGGAAATAAGACTATGGGGAGTGATTCTCCTATGGTTAGGGAGTGACATATTAAATCCATGAATCCAGTAGATGAAATCCATGTTTCCAAGAGAAGACTAACGAGCCATCGATTGTCAATATTGACTCATGCACCCCAATAATTTAATGCTTTCAAGAGGAAGGCAATTGAGGAAGTTATTATCTTGGGAAAATGAAGTTGTGGGTCTAAGTTTCTTCTATCAATCGCACTAAAGAATTGGGATGATAGTTTCTTATTGGATAAACCATTAGTTGAATTAAATTCATCCTTAAATTACCTATTAATTGGGGGATGGCGCAATCAGTCAACGTGTCAATCATCTAATTAGTCTACTTGCTCATGTAACCCGATCTCTCATGTATGAGTATGAAACTATATCACTTTATGTTTTGTGTGTAAGAAACCAACCTAATGATCTTTTTATCATTCTCACCTCATAGAGGATTCAACCATATCCTGAGAGGAAGTCTATCTTGATTAGTAACAGGGAGTTGAGTGGTTATGAGTTTTAGTTTTTGGTCATGATTGCAGGCCAAAGAGGAAATATGAGATCGCAACTACTATGCATTCCTTTGTTTTTCTAAGCATCATATAAGTATCGAAATGGTTTAGTTGTTAACTTCTTCCTGTATGCTCGAGATTTGTGTTGAATACCCAAGTTGCAAGTCTGTTCCCGTGAGTATCTGAACAACTCTAATAGAGTGGTGAAGTTTGTATGTTAATCCTCAATTGCGTCCTCAATGGTCATGAATGTACCCGAAAATTTGAGTCTTCCTAGTATCAGTTGCATGGATGAAAGTCCTAGTTCATTGATCTTGATGTCAGACTAAGGATAGTTACCCATGAATCTTATTATAGGCAGAGTGGTTTGTTTCCATGTTGGATAGTGACACAAGTGACTCCCCTAAAACAATTGGTTGTATGCATCCAATATTTGTAAGCCTTGGAAAAATAGAACTTGTTGGAAGATGATCTGGGGTTTGGGTGTTCTTTCTACACACACAATGGAATACCACCTAGAGGAAGGTGACGCATGAGGGATTTTTGAGCTATGAAGGGGTACCTTAATAGTGTTGTGTGGGGTGGGTAATTTGGATCCCAAGATAGATGAGTATGAGGTGTGTGCGATTTTGTAGGTAAACCAGATTTGACTATTTATTCCTCACTTGAATTGTTTGTAATCCATGAGGAGTGGACAGAGCAAAATTGAGTACCAAGTGCACTAGAATCCAAGACTGGTTGTATGACATCCTGATATAATAACATGGTTTGGGTGGTATTTTTATGCACATAGTGAATATCACCTTCTTGGTGTTGTGTGGGATGGGTAATGTGGACACAGGGATAGTCTAGTCGATGTAAGGTTGATTGTTGGTATTGAGTACCAAAGTGGTATATAGCACAAAATTGGCTAAGGAGACTAGTGAAGGATATGACCTCCTGGAATAATAACAAGGTTTGAGTGGTATTTCTACACACACACACACTATAATAACACCTAAAGGAGGGCGATTCCTCATGGAATTTTGAGTGGTGAAGGGGTACCTTCTTTGTGTTGTGTGGGGTGAGTAATGTGGTCCCTAATCTAGCCAAGTTTGTGTGAGGTGCCTACAACTCTGTGGCTAATCGCTAGTTAGCATTGCCCCCTAATACTTGGAAAAACATGTTAACCCAATAGAGGATTACTTGGCTTGGGAATTATTCTGTATGATTGTGGAAGCTTGTTAACCGAGCAAAGGTTGTCTTGACTTGATAATTGACATCCCTTGTTGTCATGATAGGCCATAGAGGTTGTTGAAGATGTGACATAGTGGTATCAAAGTAATGGTTTCAACACTAGGCCTCTGAATTTAGGAAGAACCAGTGCAATAATATTAAGTGATTGGGATTAAGGTTTATTAATGTGTTAAATAATAATATTTCATTTGTGCACAACTCTAGCAGAAATAATGAGTTAGTTACAGTAGAGCGGTATTAGTATTGTAAGTAAAATAATAAGAAAATTAATTAGTTGAATGATCATCATGAAAAATATGAAAGATTCCAATGTTTAGGAGGAAGATGTTATGGGAGAGGATTTGCATGGTGGTAACACAGAAACAAAGTCCAATGTAAAGAGGCATAAATCACACCTATGGATATGGTTGAAACTATTAGAAGTTTCAATGAAACGTTTACAAAGGCACATGAAGAGCATCATCAAATCAACTTCGCCATACTGTTGAGATTGATAGACCTTCAACAGAAAACGAATTTGGGAATGAATCATAATAATGGCAGTAAGGATGGAAAGAGTGCAATCAGTCACTCTAGAGGAATTTCGTGATGCCAGGGAAGAGGTTCATGTAGGATAAGATTGAGCACGTTGTAATGTTTTCTGTTACACCAAACCCTGTAGAAGTTAGTAAAATTTTCAAACCAAGCATATAGTCCCATGATCCTAGTGTGGTGATTAGTCCACATTATATTCCTATAGGTGTGACTATTATACCATACAACAACAAACCCCCTTCAACATAACTCAGGGGATTTGAACCTAGGACCTAAGCTCTAATACCTTGTAAGGTTTTTTGTCATAACAAAACCTACAAATGTTGGTAAACTTTCCAATCAAGAACACATAGTTAGTCCCATGATCTCAGTGTGGTAGTTAGTGCACAATATATTCCAAGAGGTGTGATAGTTATTCCAACACTACTCCAATACCGCCCTCCACCGTAACTCAAGGGAATTGAACTTTAAACCTTTCTATAATACTATGTAAGGTTTGTCATTACACCAAAACCTACATATGTTATATATCTCTTTCCAAACTAAGCACATAGTACCATGATACCAATGTGGCGATTAGTACACATGTTATATAGGTATGACAATTATACCATACTCCAACACCTCCCCTCCGACATAACTCAAGGGAATTGAACTTGGGACCTAAGCTCTGATACCATGTAAGGTTTTCCATTACACCAAAATCTATAGATGTTGGTAAACTTTAAAAACCAAGAACACATGGTTAGTCCCATGATCCTAGTGTAGCAGTTAGTCCATACTATATTCCCATATGTGTGGTAATTATTCCAACACTACTCCAACACACATATCCATCAAACACCTCGAGCAACAGATTGAGAAAATCATGGAACTCCTTAGAAAACTCATATAGTTTTATATTGAATATTTAAGAGAAGGAATCCTCATAAAGAGAGTTCCTCTAGATAATTTAGGAAAGTAAGACCTCCTACATTCAATGGAGAAGGAAATTTTGAAAAGAGGTTGAAGCATGGTTCCTTGGAATGAGGAAGTACTTAAGGATCCATGAGTTCTTCGGAAACAAGAAGGTTAGGATTTCCATATTTCATATGAATGGAAGAGATTCAATTTGATGGGAACACCTTTGACAAGTAAAGGGCCTCAAAGAAAGGAATATTGAATGGGAACACTTCTAATTGAATGAGAGCTAAAATTCCTTGCTCTTATCATCAAACATTTCTTTGTTGATTACTATGGGGTACCACTCTAAACTCTTTCTTCCTTGGATCAAACTTTCACTTGGCCATTCCTCTTCCTACTTGAGGTTCCTCAAATATTCTTTTATATTTCTAAAAGCAATGCATAGACTTCTAGATAACATCATCCAAACTCTTGGGTTCAACAAATTCAGTTATGTCTTTGTAATTCTAAGGTAGTTCATTTAAGAATATTTGAACCTTTTCCTTCTCATTTTTGAGGTAATCCACATACTAGAGTAGCTCTATGGATTTATCCACATATTCCCCCATTATCATCTATCCTAGATAGTACCTTTTAGAGAGATATTTCTATTTGAAATACTTTTCAAACTTCTAATAGTATATCTATGACATTTGTTTTATGTAGATTATAACTATTTGTGATATTTGTGATTTGCATCTTCTGTAGCTATCTGTGATATTCTTTGTTATGATTCTACTGCATCAATATCTGTGAAAGACTCTTTTCAATAGATATGCTCTTCAACCTTTTGTGGCCTTTGATGTCAATAGTGTTCTTCTGCCCTTTCTTCTTCCGTCGCAAATCTTAGTGCTAAGCACTCTCCTTATTTGCGTAGTTTTTGCAGATCTCCTTCAATGCCTTCTGCTCATTCAACCCTTTGTTGTATATATTCCTTTTGGTTCAACGATCCATTGATCCCCAAAAATATGAGCTTTATTACTCAGAAAATCATATTAATTCATCTTCAAGCTTACTTCATCACTTCCACTTCTTTCTTATTTATACTACTTCTGCTCAAAGAGTATGTCCACAAGTTGGGGTTCCTTTGAATTGATGATTCTCGTGCATCCTTTCTTCTTGGTTAAAATAAACACTTCATTCTATCTCTCATCGGCATCCATCTTCTCATGATTTAACACAGGGAGTTTTGCATATTCTAGTCCAACAACTTGGTGGTATTTGCACATATGTGTTTGTGTTTGTCCTTTAGTGCGTGCTTGTGTATATGTCTTCCATGTCTTATTGGTATTTGTGCACTTTGGAATTACTTCATGTGTTTTCTTTCTCCCTTAGAAGTATCATAATTTGTGTATCTTTCATAATTGAAGTATCATTGCTTATGGTTTTTGTGCACTTCCAGGATTAACATACTTGTCTAACCACATATTACTCTCACACCTCTTGTGTACTCCCAAACCTTTCACACTTGTCTTTGCAATCTGGTCTTTATGGTATTTGCACACCAAGGTGCCACTACTAGGTGGGACTTTTGTACTTCAATTCAATGAATTGTATTCTTTTATGTACTTCTTTCAATTGGATGTACTTTTGCAATCTCGATGTACTTCTTGTCTTAAAGCTAAATTTCATATACTTCTTTAAACTAACTTTCATCATATATTTCTTCTGGCACATAATATTTTGTTCTAACTTCATTCAACTTGTTTATGCAAGGGTGAACATGCATCTCCTTAACATATCCATTAATATTCATTTATCTTGTTCGACATGCATTCATCATTTGACATTAAGATTATTTCCTTCATGTGTCCATTTGACATTTGACATCAATGACAATACCAAATTTCAACAATCTCCCCCTTTGGCATTGATGTCAACACCTTATGAAGTTGTGCATGTAAGCACTTATGAAGTGTATACTTCATCTATTCTATTTAGATACTACATAATGCTCCACCTATGTGTACTCCCCCTATGTTACTACCAGTTTGAACCTTTGTTCACCTGTGCAATCTAATATCAGTGCACTATCTTTTATTACTACACATATTCCTTCATTTGATGCAAGCTTTCTAATATTCCTCTTTTTTCACTTCACAGATTAATTATTTTCTATTATTTTTCATCTCTGTGTTGATTACATGCTTCACGATATTTCTCCCCCTTTGACATCAATGGAAAAGAGGTGACTTCGATGTGTAGATCCAGATTCTCAGTTTCTTTGGTTTTGCGTTGGAATTCCATACATTTGTTTGCTTCAAATACTCCCCTTGTCTTCATGCTTTATTCTCTTTCTTTTGTTAGATTTGTTTCATAGAGCTTAGTCATCTTTCAATCTAGTCATTCAACATTGTCTCTCTAGTTGCTTGCTTTTATCATGATCTCATGTTCTTTTCGTACTCACACTTCTTCATTTTCTACACTATTTTAAGTGCCATCATTTGTTAAAAATACTCCCCATGGATTTATGCATTTTTGTTCATTTTTCTTTTATTTATACTGTGCCAAATATTTTTCTATTTCATATTAATATGGAGGTGGAATCACTCCTAGTTTATTTCAAAGATACTCAAAATTATTTCTTGGAAGTGGCTTCATAAATATGTCTACATTTTTTTCTTTGGTATAGATATATTCTATATTGACAACATTTTTGATGACTCGTTATCTAACAAAATGATACTTGATGGGAATGTGCTTTCTCTTAGAGTGCATCAAATGATTCTTGGATATGTTGATCACACTTTTATTGTTGCATAATATTTGTATGGGTTTGTCAAATTCTACTTGGACATCCTTTAGGGTCTATCTCATCCAAATATCCCGTGTGCCGCATCCGACCAGTGCAATGTATTATGCTTCTACTATGGATAACAATAATGATTACTAGTTTTTACTAATCTGGTATACTAAACATTTTCCCAAACAAAATGCTTCTCCACTTGTTCTTTTTCTATCATTAATGCTTCCTACCTAGTCTGTGATTGTATAGGATTTGCGTGTCAAGTCATTACTTCGAGGGTACCATAGGCCAAAATCAAAGGTTCCATTCAGATATTTGAAGATTATTTTTACAACCTAGATATGTGTCTCCTTTGGTGTTTCTTGGAACCTTGTAACCGACCCTACGACTTGTATTATGTATGTTCGTGAGGAAGCTACATACAACATACTTCCAATCATTGATATGTAAATATTTTGATATGCCTCCTTTGCTTCATCCTCTTTTCTTAATTTTCATCTTGTCACCGTTGGTGTACAAACTAGCTTACAATCCTCCATATTGAATCTTTTCAACATTTCTTTTACATACCTAGTATGAGAAATGAAGACATCATCTTTTAGTTGTGATATTTGGAGTCCCAAAAGGAATGAAAATTCTCCAAGCATTGACATTTCAAATTCCTTTTGCATTTTCTATGCAAATTCCTGACTAAGATTGTCATCATTACTCCCAAAAATAATATCGTCGGCATATAATCCAACCGCAATCATGTCTCCATGCTCATTTTTTATTTACAAATTGTTGTCTATGTTTCCTTTTCTAAAACCATGTTGTTGTAGGTAGTTATCCAGTCTTGAGTACTAGGCTCAAGGCGCTTGTTTTAAACCATACATATCCTTTTTTAACTCGTAGACATAATTTTGATTTCATGTGAGTGAGGATCCTTCTGGTTGTTCAATATACACTTCTTCTTCCAGTTCTCCATTTAGGAAAGTTGATTTCACACCCATTTGATATGTGATATTTTTGGAACAGGTGTATGCCATAAACATTCTGATTGCTTCCATATGTACCACTGGAGAAAATATTTTTTCAAAATGTATTCCTTCAACTTTTGCATAACCCTTTCATACCAATCTTGCTTTATTCCTATAACTTTTCCATCTTTGTTCAACTTATTCCTAAACACCCATTTTGTGCCATAAACATTTTTTATTTTTTGGGCCTCAGAACAAGCTCCCAATTTTTATTCTTCTCAATCTGATATAGTTATTCTTCCATGGCCTTGACCAAGTGTTCATGTTCTTTAGCTTCATCAAGATTGTTTGGTTCAAATTTGGACAATAACGAGAAATGTACCTCTTCAACAATGTTTCTCAAGTACCTTCTTCTGTTCCTACACTAGCATTTTTATCTTCAATGATTAAGTCCTCAAAATGATTCTTTTGAACATACATGGAAGTTACTTTTGTATCAGGTCTTCAATCTTCCTCGAGTTCTTATTGTTTTTCATGTTATCCTTCTTGGGGGTCTTATGCTAATGGTTCATATGTTGGTTGATCATCACCATCTTTAGTTCTTTTGTGTGTGATGACTTTTTCCATCCTTACGTCCAGACTTTCCACCATTTTTTGTAATCATAGGATATAGCATTTATATGCCTTAGTTCTTATGGAATATCCTGGAAAAAAGTCCTTCATCTTCTTTGGGGTCAAATTTTCCTATATTATCATCGTTCTTTTTTATATAACATTTGCTGCTAAATATCCTAAAGTGCTTCACTATAGCATGTCTCCCTTTCTAGAGTTTATAGTATGTCATGACACTATCAGATCCAATTTATCCTCTATTGAGTATATGAACAAAAGTGTGAATAGCTTGAGTCCAAAACATGTCTGATAGTTAGAATCATTCAACATGGTTCTTTCCATTTCTTGCACTATTCTATTTTTCCTTTCTTCTACTCCATTCTGTTGGGCAGTCCTGACAGCTGAGAAGCGCCTTTTGAATCCATGTTTTTCACAAAAATACTCAGACTCATTTCAAGTGTACTCACCTCCCTTGTATGATCTAAGACATTTGATCCTCATTTCACTTTCATTCTAAATTGCTTCCTTACAAATATTGAAATACTCAAATGTTTCATATTTCCTTCTTAGGAAAAAGACCCATGTCATCTTGGTGTAGTCATCTATAAATAGAAGAAAATAAACCTCACCATTTAGATCTTTGGTTCTCTTGGTTCCACAGAGATTCAAGAGTGCAAAATATCTAAGGCTTTTGTTGTGGAGTATTATTTTGACTTAAATCTTACTCTTGTTTGCTTTCCAAATTGGCATTGCTTGCAAATGGGGTTTATCTTCTTTGTGATCTTTGATATATCTCTTATGGCTTTCTTCATGCTTATTTTTACTAGATTATCAAAATTGATATATCCCATTTGTCTATTCCATAGCCAAATTTTGTCAACTTGTCCCCTGTAACATTTTTATTTTCCTTCTTCATCCAATATGTATATATAATTCAGAGTTCTAGATGTCGTAGCTACCAGTTTCCCTATGTTGTTGTTTCTTATTTTGCATTTTTTTTAGTCAAAGGTAAGAGTGTGTCCTTGATCACACATTTGACTTACACTAAGAATGTTATGATTCATTTTCTCGACAAGTAGGCCATTCTCGGATTTGGTTTTCTTATTTCCAAGACTTACCATGCCTTTTCCAAGGATCTTAGTAGATCTATTATCTCCAAATTAGACATTCCTTCCTTTGTCTTCTCTTATCTTGAGGAAACCATATTTATTTCCTGTCATGTACTTGGAGCATCCACTATTGATACACCACTGTCCCTTTTTACTTTGTGCATGTAGGGCCAAGCCACATCCTTCTTGTCATTTTTGAGTTTTGTAGACACTCTCTTTTTCATCACATTTTCAGTTATGGTTGGTTGTACAAAAATTTGTGGATTTATGCAATCATACGGTTCAAGAATACAATTTCCACACTTAGAGAATTCAACATCCATATTTATAAGATTAAATGGATTTATATATTCATAGATATTTTTAGATGACATTTTGATGTTCTCATGTATGCAACTAGTCTCATGATAGACTATACTATTGTTTCCTTTTGGATGAGATTTACAATATATTGCCTTATGACCAAAATTATTGCAAACATAATAGTTTCCAAAGAAGAGAGTTTGATTCCTTGAAGGGTGAGTTCCTTTTGGTTGAAACGTGCTAGTTTTTGCTTGGGTGACCCTCATGTCCTTTTCTTCAAAAACTTGATCTTTTTGACACTGTATTCTTGAGTACATAACCAAAACTTTTCACCCTTGTTTCATAGCTCAGTCTTGTCTTACCAGATGATTGTTTCTAATTTTCAATGGTTTCTTCCATTTTTTTAGTGTTGTATTAGGACTTACGTTGAAAGTCTAGTTGAATATATCCTTCTACAATTCCCTCCTCAAAGACACGAGCTCTGCTTCTTGCATTTTTCTTCTTTTTGTTTTAGTCATCTAGTTACATCCAATTCTGCGTTCTTTAATTTATCATCATGTTCTTTAGTATTCAATAGATGTTCCTTTAAATATTTATTCTTTATTCTTGATTTTTCAAGCTCTTCCAAAGCACTAATTAGTTCTCCATCAAGAACTACTTTAGCTATTTCTTCATCGTATTCAACTTCCATACACAAAACTTCCTTGGAGTGGTTATTATTGTCTTATTCTCCTTTCTTCAAGGCTTGCATAATATTGATTACCATCCTTTTTATTTATTCAATTTTTTTTCTTTGATTGTGAATTATATATATTTCCTTCTTGACAAAAAGATTATCCATGTTGCCTGATTCACAATCCTTTGATGTTGCACTAATATCTACACAAAGATTTGCCTTCTAGTTGTTAAAATATTACTGAAGACAACCACTCTGACAATAATTGTTGGAATTCTTATTTATACTAAGAGAGGGGTTGAATTAGTATAAAGTGTAGATTTAACATTTTTTCCTTTCAAAATAAATACTTCAGTTTCTATTTCAATCATACAATAAAACACTAGTGCACAAATATATTAATAGTGTGTGTGTGTGTATGTGTGTATAACACCAATCTCAGAGTGGTTTTGAAACGGAGGAAGGATGGACAAGGTAGATTTTTTGCACTCATGCAGGAAGGGTAGGGTTTGATTGGTTGCAGGCCTAGGTTGCAGGTCATGGGGTACATACCTGTCAGAGGCCGAGGTGAAAAACACTATGGGTACTTGTGGTGGGGCTTGTTGGATCAGTTATGGTTTGGAGGGAGGGGGTTTTCTCTCGATGAGCTGACCGACGGTTTCTTTGTTTGAAAGGCAGGGTTTGCTCTCATCGTGGTGTCTACAGTTTCACCTATGTTAAACTCTTTTTACTGCAAGAGTGGACTTGCTTCCTGCTGGTAATTTTTTACTATTTTTAACCTTTTATTGTGCAATGGTTGAAGACGAGTTGTTGGATTACTCCAGTGACCACCTAGAGGAGGGAATTTTCTGGAAGGGGACAGGTGTATGTTTCTCGAATGAGGTGGAGGTTTCACCACATTCTTGGTTTGAGGGCTTCCCAATGGCTTTACCTTCACTTGCCACTGGCGAGGAGGGGTTTTCGTCATCCAAATTGTTACTTTCTTCTCCGTCATCATTTAGCTTCCGGAGGTTTCCATGGTTTTTCCCGGTGAGGGTTCTGGTTGTTTAGGTTTTGGGAGGCAGTGGTTTGTGGACCCATCTCTGTTGAAGGGGTTTTTTCTTTTTGTTTTTGGGATGGTGGAAAATGCCTTATGGGATAGACCGCAGTAGGGGTTGTGAGTGGCATAGATAATCCTTTGGAGAGTTCTGTTTGTGAAGAATTGAGTGTGGAAGAATAGGATTTTGTGGCCCGATCTCTTGGACCACTGGAACAACGAGGATCCCGTAGTCCACCTATGGAAGGGTTCTTCGCCTCATGATCTAGCAGCAAAGCGAACAAACGGGTCGGCAGCAAGGGTGCTCTTAAACGACGTAAACATTGGGTCAAATCCAAGAAGCTCGGTTTCAATTATGCTTTGGGGGAGGATATAGGCTGGGATCAGGTTATGAAGATGGAAAATTACACGTTGGTGGGGCGTGTTCGAGGAAGAACATTTTATTTGCAAATGGTGGTAAAATGGTTGAGGATTGTTGGATGGAGGTGCTAGGGTCGGTCCCAGAAGTGGTCAGTGTAACTCGCGGTTGGTTTGCGTTCAACTTTCACCAACAGGAGCACCTCTAGTGGGTTCTTAACTAGAATTGGTCTCTGGATCACTCACTTGTTTTTCTAAAGCCTTGGTGCCCTCTATTTGTTGTGAGCAGGGAGCGTGTGGACATAGTGACACTATGGATAAGACTTCCAGGCTTGCCTTTGCATTACTAGTCTGAAGAACATTTCATCAATATTGGGAACATTCTAGGGACTTTCCTTGAATCAACTATTTTTTTAAGGAAAATAAGATGAAGAGGGTTGTTAGAATCCTGGTGAGTCTGAACATTAGGGAAGGTTTAGCTGAAGATATGCTGCTAAGTTGTGGTCCTTATCAAATTAAGCATATCCTGGAATACGTAAATGTTCCTTTTTGTTTCAGGAGATGCCATGCATATGGGAATCCTACGACTGAATGTAGATTATCAGTCGGAACACTAAATGGACGCGGGAATCAACATGGTTTTAAGAGGACTAGGAGGGCGACAGTTTTCTTAGCACCATCATCAACACCTGTGGAACCGGTGAGCGAGGAGTTGAAGATATTAGTCATAAGGAGGAGACTATGGTGCCCCTTATAGTGATGGAGGTGGTTAGACATGTTGATGACCCTTTCTTGATAGGGGTCCCTTTTTCAGGTACTTCTTCTTTCACCCTCTCCCCGTCTATAAATTTATTTTCAAAAAATTTTAATCTTTCTGGTCTAGAATGGGTGGAAGGGTTAAAAAATCTAGCTATTACTACACAACCTAAAGAGGTTTCTTTACCCATCTCTAATGTGTTACTAGGGGATCCCCCTCAAATGTCGGTCCTTGAACCAATTGATGAAGAGGATACCTCTCCTTGTTCACCACCTGAATTGTCAGATTCAGGTTATTTTCTTCGGTCTTGCACCAAGGTGGCATGGGGGGGTTTGGGGAAAAATTCAAATTTGACCCCTTAGGGGAGAGGTAGAAAATATTTTATTGCCAAGGCTCAATCTAGAGAAAGAAAGGATCTGTTGGAAGAAAACAACAATCTATTGAGAGGGTGCTTAGAATAGTGCATGCCCAAAAGAAGGGTCGTAGATGAAAATTATGTCTCTCAAATATTGAGGTCTTGCTAGTCCCCATAAAAGATGAGCACTCAAGAGGGTGGTTGGTTTAGAACCCGTTGATGTTATTTTGCTTCAATAAAATTTAGGGGTAGGTGATGTGGTTATATGTAGGTTGGAAAGTTGGTTTCCTATTTGGAACTTTGAGACTTTGGATGTTCGAGACCGCTCTGGAGGGTTGGCTATTGGATGGAATGCTAGAAATGTTAAGGTTTCGAACCTTTGGGGTATGGATTAAATACTTGGCTTGACCTTTAAGGCTCTGGAACTTGTGGATACCTTTACTATTTTTAATGTATATGGCCTGTATATAAATAGGATCCCTTTCTTGGATAACCTATTTAACAATTCTCTCTTGAGAGGAGATATGGTGATCATAGGTAGAGATTTAAATTTTTCTCTGGGTCAGGATGAGGTGTGGGGGCCTCATGCTCGTGTTGATCTGTTGATAGATTAATTCACTCAAAATCTGGTAGAAAGGAACTGGTTGGACATTGAACCCATCAAGCTCAAACCTACCTGGAAAAACAATAGATGTGGGGAGGGGAGAGTGGCAAAGAGGTTGGACCGGTTTTTGGTAGCTGAAAAAGTGGTGGAAATACATCATTTTATCAGACAATGGGTAGGATGTGGAGGGCTGTAAGATCTATTACCTATTTTTATGGAACTTAAAAACAGACTTGTTAAACCGCCAAGTGCTCTAAAATTCAACAAGACATGTCTGAATGATGAATCTTTTTTATCATTGATATCTTCTAAATGGATCCCTTTCAATCCTGATAACAGGAGAACTACAACTTTCCAGTTGGCAGTGAACATCCATAATATAAAGGATGTTATTAAATATTGGTAAGTCGATAAGAGACTAAGGGAGGATAGAGAAATGAAACAGGTTGAAAAGGAACTTTATGATATTCTTGATAAAGAGGGGGGGGGGTTGTTGAATCAGGAGGACAAAGAACTTTTAATCAGATTGGAAGGGAGAAGAAACATTCTGTTATTAGAAAGGGAGGAGACATGGAGATTGAAGAGCAGGGATACATGGTTGGAATGTGGGGATGAAAACACTAAATTATTTCATGCATATGCGAGAGGGAGAAAAGCGGCTAACACAGTCTGGATCCTAGTGTATGATTAAGGAAATTCCCATGACACTTTTGAAGGAATGGCCAGAATGGGGGTGGAGCATTTTAAGAACCTTTTTAAAGCACCTGCCCAAGAGTCCATTGCATAATTCATCAAAATTGCATAGTTATTTCCAAGATTCATGGAGGAGGAAGACAATAGGTCCTTGATGGAGGAAGTCACTAAAGAAGAATTAAATGTGGTCTTACAAATTTTTCAGAAGGACAAAATCCTGGGTCGTGGTGGGTGGACGATTGAATTCTTTCTTGAACTCTTTGAACTCCTGGGAGGTGATTTATTCAAGGTTTTGGAGGATACTAGAATCTTAGGGAGGATTCTTTCCAGTTTCAATTCGACTTTTATAGAACTTATTCTAAAAATTGACAATCTTGTTTCTATGAATGCATTCAAAGTGGTATCAAAGTTGAATGCAAGAAGACTTAAGTTGAGTCTTTCAAATCATATCACTGAAGAATAATTTGGGTTCGTGGAGGGTAGATAGATCCACAAATCCATTAGGGTTGCTCAGGAGGGACTTCACAGCATGAAAACAAAATCCTATGACAAATTGAGGGACTCAAAATTGATTTGTCCAAAGCCTATGAAAAATTAAGTTGGCTATACATTCGTATGCTGCTGACACATCTTGGTTTTGGAATTGATTTTATCAGGTGGATCATGAGTTGCATGACAACTATTTCTTTATTGGTTTTGATCAATGAAGTTGCTTCCCCTTTTTTCCATGCAGAAAGAGGGCTTCGACAAGGCTGCCCACTTTATCCGCTCCTCTTTTTGTTAGTGTCTAAAGGATTGAGTAGGTCTCTAAAGGAGGAAAAAAGACATGGTTCCTTAAAGGGTATTCAGATTTCTCAGCATCTACAAATAACTCATCTTCTATTTATAGATGATGTTCTAATTTTCTGTTCGGGATCGATTAGAGATACTAATACCATTTTTGATATTTTGTAGCTTTTCTCTAAAGCCATTGGGATGGAGATAAACTCTAGGAAATCAACTCTGTCCACCCATCTGTTAAGTGTTGAAGACTTACAGGAAATCACAGGGGTTTTTCCCTACATCTTGGAAGGATTGGATGGTGGAAAGGAATATCTAGGGTTTTGTTTGAAAACAAATGATTACCAAAAACGAGATTGGAAGTGGGTGCTAGACAAGATGGAAAAATGCCAGAAAATTTGGAGTCATAAATGGATCTCTAGGGCTGGCAGATTGGTATTGGTAAAAGATGTTTTAGAAGCAATTTCAGTTTACTGGATGTCACCCAATTGGATTCCTAAAAGAATTTTGGAAGAGGCTAGAAGAACTTGCTTTCGATTTCTGTGGAGTGGTAAACAGAAGATGCATGTGACTCCATGGGTTCATTGGAGAGGGTTGTTGTCCCTACAGGACTGGGGGGATGGGGCCTCAAAAATATATTCCTATTTGCAAAGTCACTTGTGGCCACAATGGGTTGGATAATTTTAAAGGTTGAAAGTTTGTGGAATCAGGTCATCCTACAGAAGTATATTACCCCTAATATTGTGGAAGACTTGATTAGGAGTCCTTTGAAATCTCATTCAGGTGGATCGGTAATTTGGAAATTAGTGGTAAAATATGTTGATGTCATCGAATACAATATTTCCTAGAACATGGGGAATGGCAGGATATTAAGGGTTGGTGAGGATCTGTGGGTCGGTAGAAATCAACATCACAGGATTCTAGCCGACACTGTGGAGGCTCTAAGATAGATAGGTATTGTCTATCTTTCACATTTAGCTGCACCTTTTCAGGAGAACCAATGGTTCCAGACCTGTAAATCAGCACAAGATTTTGGATTGTCAGCCCCTGATGAAAGGGAATTGGATCATTTTCTTCGGGATTTGATCCAAGCACAAATTCATCTTAGGGACAGGGAGTATGTTCTCATTTCAGATTTGGATCCGGGTGGAAGATACACGCCGAAGGAGGGGTATATAAAGCTTAGTGCAAATGGTTTTCAGAGGGTTATGATTTGGTGGTGGAAGAAACTATGGAAAATCAAAAGTCCACAAAAAACCAAACTTTTTATGTGGTGTGTGTTGGAAAAAAAGGCACCTACCTGGGACAATTTGCAAAAATGGTGTTTCCAGGGGCCTGGTTGGTGCGCTTTATGTAAGTCTGATGGTGAGTCTGTAACTCACATTTTTTTACACTATCCTTATATCAAATATGTGTGGAATGAATTTTCAAAGTCCCTCATTCATAATTGCAGTTGGGTAGGTTTCTCGGTACTTCCAACCCGGGAGAACTAGAGGAGATTAGAAACATAGGAATCGATGACAACTCTACAACTGTTAGTAATTTGGGGTGTATGGCTTGCTAGGATTTTTTTTTCCAGATTAAATAAAATTCTTACTTTGTTTTCCAGATCCTTCAAAGAAGGAACAAAGTCCTTATTAACCTCTATTATCCTCTATGACTTACTATGCTTGATATCTATTATTTTCTAGTAAGGTAACAAGCAACTCACTTTATTTTTGCTTGCTGTGGTATTTTTACTTTTGGAAAATTCTTGATGAAAAACGTCAAGGATTAGAGTGAAGAAGGACTATCTTGCATGTGGATCATTTCTGCATTCATAGTGACTTGTGAGAATCCTATACATTGGGTATTTTTCCATGCATTAAGATTTGGTAAGCATTAACATTTTGTTGAAATCATGGTTGTGTAATAGTTGATTTATTGACCACCTTACAAATTGGGGTGATCTCATATGATATTTGTATAAGATGTACTTTATAATTCTATAAATGGTAACTGAAAGGATATTTTTACTGTTTATTTATGCTACATCTTTTAGAATGGGAAACATATTAACTTTGATTTTGACTTTGGGTGCAGAGAAAAATTAGTGGATTATGCTCTTTCCTCTGGAAAAATCTACGAGGGAGAATGGTTTAAATACATTAAAGAGTGCCTTGAAAATGGAACACTTCATCTCATTGGCCTTTGACTGATGGTGGTGTCCATTCGCGATTATATCCGTTGCAGGTTTTCTATGTCTATAAATGCATTATTATGAGTTTTTTATCTTAGAAAAGATTATAGATTTATCCGTGTTATGCAATTTTTAATCTTTGTATTTCTCCATAGTGTAGTTGAATGCTTTTTATATCATCAGACTGGATTGAGTTGGGTCTAAATATGTTATAAATGTAGAACCTATTGATCTACTGACATAAATTTTAAGAGAAGGATACTCTGACATGGATCCATCAAGCTAGAAAAGATGCTCGTTCTTATCCATGAATACTTCAGATTCTAGTTAGATGTTCACTTCTAGAGTATGTGTATGAGCTTGAATGCCAACTTTGTCCTGGAAAACATTTTCATATTACTGTTTTCTTTATTTAATCAATGTTGCATATGAAACCTTCAAGTTCAGCCAAATTATAAGGTTAGAGCCATTCAGACTACTCTCTTAGGTCTCTTGAGTCGAACCACCTCTATAGGTACCTACGAGGGGGCTTTATAACCGCCCCCAAAGGTTTGTAAAGAGTTTTAGGGGGGTTTTGAACTGTCTCTGTAGGTACCTTCGAGGGGGGTTTTGAACTGCCTTCGTAGGTACCTACGAGGGGGGTTTTGAACTGCCTCTATAGATACCTACGAGGGGGGTTTAAAACCGCCCCCAATTTTTTATAAAATATACTTTTCAGGGAGGTTCTGAATCACCCCCGTAAGTACCTACGAGGGGGGTTTATATCCGCCCTTAAAAGTGGCTTTTGGCGAGGGTTTCAAACCACCCCAAAAAGTGTCTTTTGGAGGGGTTTCGAACCAGCCCCAAATGTGAATTTTTGGGGGGGGCTTAGAACCGCCCCCAAAATTCACTTTTAGGGGCAATTTGATCTCTTCTAGGACCGCCCCTAAAAGTCAAAACTTTTAACGTCAATTCTATTCAGGGCGGTTTTGTAAAGACCACCTCTAAAGCCAAAACTGCAGACAAATCACTTTGGGGTGGGGGGGGGGGGGGTTATAACCACCCCTAAAATTCACTTTTATGGGAGGTTTTGATCTCTTCCAAAACTGCTCCTAAAAGGAAAAAAAATTGGCGTTTGTTCTATTAGGGGTGGTTTTGTAAAGATCACCCCCTAAAGCTACTTTTGGGGCAGGTTAGAAACGCCCCCAAAAGCATCTTTTGGGGGGGGGTTAGAACCATCGCCAAAAATCACTTTTGGAGGGGGTTTAGAACCGCTAGAAAAAGTCACTTTTGGGGGGGGTGGGGTTGTTAGTACCGCCCCTAAAAGTCACTTTTAGAGGCGGTTCTTATCTCTTCCAGAACCACCCTAAAATTCAAAACTTTTAGTGTCATTTCTATTAGGGGAGGTTTTGTCAAGACTGCCTCCAAAGCCAAATTCGCCCCCAAAAGTGACTTTTGGAGGCAGAAGACAACCGCCCCTAAATGACAAATTTGTTGTAGTGTATGATAGACCAAGGAAACTTAAGGATGCCATCTGGAAGGAAAAACACTTATATGAATAGAATAAGAGCAATTCCATCAAAAGAATTGGAAGGATATGAAGAAGAACAAACAAGAGAAGAGAAATAAAGGTTTTCATCCTTCAAAATTTAGAAATGGTAATTATTATCAACAAGGGAAAGCAAGGGAAGAGCCTTCAGGGAAAATACCACTTGTGGAATGTTGGATATGAAAGGAAAATCACTTTTCCATCAAGTGCCCATGTAAGAAGAATAACCTTCACAACATTCAAGAGGATTCAATTGTTGGATATATAGGTGGAAGTGTTCAGAGGATCTAAGCATCCCTGGATGGGAGGAAATATGACCACCAATCCCAAATGATTGAGGTAGTAGGTAAGATTCCTAATAAAACCATAGCTATTTTGATTGATTCTAGAGCTAGCAATAGTTACAGCGCACCTAATCTAGTTGAGAAATGTCATTTGAAGAAAAGTAAACTTGAAATAGAATGTCTAGTACAGTTAGCTATAGAATCCAAGAGGAAACTCATAGAATTTGTAAAGATGTGTCTTTTAGAAACGAATGGAGTGAAAACCTTTGCAGAATTCAACATCATACCCTTGGGTTCATATGATGTATTGATTGGAATTGATTTGTTGGATGCACACCATGCTATACTGGATTGTAATAATAAAACTTATACTTGTTTGGATGAATAAGGAAAGTAATTGACAGCTGAAGGTATACCTAGACCCATATCCTTGAGGCATTTATTAGCTTTACAATTGAAGAAATGTCTCAGAAAGTGGTGCTAGAAATATGCAATCCATGTGGAAGAGTCAAAGGAAGGAAAAGAGATGGAATTACATGATTATCCAAAACTACAAGAGTTTTCAGATATATTTCAAGAACCACTAGGAATGCCCCCTAAGAGGAACATTGATTTTTCTATCGACTTAGTGCCAAGAACAATACCTTCATCTAAATCACCTTATATAACAAGTAATCTAGAGTTAAAGGAATTATAGATGTAGTTAGAGGAGCTACTAAAGAAAGGTTACATAAGACCCAATGTTTCACCTTGGGGAGCCCCTATGTTATTTGTGAAAAAGAAGGATGGAACTCTAAGACTCTGCATAGATTATAGGCAGTTGAACAAAGAAACGATTAAAAACAAATACCCCTTACCAAGATTTGATAACTTGTTTGATTAGTTGAGAGGATCCAAGATATTTCAAAGATAGATTTGAGGTTGGGATACCACCCAATTAGAATTAAGAATGAATTGATTTAGGATATGAATATTAAAGGATATTCATACTCTTAAAGTTAATTAATTAATGAAGATGATAAATATACTTTCTATTATATTTATATGATTAATAAAGTGAGAATGTTATATTCCTAGGAGTTTGAATAGATTTAAGATATGGATATTAAAGGATATTCATACTCTTAAATTTAATTAATTAATGAAGAAAATAAATAGATTTTCTCTTAGATGTATGCGTTTAGTGGGAGTGTTATACTCGTAAGCGGTTGAAATGGTTCTCAGATATTAATAAAGGATTGAAATCATATTATAAGAGTAATTCAAGAGAAAATAAATATTAAGACGTTGTAAGAAAATAGGATATTTACTACTTAAATAGTTGAAGCTTGCTAGTAATATTAGAGTTTAGATACTAAGATGATCTAGAACTAATGGTATAAAATATATATACAAATACAATATATGGTATAAGCCTACCTTGTTTGTAAATAAGCATAACTATAAGGCATGTTAGTATTATAAGAAACTGTAAGTTACTTGAGGAAGGGTATTGAAATCCTTGCCACCTAAATGTATGTAATATGAGGAAAATATGTTTGTTGGAATTAGTTAAATTGATAACCTTAACTAAAAAACGGTGAATAGCATATACCTAATAAATAAATGGTTACTTGATAATATATTGACATGTTTGCATATAGATAATAACCTAGGATCATGCTGTCAAATTAGTATGAATACTAACATATTCCTTGGGTAAATGATGGATAAGAGAAAGAAAAAGAAAAATTTCATACCCAATTTTCCAAATTAATGTCAAGGAAATTGGGTACATTACAACTGGTATTCAGAGCACCGAGTTATAGACGCGCAGGTGTACAAGTATGTTGTGTACTCTATGAAATTTTAATAGTTGAATGCAAGTTGTTTACATCGATTGCTTACCTTCTTTGACATGCTTGAATTAAATTTAGTTAAGCGGTATAATTGAGCATGTAAGAGGTCATAGAGACTTGAATGTGTGATAGAAAAGTATGGTATAGCTCAGTTGCTTAGGCAAACAAATATTTAAAACATTTGAAAGCATAATGTGGAAGGTACGATTGCTTTAAGTATAAATAACTATGTTATAGGGAGAACATAACTTAACTTGATTATGTGGAAAATTTTATTGATCATAGATTTAAAAGTCATAATTGATAATAACATATAAGGGATTCCAGAAGCCTTGCATGATGTATTGAATGCATTAAAGTAAATTATATTATAAGTTATCATAGAGATTTTAGGTAAAATATAATAATTGCACACGTGTTAAAATAATGGACACATCGACATTTTCATCATAAGTCGTAAGCACCAAGGAAGCATACAATTAAAACCTAAAAACATTATGATGCTAGATTGTCAAATATGTTCGTGATATTGTCACATGCACAATGTTGAGAACAAAATACAAGTTTATGCATAAATTGTTGAGATTATGCTAGGAAGTTTTATGTACATGATATTAATACATTGAGTCAAGGACTTTTGGAGAGAGACATAACGAAGAAAATATAGAGGTAGAATTGAAGTATAAAGTATATTCAAGCTTATAAGATATGAAGTATGCTTAAAGTACCGGTCAGTAAAAGATATATGCTAGTATAGTAATGACCATGTTGTCAAAAAATTAATGCATTGGGGCCTTGCATAAGAAACATTGCGTTGCATAAAGAGAATATGTACATTCATGAATATAAGAATTTGGTGTTATCAAATTATGATATAAATAAATTCTGGAAAGAAATTGTGAGTGAAGAATGCAAGTGTGCATGGGTGCAAGAATATTCACCAAGTTTGGTAAATGGAAAGATATAGATAAGGTAACTTATAGAATGAAGTATGATTCTATGTTGGAAAAGATAGCATGATGTTAATTTACAGTTAGACAAATGATAATAATTTGCATGAATGATTTTAAATAGTTATAAGAAGATGGATAGGAAACAAAGTGATAGATTTAAAATCCTATTGAAATAATTCTGAGAAGGATAAAATTGAATTGATGGCATATGCATAGCAATTGATTTGGGGAAACTGAGAATCGTTGGAATGACTGACACATGTTTTGAAAAGTGTTGAGGCCTATAAAATCGCAGGTAACAACAGTTAGGGATTCTCCCCAATAACGTTCCCAACTAGCCCGTTATTGTTTGGTAAGGGGAATCCGTCTGGTTTACGGTCCAGCTACCGTAGGTCAAGTAACAAATTAAAAGGTTTTACCGGTTACAACCCAGTCCACCGTGTATATTTTAGTTTTTTTGTGTGTTTAAATATGATGTGCAAGTTCCTATCTAAAATGCAGATTGATAGAGATCACGAGGAGTGTCACAATGTGATGCGTAGGTTCTTACCTCTTATCTTAACTCTCTCGCATATAAATGACACACAGCAAGACATAAATTTAACTAACTAACCTATCCCTAGGGAGCATAATTAATAGTTGACAATGAGTAATGTATTTCTGCACATGTATTATGAACAATTACAGATAGTTGTTATTGATTCCAGAACACATGAACATTAATAGAAATATTGACAACAAGATAGCTTATTGCTTATGACAACCTTCATTACTCACAGTGGAAATTTCACAGAATAAACTATAAGACATTCATAACATAAGCAGAAATGCAAAGAGTTGGAACGATCTCACAGTTAATGGACATAAGCTGAAAACGAAATAGTTCACATTCAACTAATCCATAGCAAAGCATTTGAAACAGTCCACCAAACTTTCTCCAGCATAAAATTCTAATTCTTATTGCAAAAGGAAGTAGTTCTTCTTACAATATCTCTCAAAAAATTTCTTGGGAATGAAGTCCTTTCCTACATCTAACTCTCCTATATTTATACAAGAAAAGAAAAACCTTTGGGCTGCCCCAAAATGACTTTTGGGCTTCCCCAGCGTTTCAATCCCAAAAATTTGTCTTGTAGTGAGTACTCATAATTTATACAATATATTATATTTAAAACAAAAATTAATAGAGCACTTTTTTGAAGAGGGCCCCGCTTGGTCATTAATGAACTTTTTCCACGCCTAGGCCTCTGCTGCTATGCTTTCAAAATCTGATGATTCAAGAAAATGGATGTTTATCTCATACTTTGCAGCCTGATTCTTAAATACTTCTATTCTTGCTGAACTCAGGCACAGTTGATCTTCAAGTAAGCGGATGCTGACTGCTGCATGAGCTACTACATTCTTCAGAATTTGTCCATATAGATCCTTAACTTGTTGGATCTCTTGCTCATCTTCTTGATACATGTTCTATAGTTGTTCTATGAACAACTCATGTTCTAGTATCCCATCCAGTCTTTTATCTGCAGTAACCTGACATCTTTTGTACGTGACCAACATTCTTTTGTAGTATTTAGCACATAATCCTTTCATTTTCTTCACAGTCTTCTTGAATTCTTCTGCAGTATTTATTGCAAACTCCAATAAGTCATAATCCCGCTTTAAAATATGTCGATCTTTAGTTGGTAGATCCGTAGGGGTTTCCTCATTTGTCTCTATCCACACTATCCTTCCAGTCAGGGTTTCCAAAATATCTTGAGATCTATCTACAAAATACGAAATGGTGTCCAAGATTTCTTCTAATCTGCTATCTATTTGCGCAATCTTAAACCTTTCTTCTTCAATGCACACTTGTAGTTGGTGGATTTTCTTCCTATACGCTAGAACATATTCTTTCAAAGGTTGGACATCCATCTTCTGTTCCATAGCTTATTTCAGTGATGTCGTCAATGAAGCATTATGTCCCTCCAAAACTGATACCTGCATTTGATATTGTTTCCCTCTTTCTTCATTGGCAGCCTTCTCTGATCCAAGCTCAATTACCTTGTTTTGCAACTGGACCTTCTCTGAACTTAGAGTTTTGTATGATACTTGAAGGTCAGTCTTCTCAGTTTTAGCACTTGAAACTCTAACTGTAACTTATGTAATTCTGGCAAGCTGTTCTGAGCATTTTTCTCTACAGCAACTTCTAAATTCATCTTATTTTCCTGCAGAGTCTAGAGCTCTACCTTTGAAGTCCTCACTTCATTTTGCATGTCCTGAAATTTCCTCTTCAACTTGTGGCCTTCATCTCTTTCTCTCTTCAGTGTTTCTTTTAACTGAGCTGCATTATTTCTTGATTGCTCCAGATCCGTCATTAGTCTATCTACATTATCTTCTATAGCTTGGGTTAACCCCACCCCAGCTCTTGCTGTCAATCTTGGATCTGCATCTGTTCCATACACCAAAGTTTTATCACTTATCATCTTACTTGATTGTCCTCCTGTTTCAACCTTTTTCTCAGTTCTTTTGACAATCCTTTTCTTCTCCTTGTCATAGAAGATAGTGTTGAAATCAGGGACCTCTTCTCCTTCTTTCTGCATGAAAGGTATCAAATTCATTCCAGAAAACAAAACTTGTTCTTGAGTGCTGCCAGAAGTTGTAGCAGGCTCCTGAGGATCAAGGTTATCTTGTCCATGCCCTATATATGTATGATCATGTGCCCCCTGTGTATGTATTGGGTCAGTAGTCTGCTAATCTGATCTAGATCCTGTCAATCTTAAACCGTCAGTTTCTTCTTGTTTTTTCTTTATCTCTGCATCTTCCTTCTTCTTTCTTTCCTCCTCCTCCTTCTTTGTTGCTTCCTCTGCAACTCTCTTTCTTTCTTCTTCTTCATTCTTTAGCCAATTTTCTACCTCTTGTGCTAGCCTCCTAGCATCCTCTTCCCTCTTTTTGGCTTCTTCTTCTTCATCTTTCTTCTGTGTTTTTTTTCCCTTTTCGCCCACAATGGTGACTTTTTGTTTGAATCTCTTCTTTAATGTAGTCATATTCTTTGCATTTCTGAAGATTTCTTCATCCTTGTCCCAGAAATTTGTGTATTCAAAATGAACATTTGCCTCCTTGCAATGCTCTTCAACCTTATTTTGGGATTCATTCCTGTGGAAGCTCATCTCTCCAAAATGAAAGTGCTCCAGCTCCTGCACGAATTTTGCATCTTGTTTGACCTTTGTAAACTTATAACTCCCTAACCAGAAAGGTATGGCAGGATATGTTTCCTTCTTATGTTCGAACAAGAAAATCCCTACACCATCAAGATATACGTGTCTAAATGCTTCTTTATGTAGCACATAATCAGTGGCATATTTAGGGAGTAGAGAAGGTTCCCTAGAGCCACCATGCATTTTGATATACATCCCTTCGTCAGTCAGATAATAATTTCCATATTCCTCAATCACTTTGAGTGCCTCATTGGACATGCAGTTGCATTTTGTCAGGAAAATTAGAGTGTACAAAGGCATAATGAGGTGTTCACATATATCTTTGTAGTGGCTATAGTATTTGTGTGCCCAAAATAATTTGTATGCAGTGTATACAGGGGTCCTATCCCTATCCCAATTACACCTCAAAGCTGGAAAAGACTGGGTACATAATACACAATCCACTAAGATAGAGCTCATGTAGAACTCTGACTTCTTCTATGACACCCCTCCCAAAGCTGAAGATATGCATGCTGAGAGGCTATTGGACACTATGTTTTCCCAATTGAATATGGTCCCCTGAGTGGCTACATAAAAAATAATTGGTATCTATCCCAATTTGAAGCTTTTTCCATGAGCTCTCCCAAAAACTCTATTCAGCATCAGTGCTATAAATCTATAAGGGGTCCGAAGAGTGGCTGTGTCATATTCTCCTGATGGCCTGGTTCAAAAGTTCTTCCCTGGTATCATCATTCTCTTAACTGTTTCAACCAGGTCCAAATTTTACTCTTTCAACCAACTTTCAATTAAGTAGATTTGAGCAGCAGGTAGGTGATATGCCATTGAGACATAAGCAGGAATGTATGGAGCATATCCCTATTTGGCAGTATTCTCCAAGATCATTGTAGCTACATCTGCCCTAGGAAGAATCTAGCCGATCACCTCGGAGCATGGAAACAACTCAGGTCTTGTGGCTACCTTCATCAGAGCAAATTTCTCGATGTTTGCATATATAGTCAGTTCTTCGAACCCTGCATCAGGCACATTTTGATTTGCAATCATCCGGTATTTTTCACCCCATTTGTAATATGGCTCTACCCCAGTAGTGGCTATGGTATCTTCATAAATGTATTCCACCTTGGTGATGATTTCCACATTTGGCTCTCCCTCGGCAACATGAGCCTTCTTCTTTTGTCTTTTAGACATATCTCCTTTGCAATAGTTACCCTGTCACAAACATAGTGTGTTCTTAGACCATTGGAGCTTTCAGTTAGCATTTTAAGAATGAACAAAACTGTATAAAACTATTTACCTCTTCCATATGCATTTTCACAAATAAACTGTACAGAATGTTAATGCATAAAGAAAATGACAAAGCAAAAAGGAACTTCTGTAGCTAGGTCTAAAAATCTTCTAAGTCCATTTGCAACTAAAACATAACCCCGATAGAAAACCAATCATTAAAATCAAATTGCAATCGAAATACTCTAACTCTTCAATAACAAGAACCACACTATCATTGGTGCAATTAATATTTTTATTTGTTATGCTGAATAAATGGAGAAATTGGCCCACCAATTTGAATTAGTGGATAAGGTTGGAGGAATTACTTGGAGTAGAAGTCAAATAAGCACTAGAGTCCAAAAATGAGAAAAGAGGAATATTTTAAGAAAATCGGCATAAATCTAGAAAGCAGGATAAAACATGAAAAGAGGGGAAGTGTGAAAAGAAGGAAAGTTTAGAAAAGAAGGAAAGTCAGAAAAAGAAGGAAAGCCAAAGTAAAGCAAAGCAAGAAAAGTATGTCCACTCATGGGTGACCTATTCTCATAGGTCACCAAGCTAAGTAACTTGCTCAACAGGTCAACATTAATTCTATAAAAGAATTATTCCAACTCCCTTTCACACCTTTTTCTATTTTTGGTTGTTGTGTATGTTGAGCTATGCTTATGTAAGCATTCCTTCTGAGTGATGTGCCTCAGACTATTGGGAGATGAGCCCCAAACTTCCCTTCCTCGCTCCTTCCATCCTCTTCTCTTCTATTGCAGGTATGGAGCGCTATATTGCAACCATTGAAGTATTATTCAGAGATATTTGGATCCTCCATCACATTCAGGTTGAGATCCAATGAATACCATGCTTCACCTATGCTTCCAACCCCTTTGTTGGTCATGTTTCGGGCCTCCTGCCCACTATTTTGGAGTCTCCTTTGTAATGGTAAGTCTATTATGTGATTTATGATCTGTAGCAGCATATAAATCCATAATTTATCTTTATCAAGTGGAAACATCTCTGTCCATAAAAAAATATGTCTTTAGTTTCACCAAAAAAGCTTATTTTATCACTGTATGGGGGAAAATTGATGAATCAGAGTGCAATAAGAAATAGGAAACATTGTGGGAATGATTGGAGATATTTTATATGTTCATTGAGATTCTATTTAAATTTTTTATACTTCAAATTTAGTTCATAAATAAATTTTCCATGAATTAACTACTTTATTTTATACCCTAGCTAGATTGCTAGCATTAAATGACTAGTCTTGCAATTTTTGATGTAAAATGAGTTCCGTTAACTCAAAATGAGCCCTATAAGTTCATGTGGGTCACTTACATACCCACATTCTCATACATATCTCCAGAACTATTTTTCATTTGGGTCTTACTTCCTTTTGGGATCCTCCACTGCGTAGGGTTTCACTAGGCCAAAACTGCTAAAAAACCCCAAATTCCTCCAAAACTCCTCGGAACTTTCCAGAACTGCTGAAAAATCTAAAAAAAAATTCTTATGTTATATGAATTCTGGAACAACACTTTGCAATTTTCCAAAATCCCCTGGTTGAAAAAGGTTGAACTACTCTTCCTAGTTTCACGGTTTGGTTGCCTAGAAGCGTGGAAGTAGGTTTCCGCATAGCGTATTTTGAAACCTAAATGGTACTAGATATAAATGTGTTAGGGAAGAGGAAATTATATGTATAAAATTTCTTTAGTTTCTCCCCCCTGGTTACTCCTCTTGCCTGCAAAATTTCCCAGAAAAAACCCTTGATTTGCCCAGTTCGAAGAGGCCCTGAGTGGTTTGATTCAAAGTTCAAAAATTTTAATTTAAATTACAGAATTAGATAGTGTTAAGGTCTGCACACTAGACTTGGGACATTACACAGGATTGCTTAACTGGCATTCTTAACAAGCTAGGGAGTTTGGTTGTCTTATAATTTTTTGAAATTAGATCTAATGACCTTGTAGGTTGGGAATTTCAAGAAAATGTGTTTTACTTACTTTATATTATTAGTCTAAAAGAGTTTAAAAATACTTTTATGCCAAGGGGTTTTAGATCTTGTCCAAATCCCTATTTCACTAGGAATTTCATGGAATTTGTTCTTATATTTACAATATATTTTTCTTGAACTAACAAAAATGAAAACATAAATTTGATCTTTTAATTCGGGGCTAAATATTTATTTGTAGTAATTCCAGTAAATTGTAGTAATATTTATTCATTTATGCGCATATATGGAAGCTTTTGTATATCCAAAAACACAGAAGCACGCATATACTGAAGCTTCCATATATGCATGCCTCCATATATGTGCATATACATAATCTTTCATATGTGCGTTCCTCCGTATATGCGCATATACAGAAGCTTCTGTGTATGCATGCTTCTATATATGTGCATATACGAATGTTTCCATATTCGGAAGATTCTGTATATACGCATATACATAAGCGTGCATATATATAAGCTTTCATATAAGGGCATATACGGAGGCACACATATACGGAATCCTTCATAGATTTCGTATATGCGCGCCTCTGTATATGCACCTCTGTAAATGCACACATATATACGGAAGTGTTTTTGTATATGCACATGCATTTACGAAAGCGCTTCCCTAAGTGCGTGCACATATACGGAAGTGCTTCCGTATATGAGTGTGCATTTACAGAAGTACTGTTTCTGTAAATGTGCATGCATTTATGGAAGCGCTAACATATATGCGCCTGCAATTACAGAAGTACTGCTTCCGTAAATGCGCGTGCATATATGAAATTAATTCGGTATATGCATGCGCATTTACGAAAGCGCTTCCGTATATGCGCGTGTATTTACAGAAGTACCGCTTTCATAAATGCGCATGCATATACGAAAGCACTTCTATATATGCGCATTTACAGAAGCTTTCGTAAATGCGCATGCATTTACAGAAGTACTGCTTTCATAAATGCGCATGCATATACGAAAGCACTTCTATATATGCGCATTTACAGAAGGAAAAATGCGCATATAGGGAAGAGAGCTTCCGTAAATGCGCATTTTTGCCTTCTGTAGATGCACATATACTGAAGACAGCTTCCATATATGCGCATATACGGAAGGAAAAATGCACATATACGTAAGGTCACTTCCATAAATGCTCATATTGCCTTGTGTATATGCGCATTTATGGAAGAGAGCTTCCGTAAATGCGCATCTTTCCTTGTGTATATGCAAATTTATGGAAGAGAGCTTCTGTAAATGCACATTTTCAGCTTCCATAAATGCACATACACAGAAGGAAAGATGTGAATTTACGAAAGTGAGCTTCTGTATATGCACATTTTACCTTCTGTAAATGTGCATATACAGAAGGAAAAATGCGCATATATGGAAGGAAGCTCTCTTCCGTATATGTGCATAAGCACTTTCCCTATATGTGTGAAGTGCTTCCATAAATGTGTGTGCATATATGGAAGGGCTTCCATAAATGTGCACACATTTACAGAAGCATATATGCGTGCACATTTACGGAAGTGTATATGCACGTGCATTTACGAAAGCGCTTCCATATATGCGTGTGCATTTACATAATCCATTCTACATATGTCCGCGCATTTATGGAAGTGATTCTGTATAAAAGCGCTTCCGAATATGCACAAGCATTTATAGAATTGCTTCCGTAATTGCGCATGCATATACGGAAAATGCATGCGCATACTCAGAAGCGTAAATGTGTGTGCATATATGTAAGTGCTTTTGTAAATGCGTGCGCATTTACATAAGCGCTTCCGTAAATGCACGTGCATTTATGGAAGTGCTTCCATATATGTGTGCACAGTTATAGAATCCCTTCATATATGCATGCACATTTACATAAACATGGAAGGGTGCTTCCGTAAATGCGCGTGCATATACGAAAGTGGTTCCGTATATGCGCATGCATTTACGGAAGTGCTTCTGTAAATGCGCGCGCATATACAAAAGTGCTTCCGTACATGCGCGTGTATTTACGGAAGCACTTTCATAAATGTGTGCGCATATACGTAAATGCGTGTGCATATACGAAAGTGCTTCTGTATATGTGCATGCATTTATGGAATTACTGCTTCCGTAAATTCACGTGCATTTACGAAAGTGCTTCAGTATATGCACCTGCATTTACGAAAGTATTGCTTTCGTAAATGTGTGTGCATATACGAAAGCATTTCGGTATATGCACACGCATTTATGGAAGTGCTTCCGTATATGCACGTGCATTTATAGAAGTACTGCTTCCATAAATGCGCATGCATATATGAAATCACTTCCGTATATGCACACATATTTACATAAGTGCTTCTATAGATGCACGCACATTTACGGAAGCACTTCTATATATGTGCACACATATATTGAAGAACACTTCCATATATTGTATTGTAGTATATACACTAGTGTATATTGTAGTGTAGTATATGCTCTAGTGGATATACTCGTATATACATGGTGTATATACCATTATATGCACCTTTCTTCTGTATATACACATATACAAAAGGAGAATATCCATAAGTGCTTCCAAGTATGTGTCTTCTTTATATGCACCTATACACATATATGTGTTTATGTATATATGCATATATGGAAGCATGGGGGATTCATATATATATATATATATATTGTTCCTATCTATGCACTGACCTTGTTGTTCATGACCTTGGCGACCCAAATTTTGTGTGCACCAATCAACTACTTTTGCTGAGCACTTGAGTCGAGATGCACTATGACTCATTTGGTACCTCGGAAGTGCTCGTTTCACGCATGCACCTATGCCACCATGTTCACCCTTTCCGTGCCATGTTTCAAAAAATATCTAGGTGTGTTGAATTCTTGTTTCTTTGTGAAGGAGACTCAACCAATAAAAGGAGTGTGCCGATTTGAAATGCCCCACACACCCATCTGACCAAATCCAATGTTCTGTAAATGACACCCCATTCTTTTTGAATGAATCATAAATCAAGCCAAAGCAGTGTTGAACAAACAACATGTCGTACTCACGATCATCACTGACATAAAAATGGTATTCCTTAATCACATCACGTGACTAAGGAGTGCTATCCCTACCATCAATGCTCTCTTGAGCATGCCTATACAATACATGTACGAAGATGGACACCTGGTCAGAGTGATAATACTCACTGTGTATCTCTCTCTGAGGAGCAAATGTGTAATCCTTAGCAAAGTCTACCACCGATAGGATTGTGCTTGGCTCAAAAACCTCACGAGAATGCTTAAATTCTAAAGCTTGCCACCTAGACCTGTGGGAGTGTTTAATGTATTTGTAAATCTGACTTTGAAACTTGTCCATGAAGTTTGAAATAGGAATATCATCCTCGAGCAAGTCGATCCTCTTATATGGAACATGTGAAGAAGATGATGGATTCATGGAGACATACTCATATCTCTTCCACTTAACTACGATACCTGACAATCCAAGGTGTGTTGGATCGATAGAAAACTTCCTATGGAACAACGCCAAATCACCACATTTATGGCATCTTCTCCCACCTACACACCTTTTAATGAAAAACCAATTTTCAGGATTCCTATTGCATAGTATCATAGAAATAAAATCCCGCACTGTGTGAGGAGCTGGTTCACCATCCCAATGTTTTTTGCAAAAATCCACAAATGAGATCTAGACACCGGGATTTGATTCTTTGAATTTCTTGAACAAAGCAACTCATGTCATCTCCATAACATGCTTGCAATGCTCCTTATAAATGCATTTTCCAAAACGTTGTCACAGGACATGTTTTCGATCTGGTATAGCACGAGAATGGTTGTCCCAATACTCTATCACCTTCTCTCTGATTCGCTCTTCCATCCTGTATTTATATGCTTCTCTGCATATAAGATCCCAATAAGCAGCTTCATCTTTTTCATTTATCTTTACCCTGAATTTAGTGTATTTATACAGTGTTTTTCTTGAAACGTGGAGCAGCTTTGACATTGTTGCGACCATTCAATTTCTTGAGGTGCTTCGTGCCACAATAGCAGTTGTAATTTCCCTACAAGCAGCATTGATATCATATTTTCTTGACTTTCCAAATGCAGATAGTGTAGTTGTTACATTTTTTGTTACATTCTCACATGCATTTTTATTTTTAACATCCTTAAAATCCAACAACTTTGTGGCACGTTTCATTAGAGGAAAGTTCAACTCAAAATGTGCCTTTCAACCCTAATTCAAATTTCATGTCATCATGTGTTACCAATGAAATTGCTTTAAATTTGAAATAACGTATAGGTCTTAAACAAATTTTTAATATAAATTTGGGGATAGGTATCATAAAAAACTACTTTTTTTGTTCGTATTTTCGACATATCTCCCTATGTTTTTACTCAAATTTCAAGAGGGAGAGCTTCCTAGATGTAGAATTAAATTCTGCATCCAACGAGTACCCACTATGCGTACTTTTGATGGACCACGCTCCCCCAAAAAACAAGAAATACATGAAAAAATGTGATGGTGATGTCATCGTCATGTTTTTTCTGGTATTTCTTGTTTTGGGGGTAACGAGGTCCATCACAAGTATGCAGTGTGGGTACTCGTTGGATGTATAATTTAATTCTGAATCCAACGAGCTCTCCCAATCAAAATTTGAGTAAAAACACAAGGAGATATGTCAAAAATACGAACAAAAAAAAGTAGTTTTTTTCTTTTCTTCCTCCATACCTTTCATTCTCATCCCAATCACAAGCATTGAGATCACGTGCCCAGAGGATGGAATCACTTTCACGCAGTCCAAAACGTTGGTTTTCTTAAAACTTTACACAGGTTTCATAAAATATTATTTTATTATTTTAACTATTGTTTTATTATTTTCCTTAGGAGGCTCATTTTGAGTTGAAATTTCCTCTAATGCATTTTTTTGTGTTTTATCAATCCATGTAGGATTTGAGCTTATGTAATCACTGATTGTTGTTCAAAGTAAAAATTGATTATGTTACTAACATGCTCTTTGATTGTTCGATCAGGGGTCGGGTTCCCGAACTCTTCTTGAGTGGCATCATCCAACCCTCTTAAACAATTAACAACCATTCCAACGTCATTGAAGCTCCCAATTACTCTTGAGAAATCAGAGGGTGCATGATCATGCGATGGATGGCCAAGATCTAGCAATAAATAAATACAAGCTCAAGAATAAATACAAATAAATACAAGCTCAATAATAACATTTTATTTTAAGTTTATCATATTGCCATCGTTTGTTAACAAATTAACAAATAAATACAAGCTTGAATAACATTTTATTTTACTTATCATATTGTCATTGAGATCATCATTGTCATCAATGCTTAAAGCCATATGATTCCTAGTCATTTGTACATGATTGTAAAGTAATGTAATTGTAATGTAATTATCATCATTATCATAATGTAATGTAAGTGTAATTGCAATGTGCTTGTAATTGTAATGTGATTGTAAGGCTAATGAATTCTTGAATTTGTCATAGTTGTTGATTTTCTTTGAGATCATCATTGTCATCAATGCTTAAAGCCATATGATTCCTATTCATTTGTACATGATTGTAATGTAATGTAATTGTAATTGTAATTTTGATTGTAATTGTAATTGTAATGTAATGTAACTGTAATTTGAACAATATGAAAATGCATATATGAACATGAAATCAAAATCATATTAAAATCGATGAAATGAGAGATAAGGCTATAGAAAGGATGAGGAAAATAAGTGCAATGCTAAGAGGAGAAGATGCAAGTCAACCTATGATGGCG
>LPNX010710655.1:295760-310701 GCA_001517045.1 Pseudotsuga menziesii
TCTCTCTCTCTCTCTCTCACACACACACACATCATTTGCCTTTCTCCCCTTTCTCTAACCACATCCCCATCCAATCTCTCTCCCTCTCTCCCTCTCTCACTCTCTCTTTCTTCCTGTCTTCGAGGCATGCAAAGATTCATAGTAAATATTAGTCAAATTTTGCATCTTTTCCTTCAAGACTTCACACTCTTCACATTTGTATGTATATTGTCATGTCCCCGACCCTCTGACCAGCGAAGAGGACGCGACTCACATACTAATAAACTCAGGAAACTAATCCCCATGAACATAAGGTATAAAATGCAACAAAATAAAAACATACATAGATGCAACATATCATTCAATAAACAGCGGAAACAATACATGATATTCACATTCAAGAATTTCACATGTTCATAGTAATTTAATTACAGAGACAAGATAAACAAGAGATACTTATCTTTAACAGAAGCTTGTCCCGCAACCAGCTACGTCACTGCAATGTTCCTCCCAACCATAGGCATGTGCTCATCAATCACTTAGCAACACTGCCACCCTCGAGCTGGGCATGATTCCAAAAGGAATAAGGGGAAACTAGCAGGCTCACACATAGCAAAGGATGCACAAAACTCATCCAAGACAACACAGTTGGGTTTATCAGGCTAACAGGGAGCTTTGGTTCCTAAGCTAGTGAGCTCAATCCAAGAGCTTTGGACACATGCACCAGAACTAGACTAACTTCTAAGACATCCACACATACCCAACACAAGGAAACATCCCCTTCTCTGTTATGCAGCCCCTCGGGCCATGCCTTCCATTCCAGTGCTATTGAGGGGGTGCAGAGAAGAAAGCCAGCCCTCTAGCTCTGTCTTTGAGGCTCCTACATACACTAGGTTTATAAAGTAGGCTCAGACCCGATTTCCACTCCCAATTCAATGTAGGCCAAATCCAAAAGATGCACCACAAAACAATACAATTTCTGGGTTGGATGAAAAGCAGTTCCGGCAACAAAAACAAATTTCCGAAATGGGTAAAAATGGCCCTTTAGCATCAATACAATTTTTAGAGACCTTTTGGCCCTATTGTGGCCAAAATGGGCTCTCCTCTCCCACTCACTGGGCATTACCAAAAAAAAGATTTCCAGCTTGGAAACAATGGAGAAAAATGTAGCAAAACGCGGGGAAGGAAACTCAGCCACTGATAATCACCAAAAACAATTTCTCAGCTTGAGCAAAGTGAGGTAACAACCAAAAACATGAATGGTTTCATAAACAAGAAGTTTTGAATCCTTGAGAGAGCACCCTGAAGGAAAAATGGCGAGGAAAACATCCAAACATTAAAGCATGGTAGAATGGCCTACATTTTTGGGTTTTTGCTTGCCCAAGGAGTCAAAACGCGTTTCCCAAAAAATGATGGCTTCTCCAATTCGAATTTGGGTTGTTATACCTTGCCCATACCATGCAATAACCAACCCAACCAATATCTGGCAGTAATAAATGATTGGGTGAATGAGACAAGAAAGGTAGTTGACAGTTTGATGGGTTCTCCCATTAACATTTGGTTTTTGCCAATTGGCCCCAAAGGTTAAATATCCCCCCCCCTTATCCTTAGGAAATCATGCCCTTTCTCATTATGGTTGCATTGACATAGTTGGTTGTGGGTATTTTAATTAATATGCATATGTACATGGTGTCCATAATTATAACGTGCCTGGCTAGCACAAAATACCATCGGCAACGATTTTAATCGTCGAAACATAAAACGATAATCCATGGTGGGGATTTTAGCCTTTAACTCCACACCACAATTAATTACAATATATACATCATATACATTTAATGCAAACAGGGTAAAAATCGGGGTGTTACATTCCCCTCCCCCTTCAATAGCACTATCCTTAGTGCTTTACAAAATTGAACAAAATGATACACTGGCATCGCCTCAGTGCTCAGCAAAATTGAACAAAAAAGGATGGGTCAATCACATGGAATCCTCCGGCTCCCATGTAGCTTCTTCGGGACTATAATGCTCCCATTGCACCTTTACCTTCCTATGGCTCGGTTCCGGAGCATTGTGACCTTCCTGTCGAGGATGCGCATTGGCTCGATTTGGAACTCTCCCTCGGGTTCCACCTGAATCACATCCCAATTTATCACATGGTTAGGATCATGTACATATTTCTTAAGCAAAGAAACATGAAAAACATTATGATATCTATTACTAGTAGGCAATGCAAGTCCATATGCAACTGGCCCTATTATTTCAAGCACTTCAAACGACCCACAATATCTAGGTGACAACTTGGCACAACTTTCAAGTTTCAAGGAACTCTTATTTGCCCTCACTCTAAGGTAAACATGATTCCCAACAATGAACTCTTTGTTCACCCTATGCTTATCTACATAGATTTTCTGTCTGTCTTGAGCTACTTTCAGATTTTGCCTAATCTTTACAACCTCTTGCTCCATTTCTTTGAACAATTCTGGCCCAAGAACAACCCTATTCACTGGATTATCCCATGTCACTGGTGTCCTACACCACCTACCGTACAAAGCTTCATATGGACTCATCCCCAAGGATGCTTGATGTCCATTGTTATAAGAAAATTCTACCAAGTGTAAGTAATCTTCCCACTTGGTTGGATTGTCCATCACATACATGTGAAGCATGTCTTTAAGCACTTGATTCACTCTCTCTGTCTGCCCATCAATCTGAGGATGGTACACAGTGTTGAAGTTTAGCTTTGTACCCAAATATACAAACAAACCCTTACAAAAATTAGAAGTGAACTTGACATCTCTGTCAGAGACTATTCCCTTAGGCAATCCATGCAATTTGAAAATATCCTTCATAAATATTTTTGCAATGTCATCAGTCTTATGTGTAGACGTAACCGGTATAAAATGTGTTTCCTTTGTCAACTTGTCCACCACAATCATGATGGAATCATGTTGTATCCATGTCATTGGAAATCCTGTAATAAAATCCATGGAAATAACTTCCCATTTCTATTATGGAACTGGAAAAGGCTGCAACAAACCTATTGGGTTTTAATGCTCCACCTTTACTTGCTGACATTTCATGCACCTTGAAAGATATTCAGCCATGTCCTTTTTCATTCTTGGCCAAAAGTACTGCTTCCTGGTTGTAGCAATCATCTTTTGATATCCTGGGTGACCAGAATATGGTGGCTGATGGATCTCATCCATAGCAAATCTCCTCAAATCTTCTATATTTGGAATATAGATTATGTTCTTATAAGTAAGGAGTCCATCTTCTTCCAATTTATATCCCTCATAACTCTTCTCAATACTTTGCTGCTGTAATTTGTCTTTACTTTCTCATACAATTCATCTCCAACAACATGATCAACAATCTGCTACCACAACTCCGACTGGAAAATACTAATGGATGCCACATGCATTTCCTGCACCTTTCTGCTAAGTGCATCAACTACCTTATTCTCTTTTCCTTTTATGTGCTTGATTTCGAAATCAAACTCACATAAAAACTCCAGCCATATAGCTTTCCTAGCATTTAACATTAGCTAATCAAACAAGTACTTCAGACCACAATGGTCTGTCCTTAGCTCAAATCTTCTACCCATTAAGTAATTCCTCCAGATCTTGAGCGCATGTACTATGCCTACAAGTTCTAGGTCATGAGTAGCATAGTTTTTCTCATGCTCCTTCAGTTTTCTCGACTCATAACATATCAAGTGGTTTCCTTGCATAAGGACTCCTCCAAGCCCTTGTCTGCATGCATTAGTAGACACCACAAAATCCTTTTATGGGTTTGCAATCTTCAATACTAGCGCACTTGTGAGAAGATTCTTCAACTGCTTGAAGCTTTCTTCACACCTCGATGTCCATTCGAACTTTATTCCCTTCTTTTGCAAAGAAGTGACTGAATGTTTAACCTTGGAGAATCCTTCAACGAATCTCCTGTAGTATCCTACAAGTCCCATAAAATATATTACATTTGTAACATTTCTTGGAGTAGGCCAATTCATAATGGCCTCAATCTTTTCTGGGTCTACAGATATGCCCTCATCTGAGAAAATATGACCCAAGTAATGAATCCTATCTCTATAGAAGTCACACTTGCTCAACTTTGCATACAACCGATGTTCCCTAAGCAATCATAATGTCAATCTCAGATGCTCTTCGTGCTCTTCCTCATTCTTAGAATAGATAATAATATCATCAAGGAAAAAAATAACAAACTTGTCCAAATACCTACTGAATACACTGTTCATAAGGCACATAAATGTAGCGGGTGCATTTGTGAGACCAAATGGTACCACTACAAACTCACAATGTCCATACCTTGTCCTGAAGGTTGTCTTATGAATTTCTTCATCCTTGATTCTTAACGGATGGTAACCAGACCTCAAGTCAATCTTGGAAAACACCTTTCCTCCTCTCATTTGATCAAAGAGGTCATCAATCCTAGGCAAAGGGTATTTGTTCTTCACAGTGAATTTGTTCAACTGTCTGTAATCAATACACAACCTGAGTGTGCCATATTTTTTTTTTACAAACAGAACGGGTGCTCCGCAAGGAGACACACTAGGCCGGATATACTTCTTCTCCAACAACTTTTGCAGTTGCATCTTTAACACTAGCATTTTGGGTGTACTCATCCTGTAGGGTGTCTTGGACACTGGTGTTGCTCCTGGCACAAGTTCAATGACGAAATCAATGTCTCTCTTTGGAGGAAGCTTGGAATCTCATCAGGAAACACATCCCTGAATTCCTGCAACACATGAAAGTCCTCCAACCTAGGAGTTTCATCCTCTGCTTCCTCCAAAATATTAGCTGCATACAATTGGCAACCTTTCCTACATAAATTCTTCAACAAAGTTGTTGGGTTTTAAGGATGTTAAAAATAAAAATGCATGTGAGAATGTAACAAAAAAAGTAACAACTGCACTATTTGCATTTGGAAAGTCAAGAAAAACTGATATCAGTGCTGCACGTAGGGAAATTACAATTTCTATTGTGGCATGAAGCACCTCAAGAAATCGAATGGTCGCAACAATGTCAAAGTTGCTCCACGTTTCAAGAAAAACACTACACAAATACACTAAATTTAGGGTAGGTATAGATGAAAATGATGAAGCTGCTTGTTGGGATTTTATATGCAAAGAAGCATATAAAAACAGGATGGAAGAGGGCATCAAAGAGAAGGTGATATAGTATTGGGACAACCATTCTCGTGCTATACCAGAATGAAAACATGTCTCGTGACAATGTTCTGGTCGAGGCATTTATAAGGAGCATTGCAAGCATGTTATGAAGATGACATGAGTTGCTTTGTTCGAGGAATTCAAAGAATCAAATCTTGGTGTCCAAATCTCATTTAGCATGTATAGTAAGTTTAAACCGTGGTATGTTAGGCCGAATACCATTTGGGACACTTTTTGTTATTGATACCACGTTGAAGTCCAGTTATACTATGACACATTTGTGGATTTTTGCAAAAAACATTGGGATGGTGAACCACTCCTCACACAGTGAGAGATTTTATTTCTATGATACTATGCAATAGGAATTCTGAAAATGTGTTTTTCATTAAAAGGTGTGTAGGTGGGAGAAGATTCCATGAATGTGGTGATTTGGCATTGTTCCATAGGAAGTTTCCTATCGATCCAACACACCCTGGATTGTTAGATATCACAGTTAAGTGGAAGAGATATGAGTATGTCTCCATGAATCCATCATCTTCTTCACATGTTCCATCTAAGAGGATCGACTTGCTCAAGGATGATATTCCTATTTTAGACTTCATGGACAAGTTTCAAAGTCAGATTTACAAATACATTAAACACTCCCACGAGTCTAGGTGGCAAGCTTTAGAATTTAAGCATTCTCGTGAGGTTTTTGAACAAGGCACAATCCTATCGGTGGTAGACTTTGCTAAGAATTACACATTTTCTCCTCAGAGAGAGATACAAAGTGAGTATTATCACTATGACCAGGTGTCCATCTTCGTACATGTATTGTATAGACATGCTCAGGAAAGAATTTATGGTAGGGATAGCACTCCTCAGTCACACAATGTGATCAAGGAATACCATTTTTATGTCAGTGATGATCGTGAGCATGACACGTTGTTTGTTCAACACTGCTTTGGGCTGATTTATGATTCATTCAAAAATAAAGGGGTGTCATTTACAGAACACCGGATTTGGTCAAATGGGTGTGCAGGGCAGTTCAAATCAGTACGCTCATTTTATTGGTTGAGTCGTCTTCACAAAGAGATAGGTCTTCGACACACCTGGAGATTTTTTGAAACGAGGCACAGAAAGGGTGAACATGATGGCACAGGTGCATGCGTGAAACAAGAACTTCAGAGGTACCAAATGAGTCATAGTGCATCTCGATTCAAGTGCTCAGCAAAAGTAGTTGATTGGTGCACACAAAATTTGGGTCACCAAGGTCATGAACAAGCAAGGCCAGTGCGCAGGTAGGAACAACAACTTAATTGGAATTTAATAAATGTGTTTGTATTATTATATATAAAAATATGATGTTTTGTACTCGATGCAGGTTTTTTTGGGATGTTTCCCTTGGCAATGTGAATAGATCCATGCCATTGTATTGCGAGACCATACCTAGTATGAGAGAACTACATTCAATTCGTAGTAAATACATGGGAGACATATTTTCCATTGAAACGAGGAAGTATGCATGTTTCTGTGAGTTCTGCATTGACGCTAATGGACTGAGGGTTGATCATTGCGTGAATGATGCATATGTCAAAAAATGGAAATATGTCCCTCTTAATCCAAAGGGGCCACATCCAATTTCAACGTGGCAAGAGATGCACACTAACAAGGCAGTGGTTTCACTAGATCATGATCGGGTTTCTGATTTTGTTAAGCAAGGTACATGATAGTTGATTGAATGTTTAAACCTCTAGTCTTGTACACACACATATATATATTTAAAATTTTTTTAATATTTGAAAATCTTGATGCAGGTGATGTATTTGTTTTAATTGCACCACCAAGAAATGATGAGCATGTGGCATACTTTTTGATGCGGTGTACACAAATCAAAAGAAAGTTGGTGCGACCCTATGTCGATGGAGAGTTCACGTACCAAGTTGGTGACCTACTTGTGATGGGCCAATTTTTTGAAAAAGTGAGAAGACAAGGTGACTATATTATTTACAAAGACTTCATGCCTGAATATATATCTTGTTAGTACAGTCATTTGGTGGTGGCAGCTCTGATACATCTCATTGAAATCAAGGTGAAGAGGGGCGAACCAAATAGATGGAAGATGTTAGTAGCTGATCATGATCATATTATGGAGACATGCATTCCTATAACCCATTGGCTAGATGAATGAAAGTTATATGCCATGACATATAAGTTGATACATTGACATAGTATATCTTACATTGTAAAGTTATTAATTTTGTAACATTATAATTGTAAGTTATGTTAAAAATTGTAAGTTGCGTTCGATTGACAATTTTGCAAACATGTAAACTTTGTAAACATTGTAAATTTTGTAAACTTGTAATTTATTAAATTGGAAAATTGTACAATTTCATAAGATTGTAAAACATTAATGATTGTTAAAAATAACATTAAGATTGTAAAACATAAATAAATTTAAACTATAACTACAAATAATTAAAACATTTAATAGACCATCATGTTCAAAAAAAAGTCCATATATATATATATATATATATCGATAATCATAAATTCCACAAATAACAATATACAAAATAATAGTCCAAAATAATAACATCCACTAATAACAGTCTACGAATCACTCCTACGCCATTGATCGAGAGATCGACCATCATGGACACTACCGCTAGCTGCACTATGCCCCTGGTCTTGCTCATGCACATCAAAAAGAAAATTTCCTAGGTCTGAGAACTGCAGAAGTTAAAACCGTGAACTCTGCAAGTCAGTTACATACCACATATTTAAATTACATGTAGAATGTGAGAAAAAATTAAATATATATATGAAACACATATCTACAAACTCACCTCGCTCGAGTTTAGTGTCAGGTTTGGGAGGCTGGGTATCGGTAGAGACGAGCCTTCATTAGGACTTGATCGATAAGTGGCATCCCACTCATCCATAAACATCATGGCGGCTTCAACGCACTCATCTGCAGCTGCATGTGTCTGTGTCTGTTTCCATGACATGAAAATAGTTATATTAATGAATTACAATTTGAACTTCAGAATTACAATTTGAACATGTAAATTATAATCTGAACATAAATATGCAAACAATTCAAACATAAATACTAGTACCTCGTCGATTGGCATGTCATGAATAGGACTCGAGCGAGGCTGTGTAGAATCATGTGCAATGCCCTTGTCTCTATCTTGTACAATATAAACAAGATAAATGAGGAAAGTTGGAACAAACCAAAATATTGTGTGTTCAACAATTGACTTGAATTTAGAAATTCAAATTTAGGATCATAGTTAACACATACCTCATTGACGTGGGTAGACAAAACTGCAGCGGGACCTGGAACATATGCATCACTGCCAAACAAGACCTCCATGTAATCGGACTCATGTATGGAGGTCTAACACAAAGCAAAGTATTAGTTAAAAAAAGATATACTTGACAATCATGGAAATCAAATGATGACAATAAAGATATACCTGTCCCATCGATCGAGGCCTGCATCTATCATGCAGTCTAAAATATGCATTGCAGACCATGATAGCATACTGCATCATTGTGTCGTGATCAAGAATGTTGAGAATATCATTGACCACCCACTGTAACTCTGGCTCTGCAAGTGCAGTGGGTGCTTTGTGTCTCTCTGCTTGCGCAGCCATCATGGTACAATGCATTGTCATGCATGTCACCTCTGCCAATGCACTACACTCCTCAGTCGCTAGATGAGATGACTTAGCTACATTATCTATCCTAAGCATGGTCCTGGCAGGGATACCTACCAAAGGCTCTGGCTCTGGATGAGCTCCAGGGTCTCTCCTAGCCCCAGGATGCGCATGACTGTGTCCCCCACCAGCACCATAGAAGCCCGATGGTGTGCTAGTGTAATCTGGGTGCATATCAAGGAAAAACTCTGCACATATATGTTTTGCAAAGTATAGTGGGACCTGGTCATGGTGGGGAAACACGCCCCATGCTCTAATGAACCTGTCATATACATAAGTTGTTGAAGTCTCTAGCTTAAACTCCTTGAGTCTAAGCTGTTGACTAGAGGCGCAGTCAGAAGGGATATCAAATAATGCTCCCTTTACATCATCGCCAGCTGTTGCATCTCTCACTGTGGCCCAGTTACCAGGACCCTTCACAGTGGCCCTTCTTCTTTGACATGCATAGGCCCAAAGAGAACTCAATGGTATGATGGACCTGTAGACCTTTAGTAGATTGTCTGCTGCCTCTAACATCATATTCATCGAACGTGATGCGGGAGAGTTCTCTGGAATGGAGAGGATGTTTTCCCATAAACACTCACGCTGATTGGTAATGTATTGCATCGTGATACATGTGATCTCATCCTCCCATGGTGCTTCCTCGGGAGGTTCAACGCCCTATTGTGCAGCACCTAAAAATTAGATGAAAACATAAATTTTAGTCAAAATACATACCTCAATTGTAGGTGAATTTGAAATCAATATAAATAAAAGGTACTGATAATTGAAAGAAATATATACAAGCGGTTAATGTACATGTCTCATGGGGAACCTCCCCACCGACACCAACAGTATCATGATCCTCGTCACTCACATGCACAAAGCGGCTGCCAAATTGGTTGCCAGAGTCGTTGGCACTCATCTCCCTCGTAGGAGCGTGTGTCGGTATAGAACGCCTAGGTGAACCTGTGAAAATAGAGACATACAAGTTGATGATTAAATATACACATGTGAAACAATTTGATTTGATTAACTAACAACAAAGAGTACATCATGCATAATTGTATACTTACGAGTCCTCTTCCGACCTCCGGGGCGAGGAATGGCTACAAATCCGCTAGTGCTCTGCCTTCGGTGAACCGAAGAACCCCACTGTAGAGATGCATCTGCATGAAATATGGCATAGTAAATGATTTTTTGTAAATATTTGAATGTAAGTAACTCAATATATGGATACGAATAAAAAAATCTTACTCAAAAAACACCCAAAAGTTTACAAAGTAAAATGGATTGACGAGTTTTTTGTTTTTACTTTGAAGGTGGTGTGAAGAAGACTATCGAATATGTGGTGTAATCGGGGTTATGATTTATTTTCATAATGTTGAGTACTCATTTATTTCTTGTTCAATTTGAGATCATGGACATGGTACTTATTTGGGTGAAGCTTCATGTTTAATACGAGTTGAATTCTAGTCACGAAAGGTTTTTCGGATTATAGGGAATGCTTTGTTAGTTTTCAATGGGGTGGAAATGAGTTACAAATACTTGGGATTTTAAACTAATTCCTATAGATATTTATAATTTTAAACTATTTTTTAAAATTATAATTATAAAAAAAATTTAATCCATTTTTTTTAAATTAAATTACAATTCCAGTTTTCCATAATTTAATATATAAATTTATACATTTCATTAGTAATATATTTTACTATTATTTTAAAATATTCTAAATTTATAATTTATAATTTTCAAAATGTTGAATATAAATGTATATATTTTTTCTAAAAAATATCAAAAATATAATTTTATCTTAAATTATGGATTTCTATTAATTTTTTAATTTGATATTCTTTAAAAAAAAATTAAATCATAAATTTTTATTAATTTTTTAATTTGATTTTTTTTCCAAATTTACACACTTATTTATTAATGTTTTTTTCCTTTAAAAAAAATCTGCATTTTCATCATACTTTTGTTTGAGCTTCAAAAATAAACTAAAATACATAAGTACACTTTTCAATAAACTAAAATCAAAATATGTCAACTAATAAGTCAAAACATACCTATATCATATTTTATTATGAAAAAAATATTTTTAAGAAATATGAATATGAATTAATATAATATTTTAATTACAGTTATAATTATAATTTGTTTTAATTAAATAGTTAATCATATATATATATATGATCAAAATATTTAAAGCAAAATATATGGGTTGTTTAGATAAATTCCTACGTTGGTTTAAGGTTCATGATTGTCTCACGTCCAGGGTTCGGATTTTTTTTCATTCTTCCATGTATTCTCGGAGGATTGAAAAAAATGGGCAGCATTTCTATTTGCTTGACACACATTTCAAAATTAAACCGGTAGCATAAACGACTGTCGGTTGATAATATTTATACAAACTATAAATTTAAATTTTAAATTTAACAAATTTGAATTTTTTCAATCCTCCGTGTATTCTTGGAGGATTGAAAAAATTCAGGCAGCATTTCTTCTTGCTAGGCACACATTTAAAAATTAAACTGACAACATAAACACTACCGGTTGGCAAAATACATATAAAACAAAAAATTTAATAATTAAATAAAAAACAAATTTCAATTTTAAATGCTACCGACAACATTTCTACTTGCCAACACACATTGCAAACATACTAGGCAAAAAAAAAAACCTAAAAACATCTATAACAATGATTTTTTTCAATTTTAACCTAACATTTTAAAACTTAAAAAAAAACTAAACTTCCATTTCAATTTCAAAAAACAACGATTGGGGGTTACCTCTCTGGTCTGACATCGTGGTAAAAGGGGGTGTGGCTTGCGTGGTAGCTCAGTCCATGTTTCTAGGGATACAGCGGCACGGGCGAGCTATTCGGGGACACAAATGCTCGATCGAGGTTTGTTTATGCAGAAATGAGGAATGGTCACGAGTGACCACGACCCTGTTTATATTTTTTTTAAAACAAGAACCTCGATCGAGGTCCAAACCTTGATCAATGGTTTGTTAAACCCTCGATCGAGCTTTAAGTAAACCCTCGATCGAGGTATTGATAGCTCGATTGAGGGCTTAACAAGAGTTCGATCGAGGGTTTAACAAAACCTCGATGGAGTGCTTGTTAAACCCTCGATCGAGGGTGCGCTTTTTGCATTCTGCCGAAAACGCATTGCCAAAAATTGTAACCCACCTCCATGGATGCACCCTATTTTGATTTAGGTATGATCGATGAGGTCTTGTCTGTTTGTAATATTTCTGAGTATAATGAGGAATGACTATTATATTCTGGTGCTTCACTCCATGTCTGTCCTCATAAAGATTGGTTTGCTTCCTATCAAACAATTAATGATGGAATAGTTCTTTTAGGAGACAATCATTCATGTAAAACAGTTGGGGTTGGAAGTGTTAAAATTAAAATGTTTGATGGAATCTTATAAGAACACTTACATAAGTTAGACATGTACCTGCGTTAAAGAAAATTTTAATTTCTTTGGGAGTATTGGATTCTTGTGGTCATAAGTTTACAGGTTTTGATGGAACTCTAAAAGTTTCCAAGGGTGCTTTAGTGGTCATGAAGGAACAGAGGACAGGAAACCTTTACAAACTGGTTGGAAGGACGCGAGTTAATGGTACTGCATTAGTATCTGAAGAAAAGTCAGGACCCACTCAGCTATGGCATCAATGTCTTGGTCATATGAGTAAAAAAGGACTTTAGGTATTAATGAATCACAAATTGCTTCCAAATTTGAAAACTTCGAGTTTGATGTTTTGTAAACATTGTATATATGGAAAGCAAAGTAGACAAAAATTCAAAGCTGGTTGTCATGTTAGTAAATGTGTTCTTGACTACTTTCATTATGATTTGTGGGGTCTGTCTCCTACCATTTCCTTTGGGGGAACAAAATATTATGTATTATTGTAGATGATTTTTCTAGAAAGGTTTGGTTCTATGTACTAAAAAGAAAACCTGGTGTGTTTAACACATTTAAACAATTTAGAGTTATGGTGAAAAAAAGAACTGGCAGGACAATCAAGTGTTTAAGATTGGACAATGGATGTGAATTTACTTCTTTAGAGTTTGAAAAATATTTCAAACATGAAGGGATCGTAAGACACCAAACAAATGTATACACTCCTCAACAAAATGGCGTTGCATAACGCATGAACAAGACTCTTATAGAAAGAGCAAGGAGCATGCTCAGTAATGCTAATTTGGGGCAAGAGTTGTGGGTAGAAGCAGTTTCTACTGCTTGTTATCTAATAAATTGGTCACCATCAATGGAAATAGATTGTAAACTTCTGGAAGAGGTATGGATTGGTCATTCCTGTGATTATTCGAATTTGAAAATCTTTGGTCGTGAAGCTTATGCACTTACTCCTAAAAATCAACATTCTAAGTTAGACCCTAAATCAAAGAAATGCGTTTTTGTTGGATATGATGATGTAAGGAAAGGATATAAATTGTGGGATCCTACTGCCCACAAAATTTTCATTAGTAGAGATGTACTTTTTTATGAATCTTCTCTGGTTAAATCTGAAAATGTAAGAGTTGATGTGGAACAGGAACAGGTAACAGTGAAACAACTAATTTAGTTGGAGAACCAATCTTCTCATGAATCAAAGGAAGAAGTTTTTGGTGAGAGAGAATTCATAGAAGATGAAGAAATTCAAGAAATTGTGGAAACCCCACAACCTACACCAAGAAGATCATTAAGGGAGAGAAATCCTCCTAAGAGGTATACTGATTTTGTTTCATCCATTTTATTTAGTGATGATGGAAAACCTTCTCGTTTTCAGGAAGCCATTGATTGTATTGACCATGCTAAGTGGAAGATGGCAATGAAAGAAGAAATGGATTCTATGGAGAAAAAAAAGACATGGGAATTGGTTGAACTCCCCAAAGATAGAAAATTGTTGGATGTAAGTGGGTCTTCAAATTGAAGAAAGGAGTTGATGGTAAGGTTGAAATATAAAAAGCCACATTGGTCGCAAAAGGGTACTCTCAGATGGAAGGTATAGACTATCATGATATTTTTTCACCAATTGCCAAGATTGTATCTATTCGTATTGTGTTAGCATCAGTTATGATTGCTTGATTTGGAGTTAGAGAAACTAGATGTTAAAACAACTTTATTACATGGAGATTTAGAGGAGGATATTTTTCTGGAACAACCAGAAGGTTTTGTACAACATCATAAAGGTAGATTTGTTTGCAAGCTCAAGAAATCATTGTATGTCCTAGGCCGGTGCAAGTTAATGCTAGTCACTTATGACGCGTTCGTTGCAATGGACTTCTGGAAAAATAGAAATATGAACATCAAAAATCAATATTAGAGGTACCTACACAACTTTTTGAAATATGGCGTAAGAATATGAAACGTGGACAATCGAATTACCTTCCGGAATATATAACTTTTATTTATGGAAACTAAGTATAAATCCCAAAAAACGAGGTTCTTCTAAGGTTGGTATGTTATTTTTTCCCAAAAAATAATGAATATGTTTGCGTTGGTCCACTCATTTGGTATGCAAATGGTGGAATTTTGTGAAGAAATTCATATAGAGTTGTAGATAACAGGTGTGTCTAGTGTAGCGTTAGTTTTCCATATTTATTTATGTTATATATATATATATATATATATATTAAAATTAAGGAAGTCAGCGACGCCCTAAAATGACAATGTCGAGCGTTGGTCCACGACATCTTGGTCTTAACATAGTCAATGAACGATATTTTTTTTTAGGATGTAGGTCTTTGTGTCTTCTTGTGCGTGTTCTTTTCCATTTTCTAAATAGGTGAGCCAATCAAAAGTTATAGCCGAAGCAAACAACCTACCTTTTGTGTTAGATTGACGTTAGTCCATTTAAAATTAAATAAAAAATAGAAAAAAAAATAGATTTAAATAAAAATTACATATTCAAAATCTACAGACAAAGTTACACAAGTGTGTGAATTTTCATTAGCAGTGGACACGCATGGCATATGCAAAATCATGCACGAAATAGGAGAAGTGGTACAAAACATGTTTTATGTCATAAGACAGTCCAAACCACTTGGTTTGGCAACCCGAACCTAAAA
>LPNX010710655.1:310754-313254 GCA_001517045.1 Pseudotsuga menziesii
GTGCCTGCCAAAATTCTAAATTTAAATCACGCGTGTGCGTAGTTTAAAACGTAACGCGCACGCACTAGAAGTGCGCTCGCACTTCTAAGTGCATGCTCGTTAAACACGCGTGCGCACATATGTTAAGTTAGAACTTTTTTTTGAACACGCGTGCGTGCATTTGTTAAGTTAAAAATTTGTTTTGAACACGCGTGCGTGCATCTGTTAAGTTAAAACTTTGTTTTGATTTTATTTTCAAGCATTTCCAATGGAATGATGATGAGGAGGAGGATGATGACAATGATGATGATGAGGATGATGACTATGATGATGATGATGATGATGATGATGGCGATGATAATGACAATGAACAATGATGGTGATGCCGATGATCATCATCATCATCACGATGACTATGACTATGATGACGATGATTATGATGATGATGATGATGATTACGATGATGAGGATGATGATGTTGATGATGAGGATGACCATGATGATGATGACCATGACGATGATGATGAACAATGATGATGACCATGATGATGATGACCATGACGATGATGATGAACAATGATGATGACGATGATGATGATGATGATGATGATGACGACGATGACGACGACGACGATGATGATTATGAATAGTATGACTATGATGACAATGATTATGATGATGATTACGATGATGAGGATGATGATGAATATGATGGTGATGATAATGATGATGATGATGATGACAATGATGATGATGAGGATGATGACTATGATGATGAGGAGGAGGATGAGGATGAGGAGGAGGAGGAGGATGACTATGATGAGGATGAGGATGATGATGATGACGATGACGATGATGATGAACAATGATGGTGATGATGAGGATGAGGATGATGACAATGATGATGATGATGAGGATGGCGATGACAATGATGATGATGACGATGATGACGATGATGGTGACGATGATGATGATGACGATGATGAGGAACAATAATGATGATGATGATGATAGGTTTAGTTGAAACTTTGCTTTGAGTTTATTTTCAAGCATTTTCAATGGAATGATGATAATGACCATGACGATGATCATGAACAATGATGATGAGGAAGATGAGGATGATGACAATGATGATGATGAGGATGAGGATGATGATGATGATGATGATGATGAACAATTATGGTGATGATGATGATAAGGATGATGCCAATGATGATGATGAGGATGATGACTATGATGATGAGGATGATGACTATGATGATGATGACGATAACAATGATGATGAACAATGATGGTGATGATGATGTTGATGATGATAATGACGACGATGATGAGGAACAATGATGATGATGATAGGTTTATTTGAAACTTTGCGTTGATTTTATTTTCAAGCATTTGCAATGGAATGATGAGGAGGAGGAGGAGGATGACAGTGATGATGATGAGGAGGATGACTATGATGAGGAGGAGGAGGAGGAGGAGGATGATGATGATGGCGATGACGATGATTATGAAAAATGATGGCGATGAGGATGAGGATGAGGATGAGGATGATGATGATGATGATGATCACGATGACTATGACTATGATGGCGATGACTATGATGATTATGATGATGAGGATGATGATGTTGATGACGACGATGATGATGAGGATGAGGATGATGATGACTATGATGATGAACAATGATGGTGATGAGGATGAGGATGAGGATGATGATGACGATGATGAGGAACAATGATGATGATGATCACGATGACTATGACTATGATGATGATTACGATGATGACGACGATGACGACGATGATGTTGATGACAACAATGATGATGATGACGATGACTATGATGATGAACAATGATGATGATGATGATGATGATGATGATGAGGATGATGACGATGACGATGATGATGAGGAACAATGATGATGATGATGATGGTAAGGATGATGACAATGATGATGACTATGATGATGATGATGACAATGAGGATGATGATGATGATGATGATGATGATGACGATGACAATGATGATGAACAATGATGGTGATGATGATGATGATGAGGATGAGGATGACAATGACAATGATGATGAACAATGATGGTGATGATGAGGATGATGAGGATGACGACGACGATGAGGAACAATGATGATGATGATGATGATGATCATGATGACTATGACTATGATGACGATGATTATGATGATTACGATGATGAGGATGATGATGTTGATGACAACAATGATGATGATGATGAGGATGATGATGACTATGATGATGAACAATGATGGTGATGATGATGATGATGAGAATGTTGACGATGACGACGATGATGAGGAACAATGATGATGATGATGATGATGATGGTAATGATGATGATGATAAGGATGATGACAATGATGATGATGAGGATGATGAATATGATGATGATGATGATGACGATGAAGATGACGATGATGATGATGATGACGATGACGATGACAATGATGATGAACAATGATGGTGATGATGATGAGGATGC
>LPNX010710655.1:318254-368243 GCA_001517045.1 Pseudotsuga menziesii
TTCAAAACCTGAAAAGCAAATATCACAAGAAATTAATTAATTGATCGAATGAAATTGTTTTCAGATCGAATTGCAATGCAAGACTGTAATTTTAAAGCGAAATCCTATGAATTGAATGCTCTCTTGAATCTGCTACCTTCGGTGCTGTTGCAGTGATTTCCCTCAATTCAACGGAATCTGCCTCTGCGTATGCGCACAGATTCCGAAAAATTCTGGCTACATGAAAACCCTGAACCTGGTTTTCCAGCACCGAGATGAGGCTCGAGATCAGATTCGGGTGATCGCGCAGCTTAAGGCTCATCATTCTTCGGCAGTTTTGTTTATTCTCGAGCGAAAGCAGAGCCAGGGCTTCTCCTGCCTTGTTCACAAGTTCACTCATTTCTTCTTTGGTCGATCCATTAATAGAAATATCATTATTACTCCTCCTCTCCATGAGAAACACAGAAAATAGACTTCGCAAAACTCCGCCGGTGCCGCCAATGCACTCTCGGCCCTCCACTTCTAGAGCAAGACCGGTAAGCGTGTCGATTGCCAGGATTTGCATACCATGGGTGGCTATGTCTCCAGAATTAAGAACATCTCTGAGATTGGTTATGGTGAATACTATATCCGAGATCCCTTTCCTTAAGTCCTTCCCTGTTGAACCTGTACTGTTTGCCAGCATTCCCATGAGCTGCAAAGCCAGTCTTGCAGTCTTGATTTGAGAGTCGCACGTGTTAAGATTGAGTTCTGTGAGTCCTATAATTTTGGGAAGCAGCCCTCTGCTGTTTCCGATCTTAGCGCAGTTCTCGTGCTCGTTGGCCAAGCTTTTCAATATCCGCAACCCCAGCAGATTGAAAACAGAGTAATCGTATGAATTCCCGTACTGCTTCGAATGGATTTCAATCTGTTTTCTATCGTAAAGCAAAGAAGCTATGGATTCCATGGAACCTGCGATGTCTGTCACTCGAATACGATTCCGATTTTTTCTCACCAATTTGGAGATGATTTCTGCAGCTGCTCTTCGGATCTCCTGTTCGTGATGGTTCTTCCAATTCAGCATCTCGATCAGCTTCTCCACTACATCTCGCAAGGTTCCGATTGACCTCAAAGTCTCGTCTGCAAACCTATCTCTATTCGCAAGCGCGGCCAGAACTCGAGCCCCTGTAAGCTGTTGATCAATAACTCTGGATTTCAGCAACTCCACGCTGTATGACACAAATTCCATTTTCAAACCGTCGAAAACACTTCCATTGACGCACATCGAATATGTATCATAGAAAAATCGCCGAACCGTTGGGATCTCTGAATGATTGAAGCCGTATTCATCGTTCACCTCCGTGAGCAATTTTCGTGCAACGATCTTCCATTGCAAGTAGGCCTTTTCGAGCAGGAACAGAAGCGCCTCAGCCAGGGACAGACCGTAGAAAATATTGAGAGCCGCTTGCCGGTTCCTGGTTTCGCTACCTTTATCTTCGCCGAAGTCTTGTTTGGCTAGCCGAAAGAGGGACAAGGCGATGCATGCCGAAGCTGATACCAATTGCAGCCAGTAAAGCATCCTGCTGGCGTTTCTGGATATGGACAGCCACCCGGTATAAGGCATCAATCGAACCTTAGATGTGGACCAAGTCCTTTTCAATGAATCTTGATCATCGACACCAGAATTTTCTACCCTGTAGTTAATTTTTGGGTTCGGGGTTTTCTTGTATTTAAACCATCCGCAGATTCGTTTTAAGACAAAGCTGCTGCCATTAATATAGAACCTTCGACTCAGCCGTTTAGCGTCGTCTCTCAGTGTGGCCACGGATATTAAAGTGGTCTCATGTTGCCACTCGAGCTCGTGGCTTCTGCTGAAGATGCGAGCACCCTCTGTCAACAATATCATGCTTACGAACCAGAAGTCTACTTTTCCTAAAGTTATTGCGAAGCCTCCGAGGAGGACGACGGTAGCCCATACAAAGGCCAAGGTTCCGAGCCCGCTGGCGGCCTTCTCCAGAATGGCGAGCCTAAGGGCAAACAGAGTAATTTTCTTCTCGGGAGCTGCGAACTTCTCACCGCGACTCCTAGAGTCTCGATTTTCGATTGTCTCCATCTGTGGTTCGAATGGAGAAACCAGTTTCCGACCGGCTGGTGAGGTATCCATTATATCTAATTGGAAGCTCGGTGATTCTGCCTCGCCATTTCTTTGTGTAACAGGACCAGGACCAGCATCTCTAAGCGGTGATTGCATTGGGCAAGACCGGCCGTTAGACCTATTCGTTTATCGAAAATGTCTGCAAAATCTTGTCTGATAAAACTGAAACTATCGAGGATCTTCTACAATTGGTATCAACTAATCATAAATAAAGAACATCCCCGGCCTGTTCTGGACTGATACGGCACTCGATCTCCTTCAAATTCGAAGGCTTGTGAATGGGGAGGCGGGCGCGGTACGAGTGACTCGTGAGTTCCTTCTGGTCCATTACGTGCTACGGTGGTGTTCTGATATGGCGAAGAGTTGGACGGGTATCGAAGAAACGTGGAAACCTGACCACCGTGTTTAATCTTATTTTATCTGATTTGGTACTCTCAGTCGAATCTTTCTTGAAGCCCAAGGAAAAACCGAGAGAGATAGATTGATATTAATTTTTTCTTAACTGGGTCACTGACCGAGTCAGCTTTCGGTGGCTATAAATTGTTTATTTGCGGCCACATGTTCTATGACATCCTCTATTTTATATCTCTGCTTCGTTGCTTCGTTGTAAAGGCAGAATTTGATTGGAAAAATAAAAAATAAAAAATAAAATAAAAATATTGATTGGAAATATCACTTTGTCACCAACGACCATCGACTACTTTGACAGGTCCAATTATTTATTTATATAGTACCAAGAAATGTTGGCATCTACTATTTTTGATAGGTCCATTTATTTATTTACAGAGTACCAAGAAATGTTGGCATCTACTATTTAGTACGAGTCCAATTATGCATTAGAGCAAGAAATGCTAATGAAAAATTTATTTCATTTTTATAATTAAGCGTTATTCACGTTATATTGATGGGTGGGTGATGTAAGAGAGTTATCCATCCACGAGGGAAATTTGATCATAATTTCGTTTTAGGGTTCGTCAACGACTCTCAATCCTTGGCGTTACCATATTCGCGTTTTCCTCTCCGTTTGCAATCAATTCGTCTCACTACACATGAATACGATGATTGTCCATTGTAATTATATCGTCATTCTCATTATCCCGGACCTAGCAATTTATGTGCAATAACCTAGACTATAATGAACTGATTCATTATACAACAATCACTTGTATTACGTGGATTATGTCTCATCGAGAGATCCTGACCAAACCCAACCTAGGTGTAAATTATGTTTTTAGAATAGGAAAATGCTTATCTCACCATAGGAAATGCTACACCATTGCCACCCAACCATAAGTAACCTTTTTACACCTTCCCCCGAGATAGCACAATCAAACAACCAACCACACATTGTACAATGATGTTGCGATTCATCTAGTCCAATACTTGACAATGCTTGAAGGTCATGTCCCTCTCACCATGAGGTGTTCACATACCTCTAGTCCACACCTCAATGTACTCATCCTAGCATAAGAGACACACCATCGTACATTGTCAATTACATCATTCTCCACCAAAGCCTGAACCCCAGGGCCTTATCGATTTCCTACCCTCACTCGGCCAACCATCCTTGGTCCTCTTAGCCTACATGTTGGTACACCATTCTAACCAACTTGCATCTGCCACATAGGAGTTGTCCACCAAGGCTACCAAATATCGGTTGGTTATGTAGAGTTTCCAAGTCCTCCCTAGTGCATCATTTTTGCATGTAAGGGTTAACACACCTAATTCTTTCTTGAAGCCCAAGGTTGCTGACACTTATTCTCTAGAATTTAGGACAAAGGAAGACTATTTGTTGCTTCAACCTAGATCTATGAGGTTTGAGATATTTTAACATCTTCAAGGATGGGGGAGGGAGCTAGTTATTTGTTTAAAAAGGGAGTCATACATGAAACTGTAAAGTCAATATAACAAAACTGAACCATTGAGAATCTTATGTCATGAGACTAGTGTTGTTGTAAGTATCCTAGTTATATAATTCAATCTTATTTAAGATTCATTCTTATGTTCATAAAAGATCAATTCAAGGCTAGGAGGATAAGAGGTTCCATGATTTCTAAATAAAATAGTTCTTCATATCGACTTTAACTAATTAAAAGTCGATGGAATTCATCTTTAAAAAAAATGGAAAATGGGGACATTCAAAATGTACATGTAGAGAAGAATAAAATAAATATAAATACTATATAAATTGAAACCATGTAAATAATTGTAAATTTTAATATTGCTTTCTCCTTCTGTTGAGGCCTGGAAAATCGCAGGTAACAACAGTTAGGGATTCTCCCCAGTAAACGTTCCCAACTAGCCTGTTATTGTTTGGTATGGGGAATCCGTCCGGTTTACGATCCGGCTACCATAGGTCAAGTAACAAATTAAAGGTTTTACTGGTTACGGCCCGGTCCACCGTGTATATTTTAGTTTTTAAGTATTTAAGTATGATATGCAAGTGCCTATCTAAGAATGCAGATTGATAGAGAATATGAAGAGCGGTCACAATGTGATGTGCAGGTTCTTACCTCTCGTCTTAACTCACTCACATCTAAATCACATACAACAAGAAACTAAACTAATTATCTAACCTATCCCTAGGGAGCAAGATTATAATTCATAAATGAGTAATGTATTTCTGTTCATGCATTAAGAAAAATCACAGATAGCTATTACTTATTTCAAAACACATAAACATTAATAGATAGATGAACAACAAGATAGCTCATTGTTTATGAAAAGCATTCATTACTCATAGTGGAAATTTCATAGAATAAACTAGAGAGCATTCATACAAGAACATAGGTTCAAAGAGTTAGAACGATCTCACAGTTAATGGACACAGCTGAAAACGAAATAGTTCACATTCAACAAATCCATTGCACAACATTTGAAACCTTCCACAAAGCTTTCTCCAATAGGAAACTTGTAATTCTTATTGCAAAAGGAAATAGTTCTTCTTACAACATGTTCTCACAAATCTAACTGGGAAAAAAGTCCTCTATTCCCTCTAACTCTCCTATACTTATACAAAAAGGCAAAACTTTTGGGTTTCCCCAAGTGACTCTTGGGCGTCCCCAATGTTTCAAATCCCAAAATTCGTCCTGTAGTGAGTGCTCATACATTATACAATATATTACAAAAAACAAAAATTAATAGAGCACTTTTAAGAAGAGGGCCCCGCTTGATCATTTAAGAACTTCTTCCATGCCTGGGCCTCCACTGCTATGCTTTCAAAATCTGAAGGTTCAAGAAAATGAATGTTGATCTCATATTTTGCAGCCTGATTCCTAACCATCTCTATTCTTGTTGGGCTCAAGCGTAGTTGATCTTCAAGTAAATGGATGCTGACTATTGAAGGAGCTACTGCATTCTTCAGGATCTGCTCATCCAGGTCCTTGACTTGCTGAATTCTCTGCTCATCCTCCTGGTACCTGCTCTGTAACTGTTCTATGAAAATTTCAGGTCCTGGTAATGCATCCAGTCTTTGTTCTGCAACAACTTGGCATCTGTTGTAGGTGACCAGCACCCTTCTCCAGTATTCAGTATAGGCTCCTCTTGTTTTCTTCACAATCTTCTTGAATTCCTCTGCAGTAGTTATTGCAAATTCTAATAAGTCATAGTCCTGCTTTAAACTATGTTGATCTTTAGCTGATAAATCTGCAGGGATTTGTTCATTGGTTTCTATCCTTACTATCCTTTCAGTCAGGACTTCCAAAATAACTTGAGACCTATCTACAAAATATGAGGTAGTGTCCAAAATTTCCTCCAACCTGCTATCTATCTATAAGATTTTACATCTTTCTTCTTCAATAGACACCTGCAGCTAGTGCATTCTTCTTCGTTGGGCTAGGACATGCTCCTTTAGAGGCTGGATATCAGTTTGTTGTTCACTGGAATCCTTTAGTGATGCTGTTAATGCAGTAATCCGTCCTTCAAAACTTGATGCCTGCACTTGGTATTGTTTTTCCCTTTCTTCTATGGTGGCTCTCTGTGTCTCCAACTCCACAACTTTGCTCTGCAGCTAGTCCTTTTCTGTACTCAAAGTTTCATATGATACTTTGAGGTCATTGTGCTCTGTCTTCAACCCTTGATATTCTAGCTGTAACTTCTGTAGTTCTACTAGACTATTCTGGGCATCCCTTTGATTCTTTTCTATTGAGACTTTCAAGGCCATCTTACTTGCCTGCAGAGTTTGGATTTTTTCCTTTGAAGTCCTCACTCCATTATGCATATCTTCAAACTTCCTCTTTAACTTGTTACCTTCATCCCTCTCCTTTCTGAGAGTGTCCTTTAATTGTGCTGCATTTTCCCTTGATGGATCAAGGTCTGTCATAAGTCTATCCACATTGTCTTCAGTGACCTGGGTTAATGCCACCCCAGCTCTGGGTCGTGGATCTGCATCTGTCCAATGCACCAAAGTTTTATCAGTATTCATCATACCTGATTGTCCTCCTGTTTCGACTTTTTTCTCAGTTCTCTTGACAATCCTCTTCTTCTCCTTATCATAAAAGATGGTGCTGAAATCAGGGACCTCTTCTCCTTCCTTTTGCATAAAAGGTATCAGATTCAATCCAAAAAACACAACCTATTCTTGGGTGCTGCTAGAGATTGCAGCAGACTCCTGAGGGTCAGGATTATCTTGATGCCCTTGATCTGTATGATCCCGTGCTTCTTGTGTATCTATTATAGGTCAGTACTTTGCTGATCTTTCTTAGCTCCTGCTAATTTTAGACCTTCACTCTCTTTTTGTTTTTTCTTTATTTCTTCATCTTCCTTCTTCCTCCTTCTTTGTTGCTTCTTCTGTAGCTTTCTTTCTTTCTTCTTCCTCATTATTTAACCAACTTTCAACCTCTTGTTCTAGCCTCCTAGCATCCTCTTCCCTCTTCCTGGCTTCCTCTTCTTCAGCTTTCTTTTGTGCAAATTTTCCCTTACCGCTTACAATAGTGATTTTCTGTTTAAACCTTCTCTTCAATGCAGTCATATTCCTTGCATTCTTGAAGATTTCTTCATCTTTTTCCAAAAAAATTGTATATTCAAAATGAACATTTGCTTCTTTGCAATGCTCTGCAACCTTCTTTTAGGAGTCATTCCTGTGGAATCTCATCTCCCCAAAATGAAAATGCTCCAATTCCTGAACGAATTCAACAGTTAGTTTGACCTTCGAAAACTTGTAACTTCCCAGCCAAAAAGGTATGGCAGGACAGGTTGCCTTCTTATGTTCAAACAGGAAGCTTCCCACACCATCTAGATATACTTGCCTAACTGCTTATTTATGCACCACATAATCAGTGGCATACTTGGGGAGTAAAGAAGGTGCCCTGGAGCAACCATACATTCTAATTTACATCCCCTCTTCAGTCAAATAATAGCTCCCATGTTCCTCAATGACTTTGAATGCCTCCTCGGACATACAGTTGCATTCCGTCAGGAAGATTAAGGTGTGCAAAGGCATAATAAAATGTTCACATATCTCCTTATAGTGGCTATAATATTTATGTGCCCAAAATAGTTTGTATGCAGTGTACACAGGGGTTCTGTCCCTGTCCCAAATGCACCTTAAGGTTGGAAATGGCTGGGTACATAATATGCAGTCCACTAAGATGGAGCTCATATAGAACTTAGACTTCTTCTAAGAAACCCCTCCCAAAGCTGAAGATATACAGGCTGAGAGGCTGTTAGACACTATGTTAGCTCAGTTGAAAATGGTCCCTTGGGTGGCCACATAGAAAATAATGGGAATCCATCCCAACTTGAAACTTTTACCATGAGCTCTCCCAAACACCTTGTTCAGCATTAGTGCTATAAACCTATAACGAGTCTGAAGAGTGGCTGTATCATACTCTCCTGATGGCTTGGTTCGAAAATTCTTCCCATGTATCATCATTCTCTTCACTATTTCAACCAAGTCCAAATTTATCTCCTTCAACCAAATTTCAGTTAAGTATACTTGAGCAGGAGGTAAGTGATACGCCAGTGAGACATAACCAGGACTGTATGCAGCATAGCCCTGTTTGGCAGTATTTGCTAAGATCATGGTGGTCACATCTGCCCTAGGCAAGATCTAGCTAATCACTTCAGATCATGGGAACAACTCTGTTCTAGTGGCTACCTTCATTAGAGTAGATTTCTTGATGTTGGCATATATGGTCAGCTCTTCAAATCCAGCATCAGGCACATCCTGATTTGAAATCATCTGATATATCTCACCCCACTTGTAATCCGGCTCTACCCTGGTGGTAGCTCTAGTGTCTTCATAGATATATTCCACCTTAGTAATGACTTCCACATCTGGTTCTCCCTCAGCAACAGGAGCCTTCTTCTTTTATCTTTTAGACATCTCCTTTGAAGAAGTTGCCATGTCATAGACCAAACATGCTCTTAGGCTATTGGGGCTTTCAATCAGTGTTTTAAGATTGAAAAAAATCCGAATAAAAAAATTTATCTCTTCCATATGCATTTTCAACAGATAAACTATCAGAAAATTAATGCATAATAGAAAATAACCAGCGAGAAGAACTTCTGCAAGCCAGGTCTGAAAAATTCTAACGCCTTATGCAACTAAAACACGACCATGATATAAAATACATCCTTTAAACTGAAATGCACTCTGTCCCTTCGCTAAAATGAAGCATCCTATTTTATAATCGAAAACATGTAAAGAAAACCCTCTAGTGTCCCATAAAAATAAGGTAAAAGCCCACGACGAAAGAAGAATTGAAAACTCCCTCCCTGGATGGCCATAAGCAACCCCACAAAAATCGGTGCGGACAGCGTAACACTTGTCTACACCAGATACCTAAACTTTCGGACCGAGTTCGAGCTCTCAGAATGGCTCACAAAACAAGCTCAAGAAAAGAAAACCCCCCATTGAAAAACTGTCAAACTGACCAATACTACACGCCGTAAGGATACAAATTCATCAAGTTAGAAGGCTAACTACCCAACGGCGGGAAAACCCAACCAGGGAAAGACTCTAGTTCCCAAAATAACTCATAAAATCAAGAGGAAGGAGAAACCATGGTTGGCCTCCCTGGAAAACGAGTTGCAGTCGACGGGATGGTTTGAAAATTCCATGGCAGCACCGCAAACGCACGAAATCCCAACAGCTAAGCACGGATGCACAGTTTGAGTCAACAGGGATAGCAAGTGCGAATTCACAAGGGTAAACAATAAAATAATACCTCATCCCAATATATTGACTTCGGTGAAAAAAGGTCGGCAAGAAAAACTTCATCGACAAGCGGACGAACTAAGGATCGGGCGATTAGTTCATCAAGGAACCGCAACGACGGGAGACGGACAGACTATGGGCTCCTCGAAAAAATAAAACATCGGCGATCGGAGGCTTGGAAGACTAAAACGTATTGTGTCGACACATGGACCAACTAACCGTCGGAGAGATAGTGCACTACACAGCCGCAATGGTGGAAATCACATGGAATAAGGGTCCTGCAGCAATTGAAAACATCAGCGAAGATCAGAACAAATCATCGATGAACAGAACAACTATACATCAGATAGTTAGTCTACTAAGGAGCTGCAACGTTGGAAGACATAAGGAATACGGCTTCCGATCAAAGTCGTAAACCGTTTCGAGAGAGAAAAACAAAAAAATCGCAAAGTCAAAAGTTAAAACAATAAAACCACGACATCGAAAAAGATAAGAGCTAATCGTTGGAACATTCATCGTTTATATTACGCAAAGACGGCTGCGTAGAGAACTACGGCCCCAATTCATTGTTCAAATGACTTCCGACAGTGAAAAAGGAAATTATCGCGAAACCAAAACTTCAAGTTTATGTCAATGAAAAGATAGCCATTCACTTCCGAAAATGGTAAACACTTTATCTCAATTCAACCTCAAAAGATCGAAATGTAGCAAAGGAATAACAAAATTCAGCAATCCAAAACAAATCTAGGCAAGATAAAATTAAAAGGGGGGTCCAAAATTTTTAGAAAATTTGGGAAATAGTTGCAGCTGCAACAATTGGCGGCTACCTGGTGAACCTAGATCTCTGGACAATTTATTCCTTAAGTAACAGACTATTTGACAATAAAACCAACATGTTGAATTCTTCTAGATGTCTGGATTTCCCAAATGGCAGCTGTATGTACTTTTAATAATTGATGATAGTCCAATTTAGGAAAATGGAAACCAAGATTTCAAAGTCAAGATAACTCTTTTGAGGCCAGGAATATGAGTTTCATTTTTTACCTCTGTCTTTGGGTAGCTTCGAGCTTGGACACCACAGGATTGTAACATATGGTAAAAAGAGATATTCATTTGTTCCTCATTCCCATGCCATTTTGCACTTTTTGTGCTTTTGGACTTTTGTCCTTTCTTTTGAGTCCTCATGCATGCCTTTCTTTCTGAATTTTTTTTATTCAGGCTACTCTATCCATAGTGTCCTTTTGTGTGAGAGATGTGTTTAATTTTCAGCTCACGAATGGAGAACTTTGGCAATTTTGTACTCATTTGGCTTAGTACTTTGTTTTGATACATATTGCTTTCATAGGAGTTTTTGACTCTTATCTGCCTTTTGGATTTCAATTCTTGGCATGGGATCATTTATATATAATATACTGTTTACCCTACTTCCTTTTCGTGGGTCTTTTGCTGTCACTCCCTAGGACATTTTTAAATGTGAGATGGATGAAGCCTCAAAATAGTATTCCAGACCTTTTGATCCTGAGTTATTTTACAAGGATTAAGTAGGACTTTAAAGTATTCATAGCCATTTAGGAAAACTGCTAAACTAGAAGAGAATCTTTCAGATAAAACAATAGTACATAGTCTTATAATCAAGGATTTTGGTTAATCCAGAATTCTGATGCTCTCAATGCAACCAAAAGTTTGCTTATTTTATTGAAATCAAACAAAATTTAACTAAAACAAACAGAAATGAATAAAAAATAAACAACCAAATCAATTTATTTATGTACAAGATAATCAAGAAATAAAAATCAATAAAAATAAAATTTGAGAACTAAACCAATAACTGGTCAGTCCTCTTCCCACCCTTATAAATCTGACAACTTGTAGGTTGAGGGGCTAGGCTTGAATGAAAAGGTCTACCCATTATCTAATCCTATTGTACTTGAATAAAAAATTACATCTACTATTTTACAATCAATCTCATCAGCCCGTGAAAATCGAAGGAGATCGAGTTGGGTGTCTGGTGTACTGCTAGCTTCTTCCATTTGGTAGTTTCCCGGTTCTAGTTCAATTAGATAATTTCCCAACACAGAATTCACTGGTTCATTTGTTTCTTTCAATTGAGTAACATTGTGCTTCATGTGAGGCTCTCTTAATATTTTAATCTGGTTTGGACTTCCCTTCTGAGGCAACCACAAATGTGACCAATCAGAAGCAAAATACCCGTTTCCAGTCTCGATTCAAAATACATCCATAGCCATCAGGTATGTCTGCTACTAAAATATCAACGTACTGACATATCTTTTCATTTGCAGATAAGCGGATCAGAACGTCTTCCATTTCCCCGACTACTTTCACATTGGTCCTATCTAACTGAGTAACCTGCCAAGAAGTAGGTTTAGGTTGTCCATTAATATTTTTGCAGACTGCAAGTGGCATGACATTGACTGATGACCTTGAGTCTACTAAATAGTTGTGCACATCATCGTTTAAAATTTCCAAAGTTAGGAGGAAAGGTGGGGTTTTAAATCTAGTGTTACCTCCCACACTTGCTTCAACAATTTCTTCTATAGGTTGGTTGCTAGTGGGAAGTTCTTCCTCTGGTACTTCAGGTGCTTTGAGATTTTCCTTGACATTACCCACTTTGTCTTCAATAGGCCTATCAGGCATGTTGACGTGTCTTGGATCTTGACTGCTAATGGTAAGTTTAGGTATTTTATCATCTGTGTTGTTCTTATGTATTTTCTTCATATTGTCTTGAAATTTCTTAATCTTTGGAAGTATTGAATTGTCTTTATTTAACAAACCTTGGCTTCTTGTTGTCACAGTTGTTTCTGATGTCTCCTCATCTTTCAACCTACCTTCATCTTCAGTATCAAAAAGTGAGACACAATCCCATAAAACCAGAGCATCGTCCTCTTGTTTTTCTATGGATTTATTACCCTTTTCTTCCTCATCATTAGCTTCGGTTATTTTAGAGTCCAATAGTTGATTCATTACTAATGTCATCGAATTGATCCATTGAGGGAATTTTTTTTCGAAATGGGGCTGTTGATAAAAGGTGCAAAAGTTATCCATACCTACCTCTATTAGGTTCATTGATGCAGGACTATGTGGAGGAGGTTGAGATTGATTCTTGTCTTCTTTCCTTTTATAGTAAGGCTTATAAGATTTATGAGCTTCCTTTTCCTTTTCCAAATCTATTATTCTGTTAGACAGTTTCTGCATCATTTTCAACATTCCTTCAAAGTCATGTGATTGCTCCTCCTTAGGCTTAGACAGTAATAAGGCTTTCTTACCAAAAAAAATTTCTCCAAACTACTCAGGATAGTCTTCTATGCTCTCTTTTTCAGCTTCTACTCTCTCAGCTTCTTCATAAGTTTTTGACAACGTAGGTTTGACTTGCATCTTGGCAAACATGGCCAAGTCAGGCCCTAGAGCTCAAGTATAATATTCAATCAGAACTTTATCAGACGGTTTATCAGTTGCAGAAAAATTCTTAAGATAAGCAGCAAACCTTTGGGTGAAACTATGCACTTTTTCTTTTCTTTCTTTCTTTAAAGAGCACAACCCTTTCATTAGAGCCGCATGAGTTTTCTGGGCTGCATATTTACTTCTGAATATCCTTTCAAATGTGTCCCAGTCTAGGATTGAGTTTGTAGGCAGAGCAAAATACCATGAGGCTGCTACTCCTTTCAGGGTATGTGGAAACAATCTGCAGACTACATCTTCATGTTCTCCAACCCTTAGACCTTCTATAGCCAAGTAGAAGCTTTGCAAATGATCATCTACTAAAATCTTTTCACTTGGGTCAAATTTGGGAAACATTTTCTCAAAATCCTGAGGTAAGTCATGCAAAGGAGGTGCTAGGTTTAAAGGTGACCTAGCCTTCCAAGCAGGTGGTGGATTCAGTGGGTTGGGTGGCTGATTTTCATTTACGCCTGCCGTGAGTCTGGGTGGATAATGAGGTGGTGAGTGAACAGGTGTATGAATAGGTGAACAGTAAGGTGTATTTGGGCCCACTTGATTCAAAGGCTGAACAACCTCCTGTAAGGCTATTTCTACCAGTTCCTCCAAATCTCCAACCAACACTGCGTCTTCCAATATAGGACGGTCTTTCTTCTTATATTCTCTTCTTGGTAAGATAGGAATAATTGGTAATCCTCCAATCTTCTTCACATATGCCCTAGTATCTCTTCTCATATCATTAACTACTTCGTTATCAACAGAATACAGATGCTCTTTCCCTTTCTCTTCAGGAATTGGATTGGGAAAATAATTGCTTTCATAACTGTCACCGGTGGAATAATCTCGAGAAAAAGGGTTTCCTCGGCCAACCATGCATTGGCGGTCCTCCTTCTAGCGCCAAAAAATCTTGACGCCTGGAAAATCGCACGTAAAAACAGTTAGGGATTCTCCCCAATAAACGTTCCCAACTAGCCCATTATTGTTTGGTATGGGGAATCTGTCCGATTTATAGTCCGGCTACCGTAGGTCAAGCAACGAATTAAAGGTTTTATTGGTTATGGCCTGGTCCACTGTGTATATTTTATTTTTATAGTATTTAAGTATGATATGCAAGTGCCTATCTAAGAATGCAGATTGATAGAGAATACGAGGAGCAGTCACAATGTGATGCGCAGGTTCTTACATCTCGTCTTAACTCACTCGCATCTAAATCACATACAGCAAGAAACTAAACTAACTATCTAACCTATCCCTAGGGAGCAAGATTATAATTCATCAATGAGTAATGTATTATTGTTCATGCATTAAGAAAAATCACAGATAGTTGTTACTTATTTCAAAACACATAAACATTAATAGATAGATGAACAACAAGATAGCTCATTGTTTATGAAAATAATTCATTACTCATAGTGGAAATTTCATAGAATAAACTAGAGAGCATTCATACAAGAATGATAGGTTCAAAGAGTTAGAACGATCTCACTGTTAATGGACACAGCTGAAAGCGAAATAGTTAACATTCAACAAATCCATTGCACAACATTTGAAACCTTCCACAAAGCTTTCTCCAACAGGAAACTTGTAATTCTTATTGCAAAAGGAAATAGTTCTTCTTACAACATGTTCTCACAAATATAACTAGGAAAAAGTCCTCTATTCCCTCTAACTCTCCTATACTTATAAAAAATGGCAAAACTTTTGGGCTGCCCCAAGTGACTCTTGGGATTCCCCAACGTTTCAAATCCCAAAATTCATCTTGTAGTGAGTGCTCATACATTATACAATATATTACAAAAAACAAAAATTGATAGAGCACTTTTAAGAAGAGGGTCTCGCTTGATCATTTAAGAACTTCTTCCACGCTTGGGCCTCCGCTGCTGTGCTTTTAAAATCTGAAGGTTCAAGAAAATGAATGTTGATCTCATATTTTCTAGCCTGATTCCTAACCACCTCTATTCTTGTTGGGCTCTCATAGCTGATCTTCAAGTAAATGGATGCTGACTGTTGAATGAGCTACTACATTCTTCAGGATCTGCTCATCCAGGTCCTTGACTTGCTGAATTCTCTGCTCATCCTCCTGGTACCTGCTCTGTAACTGTTCTATGAAAAGTTCATGTCCCGATAATGCATCCAGTCTTTGTTCTGCAGCAACTTGGCATCTGTTGTAGGTGACCAGCACCCTTCTGCAGTATTCAGTACAAGCTCCTCTTGTTTTCTTCACAGTCTTCTTGAATTCCTCTACAGTAGTTATTGCAAATTCTAATAAGTCGTAGTCCTGCTTTAAACTATGTTGATCTTTAGCTGGTAAATCTGCAGGGATTTCTTCATTGGTTTCTATCCTTACTATCCTTCCAGTCAGGACTTCCAAAATATCTTGAGACCTATCTACAAAATATGACGTAGCGTCCAAAATTTCCTCCAACTTGCTATCTATCTGTAAGATTTTACATCTTTCTTCTTCAATAGACACCTGCAGCTGGTGCATTCTTCTTTGTTGGGCTAGGACATGCTCTTTTAGAGGCTGGATATCAGTTTGTTGTTCACTGGAATCCTTTAGTGATGCTGTTAATGCAGCAATTTGTCCTTCAAAACTTGCTACCTGCACTTGGTATTGTTTTTCCCTTTCTTCTATGGTGGCCCTCAGTGTCTCCAACTCCACAACTTTGCTCTGCAGCTGGTCCTTTTCTGTACTCAAAGTTTCATATGATACTTTGAGGTCATTGTGCTCTGTCTTCAACCCTTGATATTGTAGCTGTAAATTCTGTAGTTCTGCTAGACTATTCTAAGCATCCCTTTCATTCTTTTCTACTGAGACTTCCATGGCCATCTTGCTTGCCTACATAGTTTGGAGTTTTTGCTTTGAAGTTCTCACTTCATTATGCATATCTTCAAAATTCCTCTTTAACTTGTTACCTTCATCCCTCTCCTTTCTGAGAGTGTCCTTTAATTGTCCTGCATTTTTCCTTGATTGCTCAAGGTCTGTCATAAATCTATCCACATTGTCTTCAGTGGTCTGGGTTAATGCCACCCCAGCTCTGGCTGTCAGTCATGGATTTGCATCTGTCCCATGCACCAAAGTTTTATCAGTAATCATCATACCTGATTGTCCTCCTATTTCGACTTTTTTCTCAGTTCTCTTGACAATCCTCTTCTTCTCCTTATCATAAAAGATGGTGCTGAAATCAGGGACCTCTTCTCCTTCCTTTTGCATAAAAGGTATCAGATTCAATCTAGAAAACACAAGCTGTTCTTGGGTGCTGCTAGAGGTTGTAGAAGACTCCTGAGGGTCAGGATTATCTTGATGCCCTTTATCTGTGTGATCTTGTGCTTCTTTTGTATCTGTTGGGTCAGTAGTTTGCTGGTCTTTCTTAGCTCCTGCTAATCTTAGACCTTCACTCTCTTTTTGTTTTTTCTTTATTTCTTCATCTTCCTTCTTCTTTGTTTCTTCTTCCTCCTTCTTTGCTGCTTCTTCCACATCTTTCTTTCTTTCTTCTTCCTCATTCTTTAACCAACTTTCATCCTCTTGTGCTAGCCTCCTAGCATCCTCTTCCCTCTTCTTGGCTTCCTTTTCTTCAACTTTCTTTTGTGCAGTTTAAAACTTCTCTTCAATGCAGTCATATTTTTTGCATTCCTGAAGATTTCTTCATCTTTGTCCCAAAAATTTGTATATTCAAAATGAACATTTGCTTCTTTGCAATGCTCTGCAACCTTCTTTTAGGATTCATTCCTGTGGAAGCTCATCTCCCCAAAATGAAAATGCTCCAATACCTGTACGAATTCAGCAGTTAGTTTGACCTTCAAAAACTTGTATCTTCCTAGCTGGAAAGGTATGGCAAGATAGGATGCCTTCTTATGTTCAAACAGGAAGCTTCCCACACCATCTAGATATACTTGCATAACTGATTCTTTATGCACCACATAATCAGTGGCATACTTGGGGAGTAAAGAAGGTGTCCTGGAGCAACCATACATTCTAATGTGCATCCCCTCTTTCGTTAAATAATAGCTCCCATGTTCCTCAATGACTTTGAATGCCTCCTAGGACATACAGTTGCATTCCATCAGGAAGATTAAGGTGTACAAAGGCATAATAAAATGTTCACATATCTCCTTATAGTGGCTATAATATTTATGTGCCCAAAATAGTTTGTATGCAGCGTACACAGGGGTTCTGTCCCTGTCCCAAATGCACCTTAAGGCTAGAAATGGCTGGGTACATAAAATGCAGTCCACTAAGATGGAGCTCATATAGAACTTAGACTTCTTCTGGGAAACCCCTCCCAAAGATGAAGATATACAGGCTGAGAGGTTGTTAGACACTATGTTAGCCCAGTTGAAAATGGTCCCCTGGGTGGCCACATAGAAAATAATGGGAATCTATCCCAACTTGAAACTTTTACCATGAGCTCTCCCAAACACCTTATTCAACATTAGTGCTATAAACCTGTAAGGAGTCCGGAGAGTGTCTGTATCATACTCTCCTGATGGCCTGGTTCAAAAATTCTTCCCAAGTATCATCATTTTCTTCACTGTTTCAACCAAGTCCAAATTTATCTCCTTCAGCCAACTTTCAATTAAGTATACTTGAGCAGGAGGTAAGTGATACGCCAGTCAGACATAACCAGGACTGTATGCAGCATAGCCCTGTTTGGCAGTATTTACTAAGATCATGGTGGTCACATCTGCCCTAGGCAGGATCCAACCAATCACTTCAGAGCATGGGAACAGCTCAGGTCTAGTGGCTACCTTCATTAGAGCATATTTCTCGATGTTGGCATATACGGTCAACTCTTCAAATCCAGCATCAGGCACATCCTGATTTGAAATCATCCGATATATCTCACCCCACTTGTAATCTGGCTCTACCCCGGTGGTAGCTCTAGTGTCTTCATAGATATATTCCACCTTAGTAATGACTTCCACATCTAGTTTTCCCTCAGCAACATGAGCCTTCTTCTTTTGTCTTTTAGACATATCTCCTTTGAAGAAGTTGCCCTGTCATAGACCAAACATGCTCTTAGGCTATTAGGGCTTTGAATTAGTGTTCTAAGAATGAAGAAAAACTGAATAAAAACATTTACCTCTTCCATATGCATTTTCAATAGATAAACTATCAGAGAATTAATGCATAATATAAAATAACCAGCGAGAAGAACTTCTGCAAGCTAGGTCTGAAAAATTCTAACTCCGTCTGCAACTAAAACATGACCATGATATAAAATACATCCTTCAAACTGAAATGCACTCTGTCCCTTCGCTAAAATGAACCATCCTATTTAGTAATCGAAAACACGTAAAAAACCCCTCTGGCGTCCCCTAAAAATAGGGTAAAATCCCATGACGAAAGAAGAATTGAAAACTCCCTACCCGAATGGCCATAAGAAACCCCACAAAAACTGGTGCAGACAGCGTAACGCTTGTCTGCACCAGCTACCTAAACTTTCAGATTGGGTTCTAGCTCTCATAATGGCTTACAAAACAAGCTCAAGAAAAGAAAACCCCCCACTGCAAAACTGTCAAACTGACCAATACTACACGCCGTAAGGATACAAATTCATCAATTTAGAAGGCTAACTACCCAACGATAGGAAAACCCAACCAGGGAAAGACACTAGTTCCCAAAACAACTCATAAAATCAAGAGGAAGGAGAAACCATGGTTGGCCTACCTGGCAAACGAGTTGCAGTCGACAGGATGGTCTGAAAATTCCACCGCAGCACCCCAAATGCACGAAATCCCAACAGCTAAGCACAGATGCACAGTTTGACTTGACAGGGACAACAAGCACAAATTCACAAGGGTAAACAATAAAATAATACCTCATCCCAATATATAGACTTCAGTGAAAAAAGGTCGACGAGAAAAAATTCATCGACAAGCGGACGAACTAAGGATCGGGCGATTAGTTCGTCAAGGAGCTGCAATGGCGGGAGACGAACAGACTATGGGCTCTACGGAAAAATAAAACATTGGCAGTCGAAGGCTCGAAAGACTAAAACTTATTGCGTCAGCACATGGACCAACTAACCGTCAGAGAGATAGCGCACTACACAGCCGCAATGGCGGAAATCACGTGGACTAAGGGTCCTGCAGCAATTGAAAACATCAGCGAAGATCAGAACAAATCATCGGCAAATGGAACAACTATACGTTGGATGGTTAGTTTGCTAAGGAGCCACACCGTCAGAAGACATAAGGACTATGACTTCCGATCAAAATCATAAATCATTCCAAGAGAGAAAAACAAAAAAATCGCAAAGTCAAAAGTTAAAACAATAAAACCACGGCATCGAAAAAGATAAGAGCTAACCGTTGGAACATTCATCGTTTATCTTCTGCAACGGCGGCTGCGTAGAGAACTACGGTCCCGATTCATTGTTCAAATGAATTCCGACATTGAAAAAGGAAATTATCGATAAACCAAAATTTCAAGTTTAAATCAATCAGAAGTTAGCCATTCACTTCCGAAAATGGTAAACAATTTATCTCAATTCAACCTCAAAAGATCGAAATGTAGCAAAGGAACAACAAAATTCAGCAATCCAAAACAAATCAGGCAAGATAAAATTAAAAGGAGGGTCCAAAATTTTTAAAAAATTTGGGAAATAGTTGCAGCTGCAACACCTTCCCATATAAATAATTCCAAAACTTAATATTGTTTTCTCCTTTGTATATCCTAAAAAATAGGGAATAATGATCCATCATCCCTCAAGAGATGGATCTAGTTAACCTCCCTTACCCAAGAAATACCCCAAATATCTAACACATATAATGCAATCGTCATAACAAGAATTCCATCTTATGAGATGCCCCAAAAAGAAAGCTAGAAATAGTTATTTTTTAAAGTACCAATGGAGTGTATCACTTTCATAAATGTAGTTTAGAAACCGTTATGAAACTAAGAGAATGCCATATATGATATCTTCAATTATTTAAAAATCATAAGTTCAGTATTATTAAGATTAAATAATCAAATAAGTTAAGGAATTAAGGAATAATTTCAAGTGAATTGTAATGTCCCTAGTTTTGACTCTTGACAAATGCTATGTAAATGATGTAATATCATTGATTATTGTAAAGAACATGGTGAGGAGCTCAAGGCCAAGCCCTTACCTTGGATATCCTTAGTATATGTTTATGTATCAGTAGTAAATATGGTTGGTGAACCATGCATTGGTCAAGCGCAGTAGTAATGTAATTGTGATGTATATGTGCATAATAATAATAATAATAATAACAAATATGTTTAATTTAGAAAATCTTAAGATCCTAAGGCCTGAATGAATTCACTGTGAAAGAATATTGTAGGAGAGAGAAGCAATTCAATGTAAAATGATCAAACATTAATGGTGAAAATTAAACAACCAAGAGACAAAATTGGTCAGGATAACATTATATTCATTATCATTAACGTCTTTGTAATACAATGATGATACAATAGGAATAATGTAAATGTCAGGTAGGATTCAAATTCTCCAACTTGGATTAACTCCAATGCTAACTCAATGTGGGAACATCACCACTAACGACTCACCAATGAAACTACAGACAATTGAATTAGTTCACTCTCGGTTAACTGATCAAGGTAGATGAGAAAATGTGCTCAACCTCCCTTAAATCATGCAAAGTGGCACTAGACTAACTGAATATGAACTAACTAATGGGAATCAGAGCATAACTAAACATAACTGAACATCGAATAGGGTCAACTACCAGTGACTGTTGGTGGCACTTAGTGTGGGCCATGCTTGATCCCATACAATGGATTCCTCAGCTTTTATGTAAATACGGAATCAGTGCACCCCTTAGGATTTTCCATGTAGATTTTGCCTTGAATCCAATTGTCATCTAGAAAGTTGCTTTTGTCTCTTCTTTCTCGAGGAAGAGGGACATGATCCAACATCTCATTGTTCTTCAGTGAGCATAATTTTTTATCATAACTTACTATCATGTAGCATCTCTCTCGTAGTTTGTAGCACATCTCTAGGAGTTTGTAGCACCTATATGGGAGAAATAGATTTGCTTGACATAGCACAAGGCTCTCATTTTGAAACTAAGATCTTGTTATCCTCTTGTCAGATGACTCTCCAGTCATGTTACCAACAACCTCAATAACCTTTTGAGCCCATTTATTCCTAAGATTGGGATTAGGGACTGGATCTGGATCTGGATCTGATTGAACTTCATCTTCAATTCCAAAAACTGATTCAACTTGGTCCTCTGCTTCGAATTATGAATCTAAAATATTAATGGAAACATTATCATATGCAAAAGGTTTAGGTAGAATGAATTTACCTTCCCTTTCAAATGGCAATTGAGATTGCATTGGATCTGAGTATGGTAGAAAGTGTGAGAATTCATATGCCTTGGAGGCATGGTTTACAAAACCTTTCACTAACATCTTCTTAGTTGAGATATATGATATCTCCATCGAGTCAGGATCAAATACAACTCAATTTTGTGAGCCTGTATGAGTCATTTGATATACAACCAACAAATTTGCTGCTAAGGAGGGCACATAGAGGAAATTATTGAACACTCCATGCTCTAATTTTATTTTACCCTTCCCTTCATTTTGGATTTGAGTGTCACCTCATATGTGAATACTTGGACCATCTGTAATATTTAATGAAGAGACTGATTCTTTGGATGCAACCATGTGATTGGAGGCTATTGAAGCAATGAGGAAGGCATCATATTTTGAAAATCCAACCTTTAGGGCGTTGCATCTCTCATGATATTCAATATTGTCTCTAGAGTCATCCTTCCTTTCACCTTCAGGGAGGGGAAATATTGTGTTGTTCAAGGAGTCTTGACATCTGATTTATGGTCTTCTTTATACAACCTTTCTCTGTATGGTTTTCTTTCTTACAATAGGATCACTTTCCCTTGTCAAACCTTTGATGTTTGTTATTCTTAGAGCTTGAGGATTAATCTGATGGATCAAACTCTTGCTTAGGTTCAAATTAAGTGTTCCTTTTATCCTTTCATTTCTGCTTCCCCCTTTCTTGTGCATTCTTTGTCTACCCAGACAAGAAAGCTTGATTTGTGGGGGATCTAAGGGCTCCCATTTGTATCAGCTTGTCTTGTTCCTGAATAAGAGATTTTATGAATACATCAAGTGATGGAATTTTTCAATTAGGAGTTGTCAGTCTCCTAGAGTGAAAATTGGATACAAAAATTGAGAATTATGTGCCAAGTTTTCTCAGAATTGAAAGCACCAATTGCTCATCCTTTTTATCTATCTCACACTACTTTCACTACATGATAAGGGATTTGAATTTTGAGAAAATTTACTGGATAGTTTCAAATTTGTTGGGTTGTAGTGCAATCATATCATTCTCCATAATATGTCCTATCAGCCCATACTTCTTTCCAAATAGGGATTTGAGCTTCTCCCATACTTCCTTTGTATTTTTCAGTCCATAAAGATGGAAAAGTAACTCTATGGAGATGTGTATGCACACGAAACCAAATTCTTCATCCAGCTTGTTCAGATACTTCGAATTCTCAAGAGGTTGTTGGGGTTCGGCCTCTCTATCCATGGTGAACCTGTACAGACCCTTGTTGCACAACACTATCTATATATCATCCCTCCAATTAATATAGTTGAAGGGTGTGAGGATCCTGGGAGTCAAGGTTGCTGAATTCTCCACCTTGCAACTTCAAGGAACAACTAATTCTTTAGAAATATTCAATTTACCTACAAAAACACTTCAATTCTAAGACAAACCAATTCAAACACTCTCCACTTCGACATGTGCACTTTCTATGGGTGCATCACACCTGGAAAGACTTATCTAGACAAAATCCAGAGGGAGCAAGGCAAGAATACTAAGAATTATGTGGAACCCAATTGCTTATGGTGCATCAATGGAAGTTTCTGAGGTTTGAATATGGCCTAAATACCTACCTTGATATCATGTTTAATTTAGCAAATCTTAGGATCCTCAGGCCTGAATGAATTCAATGCGAAAGAAGGTTGTGGGAGAAGGAAGCAATTCAATGTAAACTGATCAAACATTCATGGTGAAAATTGAACAAACAGGAGAAAAAATTGGCCAGCATAACATTACATGAATTATCATTAACCTCTCTGTAACACAATGATGATACAATAGGAAGAATCAGAACTCCATAGGTAGGATTCAAATTCGCCAATTTGGACTAACTCCAGTGCTAACTCAATGTGGGAAAATCACCACTAGCAACCCACTAATGCAACTCTGAACTATTGAATTAGTTCACACCAAGTTAACTAATAAAGGTAGGTGAGAAAATGTATCTAAAATCCCTTAAATCATGAAAAGTGGCGCTATATTAACTGAAGATGAACTAACTGATGGGAATCGGAGAATAACTGAATATAACTAAACATCGACTAGGATCAATTGCTGGTGGCACTTAGTGTAGGTTCCTAAATTATAGGGATTGATTGGAGCTCCTAAACTCATGCAAACTGGCACAACAAGTGTTAGGTGGGCCCCATTTTAGTCCACCCATGGCACCAGTGAGGTGGAAATAAACTCCTAAGCTAGGAAACGACAATTAGACTATGGTGGTCAAGGGAGGATTAATTAATTAATCCCAACAAAATAAATCCATAGTTGACTATGCCACAACTGTGCAAGGAAATAAGACTATGGGGAGTGATTCTCCTATGGTTGGGGAGTGACATATTAAATCCATGAATCTATTAGATGAAATCCATGTTTCCAAGAGAAGACTAACGAGCCATCGATTGTCAATATTGACTCGTGCACCCCAATAATTTAATGCTTTCAAGAGGAAGGCAATTGAGGAAGTTATTATCTTGGGAAAATGAAGTTGTGGGTCTAAGTTTCTTCTATCAATCACACTAAAGAATTGGATTGATAGTTTCTTATTGGATAAACCATTAGTTGAATTAAATTCATCCTTAAATTACCTATTAATTGGGGGATGGCGCAATCAGTCAACGTGTCAATCATCTAATTAGTCTACTTAGTCATGTAACCCGAACTCTCATGTATGAGTATGAATCTATATCACTTTATGTTTTGTGTGTAAGAAACCAACCTAATGATATTTTTATCATTCTCACCTCATAGAGGATTCAACCATATCTTGAGAGGAAGTCTATCTTGATTAGTAACAGGGAGTTGAGTGGTTATGAGTTCTAGTTTTTGGTCATGATTGTAGGCCAAAGAGGAAATATGAGATTGCAACTACTATGCATTCCTTTGTTTTTCTAAGCATCATATAAGTATCGAAATGGTTTAGTTGTTAACTTATTCCTGTATGCTCGAGATTTGTGTTGAATACCCAAGTTGCAAGTCTGTTCCCATGAGTATCTGAACAAATCTAATAGAGTGGTGAAGTTTGTATGTTAATCCTCAGTTGCGTCCTCAATGGTCATGAATGTACTCGAAAATTTGAGTCTTCCTAGTATCATTTGCATGGATGAAAGTCCTAGTTCATTGATATTGATGTCAGACTAAGGATAGTTACCCATGAATCTTATTATAGGCAGAGTGGTTTGTTTCCATGTTGGACAGTGACAGAAGTGACTCCCCTAAAACAATTGGTTGTATGCATCCAAGATTTGTAAGCCTTGGAAAAATAGAACTTGTTGGAAGATGATCTGGGGTTTGGGTGTTCTTTCTACACACACAATGGAATACCACCTAGAGGAAGGTGACACATGAGGGATTGTTGAGCTATGAAGGGGTACCTTAATAGTGTTGTGTGGGGTGGGTAATTTGGATCCCAAGATAGATGAGTATGAGGTGTGTGTGATTTTGTAGGTAAACCAGATCTCACTGTTTATTCCTCACTTGAATTGTTTGTAATCCATGAGGAGTGGACAGAGCAAAATTGAGTACCAAGTGCACTAGAATCCAAGACTGGTTGTATGACATCCTGGTATAATAACATGGTTTGGGTGGTATGTTTATGCACATAGTGAATATCACCTTCTTGGTGTTGTGTGGGGTGGGTAATGTGGACACGAGGATAGTCTAGTTGATGTAAGGTTTATTGTTGGTATTGAGTACCAAAGTGGTATATAGCACAAAATTGGCTAAGGAGACTAGTGAAGGATATGACCTCCTAGAATAATAACAAGGTTTGGGTGGTCTTTCTACACACACACACACACTATAATAACACATAAAGGAGGGCGATTCCTCATGGAATGTTGAGTGGTGAAGGGGTACCTTCTTCGTGTTGTGTGGGGTGGGTAATGTGGTCCCCAATCTAGCCAAGTTTGTGTGAGGTGCCTACAACTCTGTGGCTAATCACTAGTTAGCATTGCCCCCTAATACTTGGAAAAACATGTTAACCCAATAGAGGATTACTTGGCTTGGGAATTAGTCTGTATGATTGTGGAAACTTGTTAACCGAGCAAAGGTTGTCTTGACTTGATAATTGACATCCCTTGTTGTCATGATAGGCCACATAAGTTGTTGAAGATGCGACATAGTGGTATCAAAGTAATGGTTTCAACACTAGGCCTCTGAATTTAGGAAGAACCCAGTGTAATAATATTAAGTGATTGGGATTAAGGTTTATTAATGTGTTAAATAACAATCTTTCATTTATGCACAACTCTAGCAGAAATAATGAGTTAGTTATAGTAGAGCGGTATTAGTATTGTAAGTAAAATAATAAGAAAATTAATTAGTTGAATGATCATCATGAAAAATTTGAAAGATGCCATTGTTTAGGAGGAAGATGTTATGGGAGAGGATTTACATGGTGGTAACATAGAAACAAAGTCCAATGTAAAGAGGCATAAATCACACCTATGGATATGGTTGAAACTATTAGAAGTTTCAATGAAAGTTTTACAAAGGCACATGAAGAGAATCATCATATCAACTTCGCCATACTGTTGAGATTGATAGACCTTCAACAGAAAACGAATTTAGGAATGAATCATAATAATGGCAGTAAGGATGGAAAGAGTGCAATCAGTCACTCTAGAGGAATTTTGTGATGCCAGGAAAGAGGTTCATGTAGGATAAGATTGAGCACGTTGTAATGTTTTCTGTTACACCAAACCCTGTAGAAGTTAGTAAAATTTTAAAACCAAGCATATAGTCCCATGATCCTAGTGTGGTGATTAGTCCACATTATATTCCTATAGGTGTGACTATTATACCATACAACAACAAACCCCCTTCAACATAACTCAGGGGATTTGAACCTAGGACCTAAGCTCTAATACCTTGTAAGGTTTTTTGTCACATCAAAACCTACAAATGTTGGTAAAATTTCCAATCAAGAACACATAGTTAGTCCCAATGGTGCAGACAATATATTCCAAGAGGTGTGATGGTTATTCCAACATTACTCCAATACTGCCCTCCATCGTAACTAAGGGAATTGAACTTTAAACCTTTCTATAATACTATGTAAGGTTTATCATTACACCAAAACATACATATATTATATATCTCTTTCCAAACTAAGCACATAGTACCATGATACCAGTGTGGCGATTAGTACACATGTTATATAGGTACGGTGATTATACCATACTCCAACACCCCCCCTCCGACATAACTCAAGGGAATTGAACTTGGGACCTAAGCTCTGATACCATGTAAGGTTTTCCATTACACCAAAACCTATAGATGCTGGTAAACTTTAAAAACCAAGAACACATGGTTAGTCCCATGATCCTAGTGTAGCAGTTAGTCCATACTATATTCCCATATGTGTGGTAATTATTCCAACACTACTCCAATACACGTATCCATCAAACACCTCGAGCAATAGATTGAGAAAATCATGGAACTCCTTAGAAAACTCATATAGTTTTAGATTGAATATTTAAGAGAAGGAATCCTCATAAAGAGAGTTCCTCTAGATAATTTAGGAAAGTAAGACCTCCTACATTCAATGGAGAAGGAAATTTTGAAAAGAGGTTGAATCATGGTTCCTTGGAATGAGGAAGTACTTAAGGATCCATGAGTTCTTCAGAAACAAGAAGGTTAGGATTTCCATATTTCATATGAATGGAAGAGATTCAATATGATGGGAACACCTCTGATAAGTAAAGGGCCTCAAAGAAAGGAATATTGAATGGGAACACTTCTAATTGAATGAGAGCTAAAATTCATTGCTCTCATCATCAAACATTTCTTTGTTGATTCCTATGGGGTACCACTCTAAACTCTTTCTTCCTTGGATCAAACTTTCACTTGGCCATTCCTCTTCCTACTTGAGGTTCCTCAAATATTCTTTTATATTTCTAAAAGCAATGCATAGACTTCTAGATAACATCATCCAAACTCTTGGGTTCAACAAATTCAGTTATGTCTTTGTAATTCTAAGGTAGTTCATTTAAGAATATTTGAACCTTTTCCTTCTCATTTTTGAGGTAATACACATACTAGAGTAGCTCTATGGATTTATCCACATATTGCCCCATTATCATCTATCCTAGATAGTACCTTTTAGAGATATATTTCTATTTGAAATACTTTTCAAACTTCTAATAGTATATCTGTGACATTTGTTTTATGTAGATTATAACTATTTGTGATATTTGTGATTTGCATCTTCTACAGCTATCTGTGATCTTCTTTGTTTTGATTCTACTGCATCAATATCTGTGAAAGACTCTTTTCAATAGATATTCTCTTCAACCTTTTGTGGCCTCTGATGTCAATAGTGTTCTTCTACCCTTTCTTCTTCTGTCACAAATCTTAGTGCTTATTTGCGTACTTTTTGCATATCTCCTTCAATGCCTTCTGCGCATTCAACCCTTTGTTGTATATATTCCTTTTGGTTCAACGATCCATTGATCCCCAAAAATATGAGCTTTATTACTCAGAAAATCATATTAAATTCATCTTCAAGCTTACTTCATCACTTCCACTTCTTGCTTATTTATACTACTTTTGATCAAAGAGCGTGTCCACAAGTTGGGGTTCCTTTGAATTGATGATTCCCGTGCATCCTTTCTTCTTGGTTAAACTAACCACTTCATTCTATCTCTCATCGGCATCCATCTTCTCATGATTTAACACACTGAGTTTTGCATATTCTAGTCCAACAACTTGGTGGTATTTGCACATATGTGTTTGTGTTTGTCCTTTAGTAGGTGCTTGTGTATATGTCTCCCATGTCTTATTGGTATTTGCGCACTTTGGAATTACTTCATGTGTTTTCTTTCTCCCTTAGAAGTATCATAATTTGTGTATCTTTCATAATTGAAGTATCATTGCTTATGGTTTTTGCGCACTTCCAGGATTAACATACTTGTCTAACCACATATTACTCTCACGCCTCTTGTGTACTCCCAAAACTTTCACACTTGTCTTTGCAATTTGGTCTTTGTGGTATTTGCACACCAAGGTGCCACTACTAGGTGGGAATTTTGTACTTCAATTCAATGAATTGTATTCTTTTATGTACTTCTTTCAATTGGATGTACTTTTGCAATCTCGATGTACTCCTTGTCTTCAAGCTAAATTTCATATACTTCTTTAAACTGACTTTCATCATATATTTCTTCTGGCACATAATATTTTGTTCTAACTTCATTCAACTTGTTTATGCAAGGGTGAACATGCATCTCCTTAACATATCCATTAATATTCATTTATCTTGTTCGACATGCATTCATCATTTGACATTAAGATTATTTCCTTCATGTGTCCATTTGACATTTGACATCAATGACAATACCAAATTTCAACAATCTCCCCCTTTGGCATTGTTGTCAACACCTTATGAAGTTGTGCATGTAAGCACTTATGAAGTGTATACTTCATCTATTCTATTTAGATACTACATAATGCTCCACCTATGTGTACTCCCCCTGTGTTACTACCAGTTTGAACCTTTGTTCACCTGTGTAATCTAATATCAGTGCACTGTCTTTTATTACGACACATATTCCTTCATTTGATGCATGCTTTCTAATATTCCTCTTTTTTCACTTCACAGATTAATTATTTTCTATTATTTTTCATCTCTGTGTTGATCACATGCTTCAGGATATTTCTCCCCCTTCGACATCAATGGAAAAGAGGTGACTTCGATGTGTAGATCCAGATTCTCAGTTTCTTTGGTTTTGCGTTGGAATTCCATACATTTGTTTGCTTCAAATACTCCCCTTGTCTTGATGCTTTATTCTCTTTATTTTGTTAGATTTGTTTCATAGAGCTTAGTCGTCTTTCAATCTGGTCATTCAACATTGTCTCTCTAGTTGCTTGCTTTTATCACGATCTCATGTTCTTTTCGTACTCACGCTTCTTCATTTTCTACACTATTTTTAGTGCCATCATTTGTTAAAAATACTCCCCATGGATTTATGCATTTTTGTTCATTTTTCTTTTATTTATACTGCGCCAAATATTTTTCTATTTCATATTAATATGGAGGTGGAATCGCTCCTAGTTTATTTCAAAGATACTCAAAAGTATTTCTTGGAAGCGGCTTCATAAATATGTCTACATTTTTTTCTTTGGTATAGATATATTCTATATTGACAACATTTTTGATGACTTGTTATCTAACAAAATGATACTTGATGGGAATGTGCTTTCTCTTGGAGTGCATCAAATGATTCTTGGATATGTTGATCACACTTTTATTGTTGCATAATATTTGTATGGGTTTGTCAAATTCTACTTGGACGTCCTTTAGGGTCTATCTCATCCAAAGATCCCGTGTGCCTAATCCGACCAGTGCAATGTATTATGCTTCTACTGTGGATAACAATAATAATTACTAGTTTTTACTAATCCGGTATACTAAACATTTTCCCAAACAAAATGCTTCTCCACTTGTTCTTTTTCTATCATTAATGCTTCCTTCCTAGTCTGCGATCGTATAGGATTTGCGTGTCAAGTCATTACTTCGAGGGTACCATAGGCCAAAATCGAAGGTTCCATTCAGATATCTGAAGATTATTTTTACAACCTAGATATGTGTCTCCTTTGGTGTTTCATGGAACCTTGTAACCAACCCTACGACTTGTATTATGTATGTTCGTGAGGAATCTACATACAACATACTTCCAATCATTGATATGTAAATATTTTGATATGCCTCCTTTGCTTCATCCTCTTTTCTTAATTTTCATCTTGTCACCGTTGGTGTACAAACTAGCTTACAATCCTCCATATTGAATCTTTTCAACGTTTCTTTTACATACCTAGTATGAGAAATGAAGACATCATCTTTTAGTTCTGATATTTTGAGTCCCAAAAGGAATGATAATTCTCCAAGCATTGACATTTCAAATTCCTTTTGCATTTTCTATGCAAATTCTTGACTAAGATTGTCATCAATTACTCCCAAAAATAATATCGTCGGCGTATAATCCAACCACAATCATGTCTCCATGCTCATTTTTTATTTACAAATTGTCGTCTATGTTTCCCTTTCTAAAACCATGTTGTTGTAGGTAGTTATCCAGTCTTGAGTACTAGGCTCAAGGCGCTTGTTTTAAACCATACAAATCCTTTTTTAAGTCGTAGACATAATTTTGATTTCATGTGAGTGAGGATCCTTCTGGTTGTTCAATGATACACTTCTTCTTCCAGTTCTCCATTTAGGAAAGTTGATTTCACACCCATTTGATATGTGATATTTTTGGAACAGGTGTATGCCATAAACATTATCATTGCTTCCATATGTACCACTGGAGAAAATATTTTTTCAAAATGTATTCCTTCAACTTTTGCATAACCCTTTCATAACAATCTTGCTTTATTCCTATAAATTTTCCATCTTTGTTCAACTTATTCCTGAACACCCATTTTGTGCCATTAACATTTTTTATTTTTTGGGCCTCGGAACAAGCTCCCAATTTTTATTCTTCTCAATCTGATATAGTTATTCTTCCATGGCCTTAACCAAGTGTTCATGTTCTTTAGCTTCATCAATATTGTTTGGTTCAAATTTGGATAATAAGGAGAAATGTACCTCTTCAACAATGTTTCTCAAGTACCTTCTTCTTGTTCCTACACTAGCATTTTTATCTTCAATGATTAAGTCCTCAAAATGATTCTTTTGAACATACATGGAAGTTACTTTTGTATCAGGTCTTCAATCTTCCTCAAGTTCTTATTGTTTTTCATGTTCTCCTTCTTGGGGGTCTTATGTTAATGGTTCAGATGTTAGTTGATCATCACCATCTTCAGTTGTTTTGTGTGTGATGACTTTTTCCATACTTACGTCCAGACTTTCCACCATTTTTTGTAATCATAGGCTATAGCATTTATATGCCTTAGTTCTTGTGGAATATCCCGGAAAAAAGGCCTTCATCTTCTTTGGGGTCAAATTTTCCTAGATTATCATCATTCCTTTTTATATAACATTTGCTGCTAAATATCCTAAAGTGCTTCACTATAGCATGTCTCCCTTTCTAGAGTTTATAGTATGTCATGACACTATCAGATCCAATTTATCCTCTATTGAGTATATGAACAAAAGTTTGAATAGCTTGAGTCCAAAACATGTCTGATAGTTAGAATCATTCAACGTGGTTCTTGCCATTTCTTGCACTATTCTATTTTTCCTTTCTTCTACTCCATTCTGTTGGGGAGTCTTGACAGCTGAGAAGCGCCTTTTGAATCCATGTTTTTCACAAAAATACTCAGACTCATTTCAAGTGTACTCACCTCCCTTGTATGATCTAAGACATTTGATCCTCATTTCACTTTCATTCTAAATTGCTTCCTTACAAATCTTGAAATACTCAAATGTTTCAGATTTCCTTCTTAGGAAAAAGACCCATGTGATCCTGGTGTAGTCATCTATAAATAGAAGAAAATAAACCTCACCATTTAGAACTTTGGTTCTCTTGGTTCCACAGAGATTCAAGAGTGCAAAATCTCTAAGGATTTTGTTGTGGAGTATTATTTTGACTTAAATCTTACTCTTGTTTGCTTTCCAAATTGGCATTGCTTGCAAATGGGGTTTATCTTCTTTGTGATCTTTGATATATCTCTTATGGGTTTATTCATACTTATTTTTACTAGATTATCAAAATTGATATATCCCATTTGTCTATTCCATAACCAAATTTTGTCAACTTGTCCCATGTAACATTTTTATTTTCCTTCTTCATCCAATATGTATATATAATTCAAAGTTCTAGATGTCATAGCTACCGGTTTCCCTATGTTGTTGTTTCTTATTTTGCATTTTTTTTAGTCAAAGGTAAGAGTGTGTCCTTGATTACACATTTGACTTACACTAAGAAGGTTATGATTCATTTTCTCGACAAGTAGGCCATTCTCAGATTTGGTTTTCTTATTTCCAAGACTTACCATGCCTTTTCCAAGGATCTTAGTAGATCTATTATCTCCAAATTAGACATTCCCTCCTTTGTCTTCTCTTATCTTGAGGAAACCATCTTTATTTCCTGTCATGTACTTGGAGCATCCACTATTGATACACCACTGTCCCTTTTTACTTTGTGCATGTAGGGCCAAGCCACATCCTTCTTGTCATTTTTGAGTTTTGTAGACACTCTCTTTTTCATCACATTTTCAGTTATAGTTGGTTGTACAAAAATTTGTGGATTTATGCAATCATACGGTTCATGAATACAATTTCCACACTTAGAGCATTCAACATCCATATTTAGAAGATTAAATGGATTGATATATTCATAGATATTTTTAGATGACATTTTGATGTTCTCATGTATGCAACTAGTCTCATGATAGACTATACTATTGTTTCCTTTTGGATGAGATTTACAATATATTGCCTTATGACCAAAATTATTGCAAACATAATAGTTTCCAAAGAAGAGAGTTTGATTCCTTGAAGGGTGAGTTCCTTTTGGTTGAAATGTGCAAGTTTTCGCTTGGGTGACCCTCATGTCCTTTTCTTCAAAAACTTGATCATTTTGACACTGTATTCTTGAGTACATAACCAAAACTTTTCACCCTTTTTCATAGCTCAGTCTTGTCTTACCAGATGACTGTTTCTAATTTTCAATGGTTTCTTCCATTTTTTTAGTGTTGTATTAGGACTTACGTTGAAAGTCTAGTTGAATATATCCTTCTACAATTCCCTCCTCAAAGACACGAGCTCTGCTTCTAACTTCTTGCATTTTTATTCTTTTTGTTTTAGTCATCTAGTTACATCCTATTTTGTGTTCTTTAATTCATCATCATGTTCTTTAGTATTCGATAGATGTTCCTTTAAATATTTATTCTTTATTCTTGATTTTTCAAGCTCTTCCAAAGCACTAATTAGTTCTCCATCAAGAACTACTTTAGCTATTTCTTCATCGTATTCAACTTCCATACACAAAACTTCCTTGGAGTGGTTATTATTGTCTTATTCTCCTTTCTTCAAGGCTTGCATAATATTGATTACCATCCTTTTTATTTATTCAAATTTTTTTCTTTGATTGTGAATTATATATCTTTCCTTCTTGAAAAAAAGATTATCCTTGTTGCCTAATTCACAATCCTTTGATGTTGCACTAATATCTACACAAAGATTTGCCTCCTAGTTGTTAAAATATTACTGAAGATAACCACTCTGACAATAATTGTTGGAATTCTTATTTATACTAAGAGAGGGGTTGAATTAGTATAAAGTGTAGATTTAACATTTTTTCCTTTCAAAATAAATACTTCAGTTTCTATTTCAATCATACAATAAAACACTAGTGCACAAATATATTAATAGTGTGTGTGTGTGTGTATGTGTGTATAACACCAATCTCAGAGTGGTTTTGAAACAGAGGAAGGATGGACAAGGTAGAGTTTTTGCACTCATGAAGGAAGGGTAGGGTTTGATTAGTTGCAGGCCTAGGTTGCAGGTCACGGTGTACATACCTGTCAGAGGCCGAGGTGGAAAACACTATGGGTACTTGTGGTGGGGCTTGTTGGATCAGTTACGGTTTGGAGGGAGGGGGTTTTCTCTCAATGAGCTGACCGGCGGTTTCTTTGTTTGCAAGGCAGGGTTTTCTCTCATCATGGTGTCTATAGTTTCACCTATGTTAAACTCTTTTTACTGCAAGAGTGGACTTGCTGCCTGCTGGTAATTTTTTACTGTTTTTAACCTTTTATTGTGAAATGGTTGAAGACGAGTTGTTGGATTACTCCAGTGACCACCTGGAGGAGGGAATTTTCTGGAAGGGGACAGGTGTATGTTTCTCGAATGAGGTGGAGGTTTCACCACATTCTTGGGTTGAGGGCTTCCCAACGGTTTTACCTTCACCTGCTATTGGTGAGGAGGGGTTTTCGTCATCCAAATTGTTACTTTCTTATCCGTCGTCATTTTAGCTTCCGGAGGTTTCCACAGTTTTTCCCGGTGATGGTTCTGGTGGTTTAGGTTTTGGGAGGCAGTGGTTTGTGGACCCATCTCCGCTGAAGGGGTTTTTTTATTTTGGTTTTTGGGATAGTGGAAAAGGGCTTATGGGATAGACCACAGTAGGGGTTGTGAGTGGCATAGATAATCCTTTGGAGAGTTCTGTTTGTGAAGAATTGAGTGTGGAAGAATAGGATTTTGTGGCCCAATCTCTTGGACCACTGGAACAACGAGGATTCCCTAGTCCACCTATGGAAGGGTTCTTCACCTCACGATCTAGCAGCAAAGCGAACAGAAGGGTCGGCAGCAAGGGTGCTCTTAAATGGCGTAAACATTGGGTCAAATCCAAGAAGCTCGGTTTCAATTATGCTTTGGGGGAGGATATAGGTTGGGATCAGGTTATGAAGATGGAAAATTACACGTTGGTGGGGCATGTTCTAGGAAGAACATTTTATTTGCAAATGGTGGTAAAATGGGCTGAGGATTGTTGGATGGAGGTGCTAGGGTCGGTCCCAGAAGCGGTCGGTGTAACTCACGATTGGTTTGCGTTCAACTTTCACCAACAAGAGCACCTGTAGTGGGTTCTTAACCAGAATTGGTCTCTGGATCACTCACTTGTTTTGCTAAAGCCTTGGTGCCCTCTATTTGTTGTGAGCAAGGAGCGTGTGGAAATAGTGACACTATGGATAAGACTTCCAGGATTGCCTTTGCATTACTAGTCTGAAGAACATTTCATCATTATTGGGAACATTCTAGGGACTTTCCTTGAATCAACTATTTTTTTAAGGAAACTAAGATGAAGAGGGTTGTTAGAATCCTGGTGAGTCTCAACATTAGGGAAGGTTTAGCTGAAGATATGCAGCTAAGTTGTGGTCCTTATCAAATTAATCATATTCTGGAATACGTAAATGTTCCTTTCCGTTGCAGGAGATTCCATGCATATGGGAATCCTACGACTGACTATAGCTTATCGTTTGGAACACTAAATGGACGTAGGAATCAACATGGTTTTAAGAGGAATAGGAGGGCGACAGTTTTCTTAGCACGATCATCAACACCTATGGAACCGGTGAGCGAGGAGTTGAAGATATCAGTGATAAGGAGGAGACTATGGTGCCCCTTATAGTGATGGAGGTGGTCAGACATGTTGATGACCCTTTCTTGACAGGGGTCCCTTTTTCAGGTACTTCTTCTTTCACCCTCTCCCCATCTATAAATTTATTTTCAAAAAATTTTAATCTTTCTGGTCTAGAATGGGTGGAAGGGTTAAAAAATCTATCTATTACTACACAACCTAAAGAGGTTTCTTTACCCATCTCTATTGTGTTACTAGGGGATCCCCCTCAAATTTCGGTCCTTGAACCAATTGATGAAGAGGTTACCTCTCCTTGTTCACCACCTGAATTGTCAGATTCAGGTTATTTTCTTCGGTCTTGCACCAAGGTGGCATGGGGGGGTTTGGGGAAAAATTCAAATTTGACCCCTTAGGGGAGAGGAAGAAAATATTTTATTGCCAAGGCTCAATCTAGAGAAAGAAAGGATCTGTTGGAAGAAAACAACAATCTATTGAGAGGGTGCTTAGAGCAATGCATGCCCAGAAGAAAGGTCGTAGATGAAAATTATGTCTCTCAAATATCGAGGTCTTGCTAGTCCCCATAAAAGATGAGCACTCAAGAGGGTGGTTAGTTTAGAACCCCTTGATGTTATTTTGCTTCAATAAAATTTAGGGGTAGGTGATGTGGTTAGGTGTAGGTCAGAAAGTTGGTTTCCTATTTGCAACTTTGAGACTTTGGATGTTCGAGACCGCTCTAGAGGGTTGGCTATTGGATGGAATGCTAGAAATGTTAAGGTTCTGAACCTTTGGGGCATGGATTCAATACTTGTCTTGACCTTTAAGGCTCTGGAACTTGTGGATACCTTTACTATTTTTAATGTCTACGGCCCGTATCTAAATAGGATCCCTTTCTTGGATAACCTATTTAACAATTCTCTCCTGAGAGGAGATATGGTGATCATAGGTAGAGATTTAAGTTTTTCTCTGGGTCAGGATGAGGTGTGGGGGCCTCATGCTCGTGTTGATCTGTTGACGGATTAATTCACTCAAAATCTGGTAGAAAGGAACTGGTTGGACGTTGAACCCATCAAGCTCAAACCTACCTGGAAAAACAATAGATGTGGGGAGGGGAGAGTGGCAAAGAGGTTGGACCGGTTTTTGGTAGCTGAAAAGGTGGTGGAAATACATCATTTTATCAGAAAATGGGTAGGATGTTGAGGGCAGTAAGATCTATTACCTATTTTTCTGGAACTTAAGAACAGACTTGTTAAACCACCAAGTGCTCTAAAATTCAACAAGACATGTCTGAATGATGAATCTTTTTTATCATTGATATCTTCTAAATGGATCCCTTTCGATCCCGATAACAGGAGAACTGCAACTTTCCAGTTTGCAGTGAACATCCATAATATAAAGGATGTTATTAAAGATTGGTAAATGGATAAGAGACTGAGGGAGGACATAGAAATGAAACAGGTTGAAAAGGAACATTATGAGATTCTTGATAAAGAGGGGGGGGGGTTTCTGTTGAATCAAGAGGACAAAGAACTTTTAATCAGATTGGAAGGGAGAAGAAACATTCTGTTATTAAAAAGGGAGGAGACATAGAGATTGAAGAGCAGGGATACATGGCTAGAATGTGGGGATGAAAACACTAAATTATTTCATGCATATGCGAGAGGGAGAAAATCAGCTAACACAGTCTGGAGCCTAGCGGATGATCAAGGAAATTCCCATGACACTTTCGAAGGAATGGCTAGAATGGGGGTGGAGCATTTTAAGAACCTTTGTAAAGCACCTGCCCAAGAGTCCATTGCATAATTCATCAGAATTGCATAGTTATTTCCAAGATTCATGGAGGAGGAAGAAAACAGGTCCTTGATGGAGGAAGTCACTAAAGAAGAATTAAATGTGGTCTTACAAATTTTTCAGAAGGACAAAATCTTGGGTCGTGGTGGGTGGACGATTGAATTATTTCTTAAACTATTTGAACTCCTGGGAGGCGATTTATTCAAGATTTTGGAGGATACTAGAATCTTAGGGAGGATTCTTTCCAGTTTCAATTCGACTTTTATAGAACTTATTCCAAAAATTGACAATCTTGTTTCTATGAATGACTTCAGACCCATATCACTTTGTAATTGCATCTACAAAGTGGTATCAAAGTTGAATGCAAGAAGACTTAAGTTGAGTCTTTCAAATCATATCACTGAAGAATAATTTGGGTTCGTGGAGGGGAGATAGATCCACAAATCCATTAGGGTTTCTCAGGAGGGACTTCATAGCATGAAAACAAAAAATATCAAGGGGGCTATACTCAAAATTGATTTGTCCAAAGCCTATGACAAATTAAGTTGGCTATACATTCGTATGCTGTTGACACATCTTGGTTTTGGAATTGATTTTATCAGGTGGATCATGAGTTGCATGACAACTATGTCTTTATTGGTTTTGATCAATGAAGTTGCTTCCCCTTTTTTCCATGCAGAAAGAGGGCTTTGGCAAGGCTGCCCACTTTATCCGCTCCTCTTTTTGTTAGTGTCTAAAGGATTGAGTAGGTCTTTAAGGGAGAAAAAAAGACATGGTTCCTTAAAGGGTATTCAGATTTCTCAGCATCTACAAATAACTCATCTTCTGTTTATAGATGATGTTCTAATTTTCTGTTCGGGATCGGTTAGAGATACTAATACCATTTTTTATATTTTGTAGCTTTTCTCTAAAGCCATTGGGATGGAGATAAACTCTAGGAAATCAACTCTGTCCACCCATATGTTAAGTGTTGAAGACTTATAGGAAATCACAGGGGTTTTTCCCTACATCTTGGAAGGATTGGATGGTGGAAAGGAATATCTAGGGTTTTGTTTGAAAACAAATGATTACCAAAAATGAGATTGGAAGTGGGTGCTAGACAAGATGGAAAAATGCCTGAAAATTTGGAGTCATAAATGGATCTCTAGGGCCGGCAGATTGGTATTGGTAAAAGATGTTTTAGAAGCAATTTCAGTTTACTGGATGTCACCCGATTGGATTCCTAAAGGAATTTTGGAAGAGGCTATAAGAACTTGCTTTCGATTTCTATGGAGTGGTAAACAAGAGATGCATGTCACTCCATGGGTTCGTTGGAGAGGGTTGTTGTCCCTACAGGACTGGGAGGATGGGGCCTCAAAAATATATTCCTGTTTGCAAAGTCACTTGTGGCCACAGTGGGTTGGATACTTGTAAAGGTTGAAAGTTTGTGGAATTGAGTCATCCTACAGAAGTATATTACCCCTAATATTGTGGAAGACTTGATTAGGAGTCCTTTGAAATCTCATTCAGGTGGATTGGGAATTTGGAAATTAGTGGTAAAATATGTTGATGTCATCGAATACAATCTTTCCTAAAACATGGGGAATGGCAGGATATTAAGGGTTGGTGAGGATCCGTGGGTCGGTAGAAATCAACATCACAGGATTCCAGCCGACATTGTGGAGGCTCTAAGATAGAGAGGTATTGTCTATCTTTCACATTTAGATGCACCTTTTCAGGAGAAACAATGGTTCTAGACCTGTAAATCAGCACAAGATTTTGGATTATCAGCCCCTGATGAAAGGGAATTGGATCATTTTCTTCGGGATTTGATCCAAGCACAGATTCATCTTAGGGACAGGGAGTATGTTCTCATTTCAGATTTGGATCCGGGTGGAAGATACACCCCGAAGGCAGGGTATATAAAGCTTAGTGCAAATGGTTTTCAGAGGGTTATGATTTGGTGGTGGAAGAAACTATGGAAAATCAAAAGTCCACAAAAAACCAAACTTTTTATGTGGTGTGTGTTGGAAAAAAAGGCACCTACCTAGGACAATTTGCAAAAAAGGTGTTTCCAGGGGCCTGGTTGGTGCGCTCTATGTAAGTCTGATGGTGAGTCTGTAACTCACATTTTCTTACACTATCCTTATATCAAATATGTGTGGAATGAATGTTCGAAGTCCCTCATCCATAATTGTAGTTGGGTAGGTTTCTCAGTACTTCCAACCCGGGAGAACTAGAGGAGGTTAGAAACATAAGAATCGATGACAACTCTACCACTGTTAGTAATCTAGGGTGTATGGCTTGCTAGGATTATTTTTTTTCCAGATTAAATAAAATTCTTACTTTGTTTTCTAGATCCTTTAAAGAAGGAACAAAGTCCTTATTAACCTCTATTATCCTCTATGACTTACTATTATTGATATCTATTATTTTCTAGTAAGGTAACAAGCAACTCACTTTATTTTTGCTTGCTGTGGTATTTTTACTTTTGGAAAATTATTGATGAAAACTGTCAAGGATTAGAGTGAAGAAGGACTATCTTGCATGTGGATCATTTCTGCATTCATAGTGACTTATGAGAATCCTATACATTGGGTATTTTTCCCTGCATTAAGATTTGGTAAGCATTAACATTTTGTTGAAATCATGGTTGTGTAATAGTTGATTTATTGACCACCTTACAAATTGGGGTGATCTCATATGATATTTGTATAAGATGTACTTTATAATTCTATAAATGGTAACTGAAAGGATATTTCTATTGTTTATTTATGATACATCTTTTAGAATGGGAAACATATTAACTTTGATTTTGACTTTGGGTGCAGAGCAAAATTAGTGGATTATGCTCTTTCCTCTGGAAAAATCTACGAGGGAGAAGGGTTTAAATACATTAAAGAGTGCCTTGAAAATGGCACACTTCATCTCATTTTCCTTTTGAGTGATGGTGGTGTCCATTCGCGATTATATCCGTTGCAGGTTTTCTATATCTATAAATGCATTATTATGAGTTTTTTTATCTTAGAAAAGATTATAGATTTATCCGTGCTATGCAATTTTTAATATTTGTATTTATCCATAGTGTAGTCGAATGCTTTTTATATCATCAGACTGGATTGAGTTAGGTCTAAATATGTTATAAATGTAGAACCTATTGATCTACTGACATAAATTTTAAGAGAAGGCTACTCTGACATGGATCCATCAAGCTAGAAAAGATGCTCGTTCTTATCCATGAATACTTCAAATTCTAGTTAGATGTTCACTTCTAGAGTATGTGTATGAGCTTGAATTCCAACTTTGTCCTGGAAAACGCTTTCATATTACTGTTTTCTTTATTTAATCAATGTTGCATATGAAACCTTTCAAGTTCAGCCAAATTATAAGGTCAGAGCCATTCAGACTACTCTCTTAGGTCTCTTGAGTCAGAAACAATGTTGGGATTGTTAGTCTACTCTAAGAATTACAAATGATGTGATATTGGTGTTAATATTGCCCCTTTCCCCAATTCTTAAAGGGTTCTAGCTCAATGATAGAGCGCTTGCTTTACAAGCAAGAGGTTGAAGGTTCGATTCCTTCGTACCCTAATGATATTGCAATATTAATGTTTTAAATAAAATATATTTTATTATGATCTATTATAGCTACGAGGGGGGTTCTAAACTAACTTCATATGTCACTACGCAGGGGATTCATAACTACCCCCAAAGGTTTGTAAATTGTTTTAGGGAGGGTTTCGAACCACCTCTATAGGTACCTACGAGGGGGATTTATAACCACCCCCAAAGGTTTGTAAAGAGTTTTAGGGGGGTTTTGAACTGTCTCTGTAGGTACCTACGAGGGGGGTTTTGAACTGTCTCTGTAGGTACCTACGAGGGGGGTTTTGAACTGCCTTCGTAGGTACCTACGAGGGGGGTTTTGAACTGCCTCTGTAGGTACCTACGAGGGGGGTTTAAAACCGCCCCCAAATTTTTATAAAAGATACTTTTTAGAGAGGTTCTGAATCGCCCCTGTAAGTACCTGCGAGGGGGGTTTATATCCACCCTTAAAAGTGGCTTTTGGCGAGGGTTTCGAACCGCCCCAAAAAGTGTCTTTTGGAGGGGTTTCAAACCGGCCCCAAATGTGAATTTTTTGGGGGGGCTTAGAACCGCCCCCAAAATTCACTTTTAGGGGCAATTTTGATCTCTTTTAGGACCGCCCCTAAAAGTCAAAACTTTTAGCGTCAGTGCTATTAGGGGAGGTTTTGTCAAGACCGCCTCCAAAGCCAAATTCGCCCCCAAAAGTGACTTTTGGAGGCAGAAGACAACCGCCCCTAAATGACAAATTTTTTGTAGTGTATGATAGACCAAGGAAACTTAAGGATTCCATCTGGAAGGAAAAACACTTATATGAATAGAATAAGAGCAATTCCATCAAAAGAATTGGAAGGATATGAAGAAGAACAAACAAGAGAAGAGAAATAAAGGTTTCCATCCATCAAAATTTAGAAATGGTAATTATTATCAACAAGGGAAACCAAAGGAAGAGCCTTCAGGGAAAAGACCACTTGTGGAATGTTGGATATGAAAGGAAAATCACTTTTCCATTGAGTGCCCATGTAAGAAGAATAACCTTCACAACATTCAAGAGGATTCAACTGTTGGATATATAGTTAGAAGTGTTTAGAGGATATAAGCATCCCTCGATGGGAGGAAAGATGACCACCAATCCCAAATGATTGAGGTAACAAGTAAGATTCCTAATAAAGCCATAGCTATTTTGATTGATTCTAGAGCTAGCAATAGTTACAGCACACCTAATCTAGTTGAGAAATGTCATTTGAAGAAAAGTAAACTTGAAATAGAATGTCTAGTACAGTTAGCTGTAGAATCCAAGAGGAAACTCATAGAATTTGAAAAGATGTGTCCTTTAGAAATGAATGGAGTGAAAACCTTTGCAGAATTCAACATCATACCCTTGGGTTCATATGATGTATTGATTGGAATTGATTTGTTGGATGCACACCATGCTATACTGGATTGTAATAATAAAACTTATACTTGTTTGGATGAATAAGGAAACTGATTGATAGCTGAAGTTATACCTAGACCCATATCCTTGAGGCATTTATTAGCTTTACAATTGAAGAAATGTCTCAGAAAGTGGTGCTAGAAATATGCAATCCATGTGGAAGAGTCAAAGGAAGGAAAAGAGATGGAATTACATGATTATCCAAAACTACAAGAGTTTTCAGATATATTTCAAGAACCACTAGGAATGCCCCCTAAGAGGAACATTGATTTTTCTATCGACTTAGTGCCAAGAACAATACCTTCATCTAAATCACCTTATATAACAAGTACTCTAGAGTTAAAGGAATTATAGATGTAGTTAGAGGAGCTACTAAAGAAAGGTTACATAAGACCCAATGTTTCACCTTGGGGATCCCCTATGTTATTTGTGAAAAAGAAGGATGGAACTCTAAGACTCTGCATAGATTATAGGCAATTGAACAAAGAAACGATTAAAAACAAATACCCCTTACCAAGATTTGATAACTTGTTTGATCAGTTGAGAGGATCCAAGATATTTTCAAAGATAGATTTGAGGTTGGGATACCACCAAATTAGAATTAAGAATGAATTGATTTAGGATATGAATATTAAAGGATATTCATACTCTTAAAGTTAATTAATTAATGAAGATGATAAATATACTTTCTATTATATTTATATGATTAATAAAGTGAGAATGTTATATTCCTAGGAGTTTGAATAGATTTAAGATATGGATATTAAAGGATATTCATACAATTAAATTTAATTTATTAATGAAGAAAATAAATAGATTTTCTCTTAGATGTATGCGTTTAGTGGGAGTGTTATACCAGTAAGCGGTTGAAATGGTTTTCAGATATTAATAAAGGATTGAAATCATATTATAAGAGTAATTCAAGAGAAAATAAATATTAAGACGTTGTAAGAAAATAGGATATTTACTACTTAAATAGTTGAAGCTTGCTAATAATATTAGAGTTTAGATACTAAGATGATCTAGAACTAATGGTATAAAATATATATACAAATACAATATATGGTATAAGCCAATCTGGTTTGTAAATAAGCATAACTATAAGGCATGTTAGTATTATAAAAAACTGTAAGTTACTTGAGGAAGGGTATTGAAATCCTTGCCACCTAAATGTATGTAATATGAGGAAAATATGTTTATTGGAATTAGTTAAATTGATAACCTTAACTAAAAATATGGTGAATAGCATATACCTAATAAATAAAGGGTTACTTGATAATATATTGACATGTTTGCATATAGATAATAACCTAGGATCATGATGTCAAATTAGTATGAATACTAACATATTCCTTGGGTAAATGATGGATAAGAGAAAGAAAAAGAAAATTTTCATACCCAATTTTCCAAATTAATGTCAAGGAAATTGGGTACATTACAACTGGTATTCAGAGCACCGAGTTATAGACGCACAGGTGTACAATTATGTTGTGTACTCTATGAAATTTTAATAGTTGAATGCAAATTGTTTACATCGATTGCTTACCTTCTTTGACATGCTTGACTTAAATTTAGTTAAGCGGTATAATTGAGCATGTGAGAGGTCATAGAGACTTGAATGTGTGATAGAAAAGTATGATATAGCTCAGTTGCGTAGGCAAACAAATATTTAAAACATTTGAAAGCATAATGTGGAAGGTACGATTGCTTTAAGTATGAATAACTATGTTATAGGGAAAACATAACTTAACTTGATTATGTGGAAAATTTTATTGATCATAGATTTAAAAGTCATAATTGATAATGACATATAAGGGATTCCAGAAGCCTTGCATGATGTATTGAATGCATTAAAGTAAATTATATTATAAGTTATCATAGAGATTTTAGGTAAAATATAATCATTGCACACGTGTTAAAAGAATGGACACATCGACATTTTCATCATAAGTTGTAAGCACCAAGGAAGCATACAATTAAAACCTAAAAACATTATGATGCTAGATTGTCAAATATGTTCGTGATATTGTCACATGCACAATGTTGAGAACAAAATACAAGTTTATGCATAAATTGTTGAGATTATGCTAGGAAGTTTTATGTACATGATATTAATACATTGAGTCAAGGACTTTTGGAGAGAGACATAACGAAGAAAAACTAGAGGTAGAATTGAAGTATAAAGTATATTCAAGCTTATAAGATATGAAGTATGCTTAAAGTACCGGTCAGTAAAAGATATATGCTAGTATAGTAATGACCATGTTGTCAAAAAATTAATGCATTGGGGTCTTGCATAAGAAACATTGCATTGCATAAAAAGAATATGTACATTCATGAATATAAGAATTTGGTGTTATCAAATTATGCTATAAATAAATTCTGGAAAGAAATTGTGAGTGAAGAATGCAAGTGTGCATGGGTGCAAGAATATTCACCAAGTTTGGTAAATGGAAAGAAATAGATAAGGTAACTTCTAGAATGAAGTATGATTCTATGACTAGTTTGGAAAAGATAGCATGATGTTAATTTACAGTTAGACAAATGATAATAATTTGCATGAATGATTTTAAATAGTTATAAGAAGATGGATAGGAAACAAAGTGATAGATTTAAAATCCTAATGAAATAATTCTGAGAAGGATAAAATTGAATTGATGGCATATGCATAGCAATTGATTTGGGGAAATCGAGAATCGTTGGAATGACTGACACATGTTTTGCAAAGTGTTGAGGCCTGGAAAATCGCAGGTAACAACAGTTAGGGATTCTCCCCAATAACGTTCCCAACTAGCCCGTTATTGTTTGGTAAGGGGAATCCGTCTGGTTTACGATCCAGCTACCGTAGGTCAAGTAACAAATTAAAAGGTTTTATCGGTTACGGCCCAGTCCACCGTGTATATTTTTAGTTTTTTTTTGTGTTTAAATATGATGTGGAAGTTCCTATCTAAAATGCATATTTATAGAGATCACGAGGTGTGTCACAATGTGATGTGCAAATTCTTACCTCTCATCTTAACTCTCTCGCATCTAAATCACACACAACAAGACATAAATTTAACTAACTAACCTCTCCCTAGGGAGCAGAATTAATAGTTGACAATGAGAAATGTATTGATGCACATGTATTATGAACAATTACAGATAGTTGTTATTAATTCCAGAACACATGAACATTAATAGAAATATTGACAACAAGATAGCTTATTGCTTATGACAACCTTCATTACTCACAGTGGAAATTTCATAGAATAAACTATAAGACATTCATAACATAAGCACAAATGCAAAGAGTTGGAATGATCTCACAGTTAATGGACATAAGCTGAAAACGAAATAGATCACATTCAACTGATCCATAGCAAAGCATTTGAAACAGTCCACCAAACTTTCTCTAGCAGAAACTTCTAATTCTTATTGCAAAAGGAATTATTTCTTCTTACAATATCTCTCAAAAAATTTCTTGGGAAAGAAGTCCTTTCCTACATCTAACTCTCCTATATTTATACAAGAAAAGCAAAACCTTTGGGCTGCCCCCAAATGACTTTTGGGCTTCCCCAACGTTTCAATCCCAAAAATTTGTCTTGTAGTGAGTACTCATAATTTATACAATATATTATATTTAAAACAAAAATTAATAGAGCACTTTTATGAAGAGGGCCCCGCTTGGTCATTAATGAACTTTTTGCACGCCTAGGCCTCTGCTACTATGCTTTCAAAATCTGATGATTCAAGAAAACGGATGTTTATCTCATACTTTGCAGCCTGATTCTTAACTACTTCTATTCTTGCTGGACTCAGGCACAACTGATCTTCAAGTAAGTGGATGCTGACTGTTGCATGAGCTACTACATTCTTCAGAATTTGTTCATATAGATCCTTAACTTGTTGGATCTCTTGCTCGTCTTCTAGATACATGTTTTGTAGTTGTTCTATGAACAGCTCATGTTCTAGTATCCCATCCAGTCTTTTATCTGTAGTAACCTAACATCTATTGTACGTGACCAACATTCTTCTGTAGTATTTAGCACATAATCCTTTCATTTTCTTCACAGTCTTCCTGAATTCTTCCGCAGTATTTATTGCGAACTCCAATAAGTCATAATCCCGCTTTAAACTATGTCGATCTTTAGTTGGTAGATCCACAGGGTTTTCCTCATTTGTCTCTATCCACACTATCCTTCCAGTCAGGGTTTCCAAAATATCTTGAGATCTATCTACAAAATACGAAATGGTGTCCAAGATTTCTTCTAATCTGCTATCTATTTGTGCAATCTTACACCTTTCTTCTTCAATGCACACTTGTAGTTGGTGGATTTTCTTCCTCTGCGCTAGAACATATTCTTTCAAAGGTTGGACATCCATCTTCTGTTCCATAGCTTCTTTCAGTGATGATTTCAATGAAGCATTATGTCCCTCCAAAACTGCTACCTGCATTTGATATTGTTTCCCTCTTTCTTCATTGGCAGCCTTCTCTGATCCAAGCTCAATTACCTTGTTTTGCAACTGGACCTTCTCTGAAATTAGAGTTTTGTATGATACTTGAAGGTCTGTCTTCTCAATTTTAGCACTTGAAACTCTAACTGCAGCTTCTGTAATTCTACCAAGCTGTTTTGAGCATTTTTCTCTACAGCAAATTCTAAAGTCATCTTATTTGCCTGCAGAGTCTAGAGCTCTGCCTTTGAAGTCCTCACTTCATTTTGCATGTCCTCAAATTTCCTCTTCAACTTGTGGCCTTCATCTCTTTCTTTCTTCAGTGTTTCTTTTAACTGAGCTGCATTCTTTCTTGATTGCTCCAGATCCGTCATTAGTCTATCTACATTATCTTCCGTAGCTTGGGTTAACCCCACCCTAGCTCTTGCTGTCAATCTCGAATCTGCATCTGTTCCATACACCAAAGTTTTATCAATTATCATCTTGCTTGACTGTCCTCCTATTTCAACCTTTTTCATGGTTCTTTTGACAATCCTTTTCTTCTCCTTGTCATAGAAGATAGTGTTGAAATCAAGGACCTCTTCTCCTTCTTTCTGCATGAAAGGTATCAAATTCATTCCAGAAAACACAACTTGTTCTTGAGTGCTGCTAGAAGTTGTAGCAGGCTCCTGAGGATCAAGATTATCTTGTCCATGCCCTATATCTATATGATCATGTGCCCCCTATTTATGTATTGGGTCAGTAGTCTGCTGATCTGATCTAGATCCTGTCAATCTTAAACCTTCATTTTCTTCTTGTTTTTTCTTTGTCTCTACATCTTCCTTCTTCTTTCTTTCCTCCTCCTCCTTCTTTGTGGCTTCCTCAGCTCTATTTCTTTCTTCTTCTTCATTCTTTAGCAATTTTCTACCTCTTGTGCTAGCCTCCTAGCACCCTCTTCCCTCTTGTTGGCTTCTTCTTCTTCAGCATTCTTCTGTGTTGTTTTTCCCTTTCCGCCCACAATGGTGACTTTTTTTTGAATCTCTTCTTTAATGCAGTCATATTCTTTGCATTTCTGAAGATTTCTTCATCCTTGTCCCAGAAATTTGTGTATTCAAAATGAACATTTGCCTCCTTGCAATGCTCTGCAACCTTATTTTGGGAGTCATTCTTGTGGAAGCTCATCTCTCCAAAATGAAAGTGCTCCAGCTCCTGCACGAATTTTGCAGTTTGTTTGACCTTTGTAAACTTATAACTCCCTAACCAGAAAGGTATGGCAGGATATGTTTCCTTCTTATGTTCGAACAAGAAACTCCCTACACCATCAAGATATACGTGTCTAAATGCTTCTTTATGTAGCACATAATCAGTGGCCTATTTAGGGAGTAGAGAAGGTTCCCTAGAGCCACCATGCATTCTGATATACATCCCTTCGTCAGTCAGATAATAATTTCCATATTCCTCAATGACTTTGAGTGCCTCATTGGACATGCAGTTGCATTCTGTCAAGAAAATTAGAGTGTACAAAGGCATAATTAAGTGTTCACATATCTCTTTGTAGTGGCTATAGTAGTTGTGTGCCCAAAATAATTTGTATGCAGTGTATACAGGGGTCCTACCCTATCCCAATTACACCTCAAAGCTGGAAAAGACTGGGTATATAATATACAGTCCACTAAGATGGAGCTCATGTAGAACTCTGACTTCTTCTGTGACACCCCTCCCAAAGCCGAAGATATGCATGTTGAGAGGCTATTGGACACTATGTTTGCCCAATTGAATATGGTCCCCTGAGTGGCTACATAAAAAATAATTGGTATCCATCCCAATTTGAAGCTTTTTCCATGAGCTCTCCCAAAAACTATATTCAGCATCAGTGCTATAAATCTATAAGGGATCCGAAGAGTGGCTGTGTCATATTCTCCTGATGGCATGGTTCGAAAGTTCTTCCCTGGTATCATCATTCTTTTAACTATTTCAACCAGTTCCAAATTTGTCTCTTTCAACCAACTTTCAATTAAGTAGATTTGAGCAAGAGGTAGGTGATATGCCATTGAGACATAAGTAGGACTGTATCTAGCATATCCCTGTTTAGCAGTATTCTGCAGGATCATTGTAGTTACATCTGCCCCAGGCAGAATCCAACCGATCACCTTGGAGCATGGAAACAGCTCAGGTCTTGTGGCTACCTTCATCAGAGCAGATTTCTCGATGTTTGCATATATAGTCAGCTCTTTAAACCCTGCATTAGGCACATTTTGATTTGCAATCATCTGGTATATTTCACCCCATTTGTAATCTGGCTCTACCCCAGTGGTGGCTCTGGTATCTTCATAAATGTATTCCACCTTGGTGATGATTTCCACATCTGGCTCTCCCTCGGCAACAGGAACCTTCTTCTTTTGTATTTTAGACATATCTCCTTTGCAATAGTTACCCTGTCACAAACACAGTATGTTCTTAGACCATTGGAGCTTTCAATTAGCGTTTTAAGAATGAACAAAACTGTATAAAACTATTTACCTCTTCCATATGCATTTTCACAAATAAATTGTACAGAATGTTAATGCATAAAGAAAATGACAAAGCAAAAAGGAACTTCTGCAGCTAGGTCTAAAAATATTCTAAGTCTATTTGCAACTTTGAACATAACCTCGATAGAAAACCAATCATTAAAATCAAACTGCAATCGAAATACTCTAACTCTTGAATAACAAGAACCACACTATCAATGGGGTTAATCCTCAAATTGTGAGACCCTATACTATAATTGAAAATGTGGAAATCCCAGCTCGACCAAAATGTTGAAAACCCCTCGTTGTTCCATGAAACTAGGGTAAGCGCCTATGAAAACTGAAAACTTCCCCCGGATGACCATAAACAATCCCAGAAAAGTCGGTTCAGACAGAGTAACGCTTGTCTGCACCAACTACCTAAACTTTCGGACCGGGATCGAGCTTCCATAACGGCTCAAAAATAGGCTCAAGAAAAACCCCCACCACAAAAACTCTCAATCTGACTGATACCTCACGACGCAAGGATAAATATTTATTCTAGACAGCGAACTACACAACTACGCGAAAACCTAACCATTTTGCATGATTATGTATTTATTTGATAATGTGAAAAATAAAAGGTGGAATTCTACTATTTATAAAATAAATGTTTTATGAATATGTTATTTATAGTGCAAATCCGTTTTTGTCATGATTGAATTGGTTATCATGGTTGAGCCCGATGGTACGATTGATTGGAGTGCACTCATGTGTTGATGAGAGAGTATTTTCATGTATATTAGGTACTTTGAGTGTTCCATAATTATTAATTCATTTATTTAAGAAAACATTTCACACTTAATATAAATCAAACAATGTCATCCACTCTTCATAAATGATTCAAGATCACTAGAGTTTTCATTCTTTGTTTTTGGATTAATTAAAATTTCATAACATCATACTCCAATGGGTCTTACAATTTGATGACCATAAGTAGTTTTACTTGTACCATTTTCATATCGTACAAAAAATATATTTTCTTGAAGGAGAGTAAAATTGTGTTTATAATCTATTGTGATCATACACTGATTAAATGTTGTTAATTCATTGTTCCAATCTCCTTCTTATACAAATCAGAATTCTAGCAATTATTTATTTTTGAATATGTTGATTTGGGTAGTCATCCCACTATAGGTGAACATATACACATTATGGTTAT
>LPNX010710655.1:371388-392303 GCA_001517045.1 Pseudotsuga menziesii
ATTCTTTAATCATTCATGGTTGCATATAATTATTGGGTTATTTTGTACTTGTTGTGAATCTTGTGATCATTATATTTGGAAGAGCCCTCCTAAATTTTTTGGCTTATTGAGTTAGATACACATGGTTGTTAGAGCATGTTTATAACAGTTTAGGTAGGCTTTCTTTCATACAAGTTTAAATATCCTTGATCGTTTATCTTCTCTCAAGTCCTTGGTACAAAACGGAATGGAGCCATTTATTGAGTAGTGGGATGCAAACTGCAAGCAGTGAAAACTTTTCAAATATTGAAAATAGCGAACCACAAAAGAGATTTGGAGAGACTTTTATGGAGATCAAGGCAAATTTTTTTGCGGAGAGTTCTATTTTCAAAATTTAAAAGCTTTCACTGCTTGCAGTTGCATCTCACTACTCAAAAATGGCTCCATTTCGTTTTGTATCAGGGACTTCAGGGAGTGTCATTAATGTTTGAAGGCAAAGTTTTTTGTGGAGAGTTCCATTTTCAGGTTTTCATGAGTTGTTGAAGGATTCAGCAAAGTGTAATGAATATATTTTGTAGTCTTTGATAATTTAGTGCTTCCTCGACTAAATACAATTCAGTTATGTAATGATCATGTTCATTTAGAAAATGGGTCCGCCGCTTCTATTTATAGTTTTTTTTACAGAGGCACCTCGATCGAGGTATTTACCTCGACCGAGCTCTATACCTCGACCGATTTAACACCTCGGTCGAGGTATTTATTAACCCTCTGTCGAGGGTTTAGTACCTCGACCAAGGGTTAATAAAAACCTCGGTCGAGGGCTGGAAAAAACCTCGGTCGAGGGCTTGTTAAACCCTCGACCGAGGTACGTTTTTCGGTTTTTACCGAAATGCGCTTGCCAAAAAGTGTTACCCAGGTCCGTGGATTCACCCTACAGTAAGTATCTAAACAAGGCTTCAACCACCCCTATATCATTTAGCTTAAACTATTATTTTACATATACTAGAATAGGATTATGTTACAAATACTATTAAGGAAGAAATAATCAAAGTTCGGAGTTAATGTTTTAAACATTACATAACCCTGAATCTTTACTAATTAACAGAGTAGTAAACAAATGAAAATTTAAATGTAAACAGTAAATAGAATGAAGCTAAGAATTTACCTATTCCAAGAATAATTATTTTCCAAACAAGCTCTAAATCTGTGTAAGTTTCACCTGAGGCTCTAAACCCTAGTTCTATTTTCTTTCTTTTTATAAAAGTATTCTTTAAAACAGAATAAGCAAATTAAACTAAGAATACTATAAGTATGCACTAGACTGGCTACAATCTTATATCAAGAACCTATAGTATTTTTATAAGCCTTTTATTTAAAAGAAAAGAAAATATTTTAACAAAATAAATAATTCCAATACTATTATAACAATGAGAAAGAAGTAAACAGAAACCAACGCATAATTAAGAAATTTTAAGAATATATTTACATAAGTGTCTTTTTACAGTAAACCCTAATATTCTATCCTAACTGAAAAGCATAAACATATAAAATTTACCTTACAACTGAACTTACAGTCTTCACATTATCTTTATTTATTTACAAGAAAAATATTAAAATAAATAATTACCATTATTAGCAGTCGGGGAAGGGAAGACTCAAATTACACAAAGTCATAATTTACAGGTTATAAAACTGATGTATAAACGAGACAAAGCTTGAATTTTAAAATCCTTTTTAAACCAAATGTATTACTCTGTTAGGCCGAAAGGCTTAAGACATAACACATTTACTTCACCCAGCTCAGGGCCGGTGTACCCAGCATCGTGGCGAGGGTTCGAAAGACAAAAATAATAATCAAATTATAAAAACTTCATTACTATAATAACTTTTATAAACAATGTATATTTTATTAAAGTATTCAAAACAGAGAACCATTAAAACCATGAAGACAGGAGAACCTCCACATATTAAGAAATAGAGTATATCATTACTTAGCCATAAGGCTGTAAATCTGTCAATAAGTCAAGAACAGTGAAATACAAGTCACGGCATCGAAGCCGGAGTTACCCTGCTACAGGAAAGGGTTTTAACAACCAAAAATACTAAATAACAACTGAGCTAAGCATTTTAAATACCGAAGGAACCGAAGTCATATTTCTTCTCCAACTGAAACCCGTTTTCCCTAATCTGTACAAGCAGGGAGTTGCCACATTGTAACCGGGGCTTACTCGTAGGTCTTGCTGTAAATCCAAACATGGAGAGGGTTCTTCCAAGCGTAAGGGCGAACTGCAACCTACAAGCAAACCCGAGGGTTATAGTTAGAAGCTAACTATTCTATAAATAAAACCGTAACTGGAAATTTATAACAATTGTAAAATAAACTCTTTACCTCAAGGTGAAAGATTCGGGAGCCAAGGAGGAATTGAACCCACACCACGAGCAGCACAACCCTCATGCTCACCAGTGACAAAGGTGACGGGGCTCACAATACATTCTACACAGATGACTGGAACAGGAGAAAGCTTTGGCAATGGCCATGAAAGGAAGTGACACTAAAAACTATTAATAGAGCTTCACTACCGTCACGAAAGCATAATGTATGCAGGAAGAAAAACCAAATGTGAGCTATGAACTTCGCAACCCAAACACTAGAGTGGAAACACTTCTTTACACACCAATAATGGAGTTGGAGACGAGCACAAGCGAGCCCTCATGGCCACAGTAAAACCAGACAGTGCCAAGACCAAAACCCTCGACGAAGAATGAGAAAGTTAGGGTTGCATGGTAGGCTTTTAAATCATGCTTTGCATGGTGGTGGATGTTCCATGTGCCCACAAATTTATTCAGTCCACAGTGGGTCAAGTTGTATAGTCTCCACTGCACTGTCGGGAACCAAATTGTTGTTAATAATTTAAATAATGACCACAATGATAGTATAATGTACAAAGTCAATACATATCATTTCAATGATGAGCTATGAAATCAAGCTATGTTAAAGAATGAGGTTTTTATTGTATCGATAAACCTTATATTATAAACCTTGGAATCTTCGTTAGTAATGAACCAAAACATATATTGCATCGTTAACCCTTGTTATATGTAAACATTGAAATCTTTCGTTGGTAAGATAATAACTATGGAAAGATCCATAGTAGGGTATCTGCCCTTAATCATAAGTTACTAGTTCTAATAATAATCATTGATTCAAACTTTACAATGAAGAACGATGTTGTTAGAACTAGCTTTATGTAAAAATTAACGGTAAGAATTTAGTTTATAAATCATCAATGTGTATATAAAAATCAAAAGTATTTACACCCTGAAATAATCTCTTACACTTATATGTTTAGTCTATAGTACCATAGAATAAGATAAACTTCTTGGAGGTTTATAATCATTTAGGTCTCCATAAGGAACCAAAGCTCTAAATGAATTGAACCAAGGCTAGATTAGACTTGGTAGTTAAGATAGTAAAACTATCCAGGAATACATATAGCATAACTATTATTTATAAATAAATAATATGATAATGTAATTTCGTCACATTACTTATGTCATGAAAAAATTTGGAGGATAGAAATCACAACTTGACGACATTTATGCAAATGATCATTTATAAATACAATACAATAATAAGCTGATAATTTTCTCTACTGAAGCTTAATTAAAAGTAAAGCTAAGAGTTCTATGTAAGCTTGTTTCTTGAAAGGCCTTAGGTCTATTTCCATACTTAAGTAGTGTTTTAAATTTTAGAAATAACAACAGCAGGAAACTCTTATTTCACTAAGAGTGTTGATATACTAAATCATGAGCTCTAGATTCACTGCTCTTCTAGATCCATTGTTGCACCTAGTTATTAACCCACTTCTTCGTACCCCACCCCCTCAGTGCAAGGCTTATGCTTCCATACTATTAGGGTTCATTGTCATTATCCCTTCTCAACAAAATACATATTCATCCAAAAGGGAATTTGCTCCAAGAACTGTTGATGTATTTGTAACTTCAGAAGTTATTCTAATGTATATTATCATTGTATGTTGTTGTAGCCCCATTGGAGATGTGTTTGCCTCCTTCCGATTTGTTGTGTCTAGAGCTTGAGGTACAACCTCTGTTGTAAGTCATGGCAATAGTCCTCAGTGTAACATCATGTAGTGTGTATTTGGAGTCTCTCTAGGAGAAGTCAACTATGTTAGGGTAACAGGTCATCCATAGTCATGTAATAGGCTAGTCACTTGAAGGGTATAAATAGGGAGGAACCCTCCCTCATTTATACACACCTCACACTCACTCAAGTTCGCATGAGAGAGATAGAGAGGCAAGGGAGGAGAGATAGATAGCTATTGGAGACTTCTTATTACTGGGTTTGATCATCTTATGACACAGTATTTGTGATTGTACTATTCTGAGGAAGTTGGCAGGGTTTTCTCCTTTATATTTTCCTCAATGAAAATCAGTGTCTTGTGTATCTGTTACATCTTATGTATCTTGTTGTACTTGTTATTCTTTCAGACAACAATCCTATTTGAGATAATAATATCTAGAAAAACTAACAAGAACCTCTTTCATGGGCCCTATTCAAACTTTTCTTTTGCATAGCTATATGACTCACTGCATACTATAGCACATTCCATAATGTGTCCCTTTTCCATGAGTAAAAACCAGAAATCAACATCTCTAGACAAGGTATTATCCATATTCCTCAACTCTTATTTATTTTCCTCAGTCCATGCTACTAGACAAGGTGCGCTCCAAGTATAATTTATCTCAAACTTCCTCTTAGTTCATTCACATATTAAAATAGGAAGCTCACAAAAGAAATTTTCATGCAGATTTGAGTAAATATACCTTTATTTACAATCTTTAGACGAGATCCTGAGTCCTCTACTTTTTGCATGAATTCATCCTCCTTGCATTCCAACCATTCTTCGATCTCAACTTTGGTAGAATTCCACCTCATAACTTCGTCCTTCCTTCACAGTCCTGGTCAGGTCCCGACAACAAAACCATTGTTGATTACAGTCTGTTTGACCCAAGTTTCCACTTATACGACCAACAAAAACCCCACATGCATTGAAAAAATTTCAATACACCACAAGCATAGTAAGGTCTTACTGAGATGCATGCATGAAATTACATAGAGACCTGAATCAAGGTTTCCCAGGAAGGAATGGGTTCTTACTACTCAACATATTGACAATTGTTTACTCATAGTTACACATAAAGATCATTATATTGGTAACATTCATTCATCTAACTATTAAGCATTCATCATAAGTCTAAGCATGAATAGAGTGTGTAGAAACACATATGAGACAACAACTTTTCTATATTATAGACAAAACTTGGTACACTTCATTACTTACAACTTTAACTCAACAACTTAATACTTCATACAAAAAATTACAGTGGCATAAAACATAACTAACGACAACCATTAATACCATATAATTTCATAGCCAACTAGCTAGCTTCAAACCCTCTAGACAAAATCATAGCAACCCCAACCCTTTACAAAATAGGCCTTATATAGGTTGAGTCACAAAACTACAAAACTATTGTAGGCATGCAATTCTAACTGAACTTAGTGCGCAGTGTAACCACTTTGTGTTTGTGAGCAATTTCTTCTAGCTGTCTGGCTCAACGCGCAGTGACATGTTCAAAACTTGAGCACCAACAAAGGGGCGCATTTTTTTAGGACAATAAAGTGAGACTGGATTTGAAATAAGTCCACACTTTATGAAAGAGAGGTAATTTTGGAGATGTTTTAAAGGCTAATTATGGAGCAAATTTCAACGTGATATTATGATGTTTTATGGACAGATCTTGGAGTAAATTTTAAAGTGATATTGTGACTGCTTTGGAGATGTTTTAAGAGCTAATCTTAGATCATACTTCAAGGTGATACTGTGATAGTTTTGGAGGTGTTTAGGGGCTTATTTTAGAGCAAATTTGAAAGTGACTATGTAGGGTCGATGTAAGGCAAATTTTGGGGAAGATTTGAAGGCGATTATGTGACAGTATAAATGGATGATATAGGGTTGATTATGGCATAGATTCCGAGGTGATCTTATGATAGTTTTGATGGTTTAAATACTTTAGTGTATTCATAAGCCATCCCATGGTTGATGTGAGGGAAACATTGGCTAGATTTCTCAATCTTGACCTTCACAAACATGGACTAAGGGTATTTCTTGATAAACATGAGATGCAACGAGGATACACTGTTTATTCTCAAATTTGTTGTATTTAGGGACGATTTTTCAATAAGTAATTAACTCTTTTTAATGATAAAGCACAATTCGATCGATTTAAACTTGGAGTCAACATCTGATTTAGTTTTATTGTTGTTTTCTTTATATCTCTTTTTGGAGTCGACATGTACCACATTTGTGTTATAGACATGACACATCTCACTCACTTAGGCTGTAGAAAGTGCCTCTTAGCATAATCACTTCTTTTTTGTAACCTTAAATAACAACATAAAATTCAATAAGAGAAACATCATTACCTTTTTTCTAACCTTAAATAACAACATAAATTCAATAAGAGAAATACCATTACCTTGTGGACTGCCTTCGAAATGATCTTTTATAGAGTTTTCAATAAAACCACGATATCCATATCCTTTATCATTAACTCCTTCTACATTTTCCACAATGACAATATTAAAAAACAAGGTAATCATTTAAATAACCCCTTCGCACCTTATGTCAAAATTGAAAGGTCATAACCTCTAAGTGAACTGAGCGTCATGATACCAAAAAATAATAGTAAATAACATAGAGTAAGCAATGATTTAGGACTTAAACCCCCAAATCTCCACAAAATATGCTATGAGACCCAAAAACCCCTGGTTTCATGTGAATGTATCATCTCCTAATGCATTTAGTATTTACCGAATTTCCTATTGTTTTACAATCTCACTTATGAGCTTCCATCTTTTTTTATCTACTCATTTGTTAAGTAAAATATCAAAGATGATCTAAAATAAAATAAAATATAACAATGCAAGTGAAAATACCAAAATAAAATGAAACATATAGATGTAGGATAATCTTTTTAAAGAAAAAAGTAAGAGTCAATCAATTGGTGGACATAATTTGCTTACATTAAATCGATATATTAGAATATATCTATCTTAAACTCGGATTTGTTAAACACTGAGAGGAGTCCAATATTTTGAGTTGTAATTTTTTTAATCCTAAACTATTAAAATTAGATTCCTCTCTTACTTGATAATTTTTTATCTTATGATCCAACTTATATTTTTATTATTTTTTGGTAACTTTAGGTTACCTTACAACATCTCCCCATACTTACTGTAAAGCACCTAGCTCATGTAAATATAACCAAAGTTTAATCTTAGAATTAATGAAGTGAAGTGTAGAAAAGACATGTTCTAAATTCAATGTTTATGATTTTGATTTAATTATTTTTATTAAAATTCTAAATAATAGAATTTTATATTATATATTAAAATTTTAAATCTAATATGTTATTATAAAATTTTAAAATTAAAGAGATATTTAATATTTAATAAAATTATATAATATAGTTTATTAAAGAAATAATCGTACATTAATTTTTGTTTTTCAAATAATCATATATTAAACTTTTTTATAAAAAAAAAAGCATACATTAAAAATTAAAGTACACTCTTAAAAAAAACCTTAAAATTTAAACTACTACAAAAGAGTAAGCGAAAAAGTTAACAAATAGTAAGGACACGAGTGTTCAAATTAAATTCATAGAGCAAAGTATAATGCTATAAAATTTTGTTTTAATAAACAATTTTATTAATTCAAAATACTTTTTGTTAAATTAAAAAAAATAGTCCAAACAACATTACAGATATGAATATTTTAAATGATAATTATTAAATAACAATAAAAAAAATCTATTAATATAATATATATATATATATAATGAATATTAAAATTATTATTAAATAACACTAAGTGGATCACGGAACTCTAACCCAATCCAGTCTGCAGACTTTGTGATGTGTGCACATCTCCTTATGGATACTTCATAGATATGATTCTGCCAACGATCCATTCCATCCGCAGTTAGATTTATACAATCCTCTTTCCTAGCAGTAACATTGTATATGTTCTCTATCTCCACGTTGTTCATGTTATCTTGAACTAACTTGTGTATCTCTACCCTTCCATGGCATCCAATGGAGCAACCATGCGTAGTAGAATATCATTATTATCAAATGCTCGATCAATCCCCAATAGAGTTGGGTACAAGACCTCAAATTCTACTACTATCTTTATGCCATCAATATTGACTTCCACATCGATGAGCCTTCCAATATGGAATACCTTGTATTGGTTAGCTAGTTTGATTTGTATGGGAGACCATATCAACTTTGGCTTACCCATAAACTCCCAGGTCCTTGGAAAGAATGTTCATAATTGTCCCCAAATCTAACATTGCATCTTTCATCTCAAATCCTCCTAGTTCTAGACATAGCCTAAGCTTTTTTCGAGTTCTTCTCCTCTTTCCCACTCTGCATGCATTCCTTTCACAAAGTGGCATAAAGATAAGTTCTTTAGCTTCATTAGACATTAGTAACTTGAAAAGCATGTTTATTACTTTATTGATAGCATGAGGGCCATTCAATATATTCACACAACTATGGAGAAAGGTACTTATTGGATCTTCCTTGTGACTCTTGTATGTCTTTTAGGGTTGTTCTTCTTTGCAATGTGTGGCCTCGCGTTACGTAGTCTTTGTCAATTATTCATCTCGCATTATGTGTAGTGGTTCTTCCTCACGTAGTCTTCATTTGTGATCTTCTTCTTTGTGCAGTATATATAGTTGATCTTCTCTGCACAACCTATGTTAGTGCAGGTCTTCCTCCCACTAGGCAGCTTCCTTAGCCGCTCTTTGTGCCTTGTGCAATATTTATAGTTGCTCTTTCACTTCAAACTTAGTCAGGGGTTGCACAACTTTCTTTATCTTTAGCTCAACTACTATGTCAATACTGCATTCTCCAAATACGTCTTCACCCGTCCGAGTGTCCCCTCACATCACTATGTTCACTTGCACTAGATCCTTTCCATTATTATCCTTCTTTGGTTCATCGGTCACCATATTACAGTGACCTTTATTGTCTTCCCACCTTTTGAGCAAGTCCGAGCAATCCTCTATCGCATATTCTCCACTATCACAGTATGGGCATAGTGTGCGGGGCCTAGTATAGAATCTTTCCAGGCTGGATCCCCATAATTAAAGTGAATTACGTGTCTTCCACCACCACCATAGCCTCTTCCTCGGCCTTAGAACCCATCGTGTGCCACTCCCTACTATCCTAGAGGACCATGTCCTTTGTTTTCTTCTATCTCTTTAACCCGGTAGGCATCTGTTGTATTTTCCTTCAGCATTTGTAGAGTGCAACAATTGTTCATTTCATGTCCAACCGACTTGCATAACTCACAAAATGGTGCATGCACGGAGTTCTGATACTTCTGCATTTTCGGGAAGTTGGGAGTTGTGTGGCCCCATTTATGAAAAATCTCACATAAGCCAGACTTGGATGCTATAGAAAAACAACTAGGTGTACCTGCACCCATATAATTGTTCAAAATTGGGAACCCATTCTTATGGTGGCCTTCAGTCCTACAGAATATACACCACACATTTTCTATGACTGCCTTACTAGTAGATAGTTTCTACAAATGCACAGTTGGTGCAGTAAACTACGTTTGAACCTACACCATCCCTGGTGATGCTTTGCCTCTTGGAGTCAGTTCCCTTCTGATTGCGATCTTATGGGAATCTGACAGAGTACCCACCTTTTGCTGCATCAATGGAAATCTGATATGTGGCAGCAGGTCCGCAATGAAACATTCATGGTGTTGAATATCCAGGATTTGGAAGCTCAAGCGCTCTAGAAAAATATTGAATCATTGGTTGTATTCCCAGACAGACTCACCAACTTTTTGCTTAATCTCCTTGATCTCGAGAATGCACTAAGACATAGACTTCAACTTTTGGAATTCCTTCAAAAGGTTTATTTTGATCATCGCTAATGGTCTAGTCTAGACCGTGGTGATAATTGTCTTATATTTCATGTACCAAGTCAAAGATCTGTCTCTGAACATGGTCTCCAGTTGTGCAATCTTGGTAGCCTCATATGTAATGTTCTTCATAGACCATATTGCCTCTCATGAGAATGAATTTTTTTTGGCATCATCTTCTCTTGTTTCATGAAAGGAAGGCAATATTAAGGTGGAATCTGATGTGGTATCCATACTTCTTGGTGTAGGTGAAATGTTCCTTGTATTTAAATCTAGTGGATTACTGCTACTTCTTGGACTCTTGTGTAACTAGAGTACTCTCTTAGGTAGGAATAGCTTCTACTTTAGGACTTGCTTCTCACACAAACTCCAATGCAAACTAGTCTTCTTTATTAGAAAAAAAAACACTAAGGGGTTGGGATGAAACGTGGCTCATCTCTTGGTGCACGTCTTCAGACAATACCGAGTCTAGGGGAGATAAAATATGGCTACATGGTCTTTTTCGCAATCATGCAAGTGCCTCTGTTAGTCTGCGATTCCTTTTCTTGCACATCTTCTTGATTCTCTCTTTTTGTGGCATCAAGGTTATTATATTGCTATTCTCATCGGATCTCTCACTTTCTTCCATTCCACACCTCTTGGGAGGTCTCTCATCTTCTGAGCACTCTTCTTTCCTAGACTCTGCGTACCCTTCTGGAACATAGGAACCTCCTACATGCTTTGGTCATACAATCATATCTCCAGAATTATTCTTTCCTCTTCGATCTACGTTATCTCCTCCCACCAATTACTTTTCTAGTTTATTTCTTCTAACTACTTGCTTTATCTGAACCCTTTTTTTATATCTTTTCTCCCTTTGGATTCACCGCTCTTCGGGATCCATTGTTGCGCATAGTTATTCACCCACTTATTCATACCCCACTGTAATACCCCTTGAATTAAGAATTGTTATTCTGTTGGAAAATACCTTGATTATTATTTTATTATTCTTTGACAAAAAGTCAAGAATAGAACATTTTGTAATAAAACATTCCTTATTAATAAAAGATGTTGAAGGGGAACAAAAGTGGAAATAGTTGTTGAACGAGTGTTCGCTGACCCATAAGAGGGAAATGACAAGTGGCAGACACCACAGAGGGAGAACTCGAGATGCAGGAGGCGTCATCCCCAAAAATCAGGTATGCACTCCTAGTTGAGTTGCTAAAGAGCAGGAGGCTCACAAATGACCAAGCCCTAGGAAAAATACTATTTAATAGTATGTCCATGAGAAACAGGAGGCTAGCATTGGACGGGGATTAACATCTGTGTAGTGCAAGAGATGGTGCATTAAGATATTTTGCTCTTATGGTTCAGCGAACATGATCACGGGTTCTGGAGCAAGTAATTTGCCTGCTCTAGGAGTTGGCTAGGAGGAACAACTTCTCTACTTTTGTTTTCCCATCATTGGTGCCAGGTTCCTACTCTGTTTTTCTTATGACTAATGCTAGTTACAGTAGGATGTGTATGTGAGATGTGTATGTACAGTTACATATCCAGGAAATAGGGTTATGCATTTCTGTAGAACAAATATCCTTGTTTATCTTAAGTATATTAGATCTGTACAATGCTATCACCGTAGTGATTAATAACTCGTTCTGAGCATAAGTTGGTAGAACTGGTTGTTGTTAATGTGGATATAGTTTCAAATCCAATACTTGAATAATTTAGAAGTCATGATTCCGTATATAATGGATTGAATCCTCTGTTTCTTTTTAAAATGCATCATGAATCTGTAATGTTGTTATAGCATAGATCTGTATTACCTTAAAAATTTGTTGTCTGAATCCCCAATCAACTTAGAGTAGTTAGGGCTTGACTGTTAAATTTATGAACAAAGAAGATAGAATCAAAGAAGGATTAAGCATCAAGTTAATCTTCAGATTGGTTTAACTTACATTAAAACAAAAAATCCAAGACAAACCAAACCCGTTGAATCCACAATGTTAAACGTCGATCCACATAGTTAAACATTGATCCATAAAATAAATCAGATCAACGGTTTATAGAAGTTGCAGAAGGCGAAAGGTGGAAAACAGAAAGAAAAAAAACGGCAAGGCTGAATGTTGAGATTCCGATTCCCGAGTTCCAAAGCGGAAATGCAGAATGCGGAATGCAGAAAGTCAAGAATTAAGTTAACAGAACTTGAAGTTTCTGAAGTCCAATATCCGCATCAAAGCAATATTGACGAACACGGTTGTTTCCACAAGGATCAACAATGTGGAAGGTCAATGTAGAATGCAAAACGTGGAGGGTTGGGAACTAAGTTCACAGAACTTGAAGTTTTCAAAGTCCTATTTCTCCATCAAAGAAAGATCAACGGTCAAGGTTGATTCCTACGTCTTCACTCGTCCGAGTGTCCCCTCACATCACTATGTTCACTTGCACTAGATCCTTTCCGTTATTATCCTTCCTTGGTTCATTAGTCACCATATTACAGTGACCTTTATTGTCTTCCCACCTTTTGAGCAAGTCCGAGCAATCCTCTATCGCATATTCTCCACTATCACAGTATGGGAATAGTGTGCAGGGCCTAGTATAGAATCTTTCCAAGTTGGATCCCCATAATTAAAGTGAATTACATGTCTTCCACCACCACCATAGCCTCTTCCTCGGCCTTAGAACCCACCGTGTGCCACTCCCTACTATCCTAGAGGACCATGTCCTTTGTTTTCTTCTATCTCTTTAACCTAGTAGGCATCTGTTGTATTTTCCTTCATCATTTGTAGAGTGCAACAATTGTTCATTTCATGTCCAACTGACTTGCATAACTCACAAAATGGTGCATGCACGGAGTTCTGATACTTCTGCATTATCGGGAAGTTGGGAGCTGTGTGGCCCCATTTATGAAAAATATCACATAAGCCAGACTTGGATGCTACAGAAAAATGACTAGGTGTACCTGCACCCATATAATTGTTCAAAATTGGGAACTCATTCTTATGGTGGCTTTCAGTCCTATAGAATATACACCACACATTTTCTATGACTTTCTTACCAGTAGATAGTTTCTACAAATGCACAGTTGGTGCAGTAAACTACATTTGAACCTACACCATCCCTGGTGATGCTTCACCTATTGGAGTCAGTTCCCTTCTGATTGCGATCTTATGGGAATCCGACAAAGTACCCACCTTTTGCTGCATGAATGGAAATCTGATATGTGGCAGCAGGTCCGCAATGAAACATTCATGGTGTTGAATATCCGGGATTTGGAAGCTCAGGCGCTCTAGAAAAATGTTGAATCGTTGGTTGTATTCCCAAACGGACTCACCAACTTTTTGCTTAATCTCGTTGATCTCGGGAATGCACTAAGACATAGACTTCAACTTTTGGAATTCCTTCAAAAGGTTTATTTTGATCATTGCTAATGGTCTAGTCTAGACCGTGGTGATAATTGTCTTATATTTCATGTACCAAGTCAAAGATATGTCTCTGAACATGGTCTCCAGTTGTCCAATCTTGGTAGCCTCATATGTAATGTTCTTCATAGACCATATTGCATCTCATGAGAAAGAATTTTTTTTGGCATCATCTTCTCTTGTTCCATGAAAGGAAGGCAATCTTAAGGTGGAATCTGATGTGGTATACATACTTGTTGGTGTAGGCGAAATGTTCCTTGTATTTAAATCTAGTGGATTACTGCTACTTCTTGGACTCTTGTGTAACTAGAGTACTCTCTTAGGTAGGAATAGCTTCTGCTTCAAGACTTGCTTCTCACACAAACTCCAATGCAAACTAGTCTTCTTTATTAGAAAAAAAAACACTAAGGGGTTGGGATGAAACGTGGCTCATCTCTTGGTGCACGTCTTCAGACAATATCGAGTCTAGGGGAGATAAAGTATGGCTACACGGTCTTTTTCACAATCATGCAAGTGCCTCTGTTAGTCTGCGATTCCTTTTCTTGCACATCTTCTTGATTCTCTCTTTTTGTGGCATCAGGGTTATTATATTGCTATTCTCATCGAATCTCTCACTTTCTTCCATTCTGCACCTCTTGGGAGGTCTCTCATCTTCTGAGCACTCTTCTTTCCTAGACTCTGTGTAACCTTCTGGAACATAGGAACCTCCTACATGCTTTGGTCATACAATCACATCTCCAGAATTATTCTTTCCTCTTCGATCTACGTTATCTCCTCCCACCAATTGCTTTTCTAGTTTCTTTCTTCTAACTACTTGCTTTATCTGAACCCTTTTTTCATATCTTTTCTCCCTTTGGATTCACCGCTCTTCGGGATCCATTGTTGCGCCTAGTTATTCACCCACTTATTCATACCCCACTATAATACCCCCTGAATTAATAATTGTTATTCTGTTGGAAAATACCTTGATTATTATTTTATTATTCTTTGACAGAAAGTCAAGAATAGAACATTTTGTAATAAAACATTCCTTATTAATAAAAGATGTTGAAGGGGAACAAAAGTGGAAATAGTTGTTGAACGAGTGTTCGCTGACCCATACGAGGGAAATGACAAGTGGCAGACACCACAGAGGGAGAACTCGAGATGCAGGAGGCGTCATCCCCAAAAATCATTTATGCTCTCCTAGTTGAGTTGTTAAAGAACAGGAAGCTCATAAATGACCAAGCCCTAGGAAAAATACTATTTAATAGTATGTCCATGAGAAACAGGAGGATAGCATTGGACAGGGATTAACATCTGTGTAATGCAAGAGATGGTGCATTAAGATATTTTGCTCTTATGGTTCAGCGAACATGATCAGGGGTTCTGGAGCAAGTAATTTTCCTGCTCTGGGAGTTGGCTGGGAGGAACAACTTCTCTACTTTTGTTTTCCCATCATTGGTGCCAGGTTCCTACTCTGTTTTTCTTATGACTAATTCTAGTTACAGTAGGATGTGTATGTGAGATGTGTATGTACAGTTACATCTCCAGGAAATAGGGTTATGCATTTCTGTAGAACAAATATCCTTGTTTATCTTAAGTATATTAGATATGTACAATGTTATGACCGTAGTGATTAATAACTCGTTCTGAGCATAAGTTGGTAGAACTGGTTGTTGTTAATGTGGATATAGTTTCGAATCCAATATTTGAATAATTTAGAACTCATGATTCTGTATATAATGGATTGAATCCTCTGTTTCTTTTTAAAATGTATCATGAATCTGTAATGTTGTTATAGCGTAGATCTGTATTACCTTAAAAATTTGTTGTCTGAATCCCCAATCAACTTAGCGTAGTTAGGGCTTGACTGTTAAATTTATGAACAAAGAAGATAGAATCAAAGAAGGATTAAGCATCAAGTTAATCTTCAGATTGGTTTAACTTACAGTAAAACAAAAAATCCAAGACAAACCAAACCCGGTGAATCCACAATGTTAAACGTCGATCCACATAGTTAAACATTGATCCATAAAATAAATCAAATCAACGGTTTATAGAAGTTGCAGAAGGCGGAAGGCGGAAAACAGAAGAAGAAAAAAAGGCAAGGCCGAATGTTGAGATTCCGATTCCCGAGTTCCAAAGCGCAAATGTAGAATGCGGAATGTAGAAATTCAAGAATTAGGTTAACAAAACTTGAAGTTTCTGAAGTCCAATATCCGCATCAAAGCAATATTGACAGACAAGGTTGTTGCCGCAAGGATCAACGATGTGGAAGGTCGATGCAGAATGCAGAACGCGGAGGGTCGGGAACTAAGTTCATAGAAATTGAAGTTTTCAAAGTCCTATTTCTCCATCAAAGAAAGATCAACGGTCAAGGTTGATTCCGCAAGGATCAACGGTGTGCAAAGCATATGTGGAATGCGGAACACGGAACGCGGAAAGACAAGGATTAAGCTAACGAAACTTGGAATTTCTGAAATCCGATTTCTACATCAAATCAAGATCGACAGTAAAGGATGTTTCCACAAGGATCAACGGTGCGGAAAGCATATGCTGAATGCGAAAGGCGGAAAGTGGTTAAATGAAGGTATCAATTTGTTGGTTTTCCAATTTTCGAGTTCTGTAGCGGAAGGAGGAAAAATCATTTCAGTGCGGAAATGACTTTTCTAGTTGCAGAGTGGATATGTCTATGGCGTAATGACTATTACGGTGGTCTCTAAGCCTGAGAATGAATGTACAAGGATGAACATGACCCATGATTGTATTGAAAGAGATAGTAAAGAGAAGCTTTAAATTATTCCACATGATACTTGGGGTATGGGTATGTGACATTGTGGTTTATAAGTTTAAGGCAATGAGGATCATTCCATATGGCCAGGGTGTCTTTTTGTTTGTATTTTCTCATAACAGTTAGGTATTTTATTAATATGTTTGAAGATATATGGTTATAGAAATTTTTTATATTTGAATTTTGTGGTATATTACATATGGTATCAGAGAGATGGTTTCAACACTAGGTCTGAATAGGCTCGACACAAAACTACTATAGAAAACAACAAACTAATTCATGTTTATTTTTTCTTGAAAATTCTCTTACACACAACAAAGAGAAGTACAAATATATTTTGCAGAAAATATGGTAGATGCAGGAATGTCTGCAAAAGAGGAACCTCGCCCATAATAACCTTTAAATAATGAAGAGTGTAATCTAAGGGATGGAGAGTTCTAGGTATATCTAAATTAAATTCAGGACAATAAATCTGAATTAAAAAGGACTGTGGATGAATTAAGATCTGAATTAAGAAAGGTTAAGGAAGATAATGAGCGAATTTTGAAGGCTCAAGAAGAACCAAACACTATCTTGTTAGCAAAAATACGTAATGAAAAAAAAGATAAAGCTAAGGATTTTGAACAGGAACTGCCTAAAACTGCCTCGTACAATAAACGTAAGGGTAGGAAACTAAAATTTTCCAGCCATAACCCTGACACTTCATTTGAAGATTCAATTAAACATCATAGAAAAACCCAAGAGTCAAGCGAAAGTAGTGGCAAAAATAAAAAGAAGAAAAAGTACATGCCCTGTGAGGAAATCTCTACAGAGTTCAAGAAAATTAAACCACCCATGTTTAATGGGGAAATCAAGAAGGGCAAGGAGGCAAAGGCCTGTTTGTCTTGAATGAAAAAGTACTTCCAGATATATAATTACTCAGATGAGTTGAAAGCAAAAATGGCCATTTATAATCTGACTGGAAAGGAAGATATATGGTGGCAATTCATAAAGAAATTCAAGGGTATAAAAGAAAGGTATGTAACCTGGAAAAATTTTAAGAAACTTTTTAAAAGAAAATATTTATCTGAATAGTATTATGAAGAAAAAGCCAAGGAGTTTTATGAACTAAGGTTAGGGGCCATGACAATGACAGAACTCTGTAGTAAGTTCCTAAGCTTATTTTTCTATGTCCACTACATAATTGATGAGAATCCCAAGATATAACAGTTCCTCAATTGTCTTCCCCTCATATTCAAAGAACAGATTGAATATGGAAATCCAAAGACACTGGAGGAAGCAATGAGGAAGGCCAAGTTATGTTATGACCAAAACAAGAATAAAAGAGAAAGTATACCAGCTTGGAAAAATCAAAGGCCAAATAATTTTGATTCTAAAAGAAAACAAAATAAGATCCACAAAAACATGGGCAATAATTGTAGAGGTTATCAGGGTAATAATTACAAAGGTTTTAAACCTCAAGATCCTGTATTACCCACAATTGTTCCTAATAAAAACCCAGCACAAAAAGAACTCTTAAAATTTTTGGAGTGTGCAAAGCCACACTACTTTAAATATTTTCCAGCAAGGAAACAAAAGATTAATGTTCATTCTATCCAAGAAGCAGTTACAGTTGGGGATATGGACAGAAGCATGCCCAAAATCTGTGTTGCACTAGAAAATAGGCAAGAAAACCACCAAACTTCCATGGCTGAAATTGAAGATATGATAAACAATCAACCTATATCTATCTTAATTGATCTAGGTGCAAGCCTAAGTTATATTTCACCTAGAGTAGTTGATTTATGCAATTTGGTACCTGAAAAGTTTGATAAGTCGTGACTAGTACAGCTAGCCACATGTACAAAAAGAAAGGTTACTAATATTGTTAGAAATTGTAAGATAATGTTGAATGATTTCCTTACACATGTGAATGTAAATATATTTCCTTTAAGATCTTATGATATGTTGATAGGAATGGATTGGACTGAAGAGCATAAAGTTTTGCTAAACTGTTTTGATAAAACATTTGCATGTATTGATAATAATGGAAATAATATAAAAGTGAAAGGAATTCCTACGAAGGTAACCATCAGAGAAATCTATGCTCTGCAAATGAAGATATCAGTAAGAAAAGGATGTAAGGTATTCATAGTGTATATAATGAATGATAAATAAAACAATATGAAACATAAACTGGAAGACATGCATGTTTTAAAGGAGTGCGAATATATCTTTCTGGAAGAAGTCCTTGGACTTCCTCCAAAAAGGGATATAGACTTCATAATCGATCTAATACCTGGAGTGGTACCAGCATCGAAAGCTCCATATCGAATGAACATAATCAAACTCATAGAAATTAAATCAGGATTACAAGAACTAATCGATAAAAAGTAAATTCGACCAAGTGTGTCTCCCTATGGAGCATCGGTCTTGTTTATGAAAAAGAAAGACGACACACTAAGATTATGTATAGATTACATGCAACTAAATAAAATGACTATTAAAAACCGATACCCACTTCCCTGGATAAATGATCTGTTCGATCAGTTCCACGGATCAACTATCTTTTCAAAGATAGATTTAAGGTCGAGTTATCATCAAGTGCGAATAAAAGATGAATGTTGCGTAAAATCTTCTTTAGCCGTTGTAATTACTCTAAAATACCCACAAATAATTCGAGGTCCACATTTCAATGGTAAATAAGATATTGATAAAATGATATGATGATTTACAAGATAGACTTTCCCGTTTATATAATTATTTAAATGGTGTCTAATACAACTCTTCATAAAGAGTTACACCTTTTCACTAATTAATATTATTTCATTATATTATTATTGTCTGTTGTTATTATTATTATGATTTCTCTCTCTCTCTCTCTCTCTCTCTCTCTCTCTCTCTATATATATATATATATATATATATATATATTGTATTATGTTATATTTATGTATTTATTTTGTTATTATTTAGGTATGTAACATTGCCTCTCTCTTATGAAGGCTTTGTCCTCAAATCCTTATAATGTGGTCGCATCGTTCCTTGTGACATCGTAGCTGACGAAACATGTCGATATGAAATTCTAAGTGTAGAGCATAACTTTTGATATGTTGATGGACCAATCCATCCCAAATTGATTTGTTGTTGATTGTTGGGATTCCCTACTGATCTGTCCTCGGAATATTTGATTACTTTCGTACCATTATCTTTTAACAATTCCCACTTTCGAGGATACCTATTTATATGGTTGGGGTGTCGATAGGGAATTTTCACAATGTTATTTTCTTTCACTAGCGTCGTCTTTTGATCATTGATATGTGTTGGACATTGTATTTTTACTAGATTGGCTTCTTTTTGAAATGTGGCAAGGACTAGATTTGTATTTGGTTCTTTTTCAAACGAATACTTATCATTCTTAAGGTTCCTTAAAATTTCATCTTGTGCTTTCTCATCATATTTAAGCTTCGGAATGTGATCTATTAAATCTTGTTTACGCTTATTAAGGTGATTATTCTCTTCGATATTTTCTAATAGTTTCTTCTGAAGATCTTGATTCTCCTCTTCCATTTTTTTATTGTATTGTGCCTTATCTTTCACCTTCTTGATTTGCATAAGTAATCTCTAATTATGATCTCTTATACGACAGATCTCTTCTTCTTTACCTACAATAGCCTTGTCGAAATCCTGCGTATTGATTTCTCATTCCCTTGTGACAACATCTTTGATATTTCTTTGAATTCTTCAAATGACGCGACCTTTGATTCTGTCTTCATGTTAATGTCTGACAATGTGATTTTTTTCTTTTTGTAGGGGAATGTCAGAAACAATTTTGCAACATTTAAGATAAAAGTCCCCAATGTTTTTAGCCATGGTAATCCTAAAACTAGGTCACCGTCACTACTCCACAAGGATTTAACTATAAATTGCGAGACACCAGTATAATCTCCAATGTTCCATTGTAAATCGCTTATTGTGTATTTTTTTTTTACAAAAGTCTAACCTTTCACCTATATTTGAGTCTGGAATCCCTAACTCATTTGCAAATTCATCACTAATATAATTATTGCGTTCGCTAGGAGCAATAGAAATAGTAATGTTTTTCTTCTAATCGTTCCTTTTATTTGGAATAACTTTGAAACATAAGTTTTTAAAGTGATTGAAAATCTTCCTTGTTTTTTGTCATGAGACCCCATTTTGTTATGCTTCTTATCCTAAGATATATTAAAGAATGAAATATTTTATCTTGTATAGTATACTATAGTTTTCAATAATTAGTTTCTTCCCCTAAGGACTTCTTGTAAATTGGGTGGTTGGGAGGAATTATTGTTAGCTTCCCCAACTAAGTTCAAATCTCACTTCAATACCTTCTTAGTAGTTATTATTATGCACTTTTATATTCAAACCCAAACCCACTTTAAGAAACCACGTGTAGTTTCACTTTTACCCTTTTTTTGTTTTACTTTTATCCTTTTTTAAACTTTTTTCTTTCCTTTTTTTTGGACAATGTCCAATATTTTAGGGAACCCTAAAAACTAAATTTATACAAAGTGTAAATAATGGCCAAGGATCGTATAGCTCTGATACCAATGTTGCGTAAAAAGCTTCTATAACCGTTGTAATTACTCTAAAATGCCCACAAATAATTCGAAGTCCACATTTCAATGGTAAATAAGATATTGATAAAATGATATGATGATTTACAAGATAAACTTTCCCATATATATAATTATTTAAAGGGTGTCTAATGCAACT
>LPNX010710655.1:397167-410559 GCA_001517045.1 Pseudotsuga menziesii
GGTTTATTCTCCAACAACAAACAAAAAGTGAGATTTTCACTTAGCTGGGGAAGGTAACACTCATTCCTCCCAACCACCCAATCTACACCATTTTACAAAACTTAAGGGGAAAAAATCTAAAAGTTGATAATAATTGCTACTAAGAAGCAATTATTAATAAATAATATTAATATTAATATTTAATAATTGTAATAAATTACAATTATTATATACAAAGGGAAAAGAGAACAAATCAAAATCAGGAAAGAAGACAAAGAGAAAATGAAAGAGACGGATTTAAATAAAACAGAGAAAAGATCCTCAATTTTTCGACAAAAGTACCGAAGGCGATGCTGAAAGTTAATGGGATATATGATGAAAGTCCAATTTCCATCACTATTTTTCCATCCAACAAGGAAAATTTTATAAACATTGATGTCGCAAATCAAGTACAAGTTCAAGAAGCAATGAAGAATGAGTCAAACGAAGATCAAATATAAGTACCATTACAAATCGATGATTATCATTTTGTAGCTCAATTTATCGTCACAGCTATAGACGACCATCTCATCGACATAATGTTGGGTTATAATTGGTTGGAAACACTAGGAACATTCTCCGTCAATGCAAAAAATAAGTGCACCACCTTTTTCCATGAGAAGAAGAAAATAACGCTACATGATTTCTCTATGGTAGTTCCCGTATCGCAAACAACAAACGAAGAATCAAATGATGAACTATATGAAGAGTTAGAAGAAGAAATAAAGATTTTAAACAAACTCATCATGGACAAAGATCATGAATTAGCGCAATTCCAGGAAAAGTTAGGAATTCAAGAATTCGAGTTAATTCATCATCAACAGCAAAAAGAAAAACTCCAGCAACAGTATGACTACATGAAGAAGACACATAAGTTGGAAATGACAAAAATCAACAATGTGTTATCTATCAATAGAGAAGAAATTTTCCATCTACAAAATCATAACAAAACACTGATTACAATGATTAAAAAACTAAAACACAGTAGTAAGAGGGAAAACTCCAGTGAAGCCCTCAAAGGAAGAATACTAGAAAAACATGAAGAAAACCAGTGTCAACTGAATCTTATTCAAGAACTAGAGAAACAAATCAAGAAGTTAGAAAATGACAAAAATTTGCAAGATGTAATATTCAAAAAGATTCAAAGTCATAACAATCTACTAGAGAACAAAGTAGCGCAAATCCAAAAAAATGCGTCTAGAAATCAAGTCAAGGAAGTGAAGGCAGGCCTTGCCACATTTCAAAATAAAAAGAAACAGACAACACATACACCTTATAGACATCCCAATTATAATCGTCATTTTGACCAACGACAGGGTCGAAATGAGCATTCACAAAAGAGTTATGTTGATAGGAAAACAATTCAACATACTAAGCAACAATTGAGACGACCCATTCCCCAAAATGATCTCAGAGGTCCGATCAAAATAGATTTGGGATGGACCACACCAGAGATGATGTGGCGGTTCTTCTGAGGAATTCGTAACTCACGTCGCCTTGTTTCATCAAATGTCGCAATGGCTAAACACAAAAGATCGAGAGATAACATTCAAGAAAAAATAAAACGTAAACCATGTCTTCTCTAATCTTTGAGAATAAAGCTTCTATAAGGGGAAGGAAATGTTATATAAATAAAAATATAACATAATACAATATATATATATATATATAGAAATAATAATAATAATAACAAATAATAATAATTAGTGAAAAGGTGTAACTCTTTATGAAGAGTTGCATTAGACACCCTTTAAATAATTATATATACAGGAAAGCCTTCTATCTTGTAAAGAATCACTTATCTATCATACATTACATTTTTACTTTCTACTTAGTCATTTATGGATTTTCTGCGTTACTTGTTATGGTTATTCGATTATTGATGAACTTTGTTTTCCCATATTCTGTTGGAAAATACCTTGATTATTATTTTATTATTCTTTGACATGAAAGTCAAGAATAGAACATTTTGTAGTAAAACATCCTTATTAATAAAAGATGTTGAAGGGGAACAAAAGTGGAAATAGTTGTTGAAAGAGTGTCCACTGACCCACAAGAGGGAAACAACAAGTGGAAGAGACCACCGAGTGAGAACTCGAGATGCAGGAGGCATCATCCCCAAAAATCAGGTCTGCACTCCTAGTTAAGTTGCTAAAGAGAAGGAGGCTCATAAATAACCAAGTCCTAGGAAAAATACTATTTAATAGTATGCCCATGAGTAGCAGGAGGATAGCATTCGACGAGGATTAACATCTGTGTAATACAAGAGATGGAACATTAAGGTATTTTTCTCTTGTGTTTTAGCAAACAGGCACGGGCGTTCTGGAGCAAGTAATTTTGCTGCTCTGGGAGTTGGTTGGGAGGAACAACTTCTCCACTTTTGTTTTCCCAGCATTGGTGCCAAGTTCCTACTCTATTTTTCTTATGACTAGTTCTAGTTACAGTAGGACGTGTATGTGAAATGTTTATGTACAGTTACATCTCTAGGAAGTAGGGTTATGCATTTATGTAGAACAAATATCCTTTTTTCTCTTAAGTATATTAGATATGTACAATGTTATTACTGTAGTGATTAATAACTCATTTTGAGCATAAGTTCGTAGAACTGGTTGTTGTTGATGTGGATATAGTTTCAAATCCAATTCTTGAAGAATTTAGAACTCATGATTCTACATATAATGAATTGAATCCTTTGTTTCTTTTTAAAATGTACCATGTATTCCTACATTTAATTGGGCATTGTATGTTCATATCATTTCCGCTTAACCTAATTAAGCATATTGGAATGTGGAATGAATATGTAATGTTTTTATAACGTAGATATGTATTACCTTACAAATTTGTAGTTGGAATCCCCAATCAACTTAGCGTAGTTAGGGATTGACTGTTAAATTTATGAACAAAGAAGACATAATCAAAGAAGGGTTAAGCATCAAGTTAATCTTCAGATCAGTTTAACTTACAGTAAAACAAAAAATCCAAGACAAACTAAACCCGTTGAATCCACAGTGTTAAACGTTGATCCGCACAGTTAAACATTGATCCATAAAAGAAATCAGATCAACAGTCATATTTAAAGCTTCAAAAAGATCAACGGTTTATAGAAGTTGCATAATGCAGAAGACAGAAAATAGGAAAAAAAGATAAGGTCAAATGTTGAGTTTCCAATTCCCGAGTTCCGTAGTGGAAAGGTGGAATGCGGAACGCGGAAAGTCAAGAATTAAGTTAACGAAACTTGAAATTTGTGAAGTCCGATTTTTGCATCAAAGTAAGATTTACGAACAAGGTTGTTTCTGTAAGGATCAGCAATGCAAAAGACTAATGCAGAACACGGAAGGTCAAGAATTAAGTTCATGGAACTTGAAGTTTCTGAAGTTTGATTTCCGCATCAAAGCAAGATCGACGGTCAAGGTTGATTCCACAAGGATCAATGATGCGGAAATCATATGTAGAATGTGGAACGCAGAAAGTCAAGGATTAAGTTAACGGAACTTGGAGTTTTTCGAAATTCGATTTCCGCATCAAATCAAGATCGACCGTCAAGGTTGATTCTGCAAGGATCAACGGTGCGGAAAGCATATGTGGAATGCGGAAGGAGAAAAGTGGTCAAATGAAGGTATCGATTTGTTGGTTTTTCTATTTTCGAGTTCTGCAATGAAAGGCGAAAGGCGAAAAATCCAGTTCAGTGCAGAAATGACTTTTCTGGTTGCACAGTGGATCTATCGATGGCAGAACGACTATTACAGTGGTCTCTAAGCCTGAGAATAAATGTACAAGGATGAAAATGACCCATGACTGTGTTGAAAGAGATAGTAAAGAGAAGTTTTGAATTATTCTGCTTGATACTCGCGGTATGGGTACGTGACATTATGGTTTCTAAGGTTAAGGAAATGAGGATCATTCCATATGGCCAGGGTGTCTTTTTGTTTGTATTTTCTCACAACAATTAGGTATTTTATTAAGCAGTAACCTACTTACCCAACCATTTGCACCGATTGGACGACCGGCAACGTCGGATGTGACCGCTCACACGAGCCAGGTCGTCCGATTGGTGCAAATGGTCGGGTAAGTAGTGAAATCCCTTTATTAATATGTCTGAAGATATATGGTTATAGAATTTTTGTATATATATTTGAATTTTGAGGTATGTTACATCCCCACAGTGCAAGGATTATGCTTCCATACTATCAGGGTTCATTGTCATTATCCCTTCTCGATAGAATACATATTCATACAAAAGGGAATATGCTCCAAGAACCTCTTTCATGGGCCCTCTTTAAACTTTTATTTTGTGTAGCTATTTGACTCACTGCATCCTTTAGCACATTCCATAATGTATCCTTTTTCATGAGTAAAAACCAGAAATCAACATCTCTAAACAAGGTATTATCCATATTCCTCAGCTCTTATTTCTTTTCCTCAGTCCATGTTACTATACAAGGTGCACTCCAGGTATAATTTATCTCAGACTTCCTCTTAGTCCATTTATATATCAAAATAGGAAGCTCACAAAATAAAATTTCATGCAGATTTGAGTAAATATACCTTTATTTCTTGTCTTTAGGTGAGATCCCGAGTCCTCTACTTTCTGCAAAAAAACGTCCTCCTTGCATTCCAACCATTCTTTGATCTCAGCTTTGGTAGCATTCCACCTCATAACTTCATCCTTCCTTCACAATCCTCGTTAGATGCCAACAATAGAACCATTGTTGATTACAGTTTGTCCAACCCAGGGTTCAACTTGTATGACCAATGAAAACTCCACATGCATTGAAGCATTTTCAATACTCCACGAGCAGAATAAGGTCTTACTGAGAAGCATTCAAGAAATTACATAGAGACCTGAATCACGACTTCCCATGAAGGAATGGGTTCTTACTACTCAACATATTGACAATTATTTACTCATAGTTACACATAAAGATCATTATATTGGTAGCATTCATTCATCTAACTACTAAGCATTCATCATAATTCTAAGCATGAATCGAGTGTGTAGAAACACATATGAGACAACAAGTTTTCTATATTATTGGCAAAACTTGGTACACTTCATTACTTATAGCTTCAACTCAACAACTTAATACTTCATACAAAAATACAGTGGCATAAAACATAACTAACGACAACCATTAATACCATATAATTTCATAGCCAACTAGCTAGCTTCCAACCCTCTAGACAAAATCATAGCAACCCCAACCCTTTACAAAATAGGGCTTATATAGGTTGAGTCACAAAACTAGAAAACTATTGTAGGTGTGCAGTTCTAACTGAACTCAGTGCACAATATAACTGCTTTTTGTTTGTGCACAATTTCTTCTAACTATTTGGCTCAACACGTAGTGACATGTTCAAAACTTGGGCACCAACAAAGGGGGCACATTTTTCGAGGAGAATAAAGTGAGACTAGATTCGAAATAAGGAAGTGCACACTTTATGAGAGAGAGAGGTAAGTTTGGAGATGTTTTCAAGAATAATTATGGAGCAAATTTCAACATGATATTATGATGTTTTAAGGGATGATCTTGAAGCATATTTCAAGGTGATATTGTGACTGTTTTGGAGTTTTTTTTAAGGGCTAATCTGAGACCAGACTTCAAGGTGATATTGTGATAGTTTTGGAGGTGTTTTAGGGGCTTAGTTTAGAGTATATCTGAAGGTGACTATGTAGGGTTGATGTAAGGCTAATTTTGGGGTAGATTTGAAGGTGATTATGTGATAGTATAAATCGATGATATAGGGTTGATTATGGCATAGATTTCAAAGTGATCTTATGATAGTTTCGATGGTTGATATACATACTTTAGTGTATTCATAATCCATCCCATGGTTGATGTGAGGGAAACCTTGGCTAGATTTCTCAATCTTCACCTCCACAAACATGGACTAAGGGTATTTCTTGATAAGCATGAGATGCAATGGGGATACACTATTTATTCTCAAATCTGTTGTATTTAGGGACGATTATTTAATAAGTAAGTAACTATTTTTAATTATAAAACACAATTCGACCGATTTAATCTTGGAGTCAACATGTGATTTAGTCGTATTGTTGTTTTCTTTATATTTCTCTCTTTGGAGCCGACATGTACCACATTTGTGTTATAGACATGACATATCTCACTCACTTAGGCTATAGAAAGTGCCTTTCAGAATAATCACTTATTTTTTGTAACCTTAAATAACAACAAATTCATTAAGATAAAGACCATTACCTTGTGGACTACCTTCAAAACGATCTTTTATGGAATTTTCAATAAAACCATGGTATCCATCTCCTTTATCATCAAGTCCTTCTACAATTTCCATAATGACAATATTAGAAAGCAACGTAACCATTTAAATCACCCCTTCCCACCTTATGTCAAAATCAAAAAATCATAACCTCTAACTAAATTGAGCGTCATGATACCAAAAAAATAGTAAATACCATAGAGTAAGTAACAATAATTTAGGACTTCAACCCTCAAATCTCTAAACAATATGCTATCACACCCAAAACCCCTAGTTTCATATGAATGTATCATCTCCTAATGCATTTAATATTTATTTAATATTTGACAAATTTCTTATTGTTTTACAATCTCACTTATGAGAATCCATCTTTTTATCTACTCACTAGTTAAGTAAAATTCCAAAGATGATCTAAATCAAAGAAAATATAATATAAGTAAAATTCCAAAGATGATGTAAGTCAAATAAAATATAATATAACATTGCACGTTGAAGTATCAAAATAAAATGAAACATGTAAGGTAAAATGAAACCCATAGATGTAATGTAATGGAAGGATGAAAATAAAAGGCCTACGAAAACGAAAACAAAAACAGGACCTTCCACATGAAATTTAAAACAATTATTTATTTATTTGTTAATCCATGGCAAAATATTTCATGAATTTTTTGGGAGGAATAATTAAATGGTTCATTAAATTATTGGTAGCAATAGTTTAAAAACGATGCACGTTGAAAACATACTTCTTTTTTTCACATGGAAACATGCACGGAAAACTCAGCAATACTTCTCCACATTAGTGGATGGTAGAGGTGGTAAACCGCCGACCATCCTAGCAGAAGGCCTAACCCCAAAGGATTCAAGGCTCGAACCCGTGACCTCTCCCCGAACCGAGAGAGTGTGCGCACGTCTTACCAATTGAGCTAACCAAGCTATTGAAAACATACTTCATAGAATATTTTAAAATAGGTAGAAAGAAATTTAAAAACGTGTAGAATGAAAACGGATGCATGTGGGTATATGTTGTGCTTTGGCCCAACGGAAATTGGTTTTCATATATATATATAAACAAAATTTATATTTATAAATCAATTTTTTATAATGTTTTGAATTAAAATTTCTCTATTAAAATTTAATAATAATTTCTATAAACTTAATAATTATATTTGTGATAACATATATATTAGATCTTAAAAGATTAGCATGTAATCTTAATGTTTTGAATCTTAAATCTCAAGTGAAATGGATATGGTGAAGAAAATAGAGATTTTAGTTTATCACATTAGTGTATGATAAGCAATGTAATAAAATATTTTATATTTTGAGTAGTTGCTTATATGGCCAAAATGTGACTTGTATGGTATGCAATGTAATAAAATTATTTTAATTGTATTGTTACTTCTAAATATATAGTCCAAATGTAAATATATAAAGAATATGTTCTAGGTAAGTGGAGTGTTTTTAATTATAAAGATGAAAGTGAAGAAGTTAAATTTTTAATTATAAAGATGAGTAGGAAGAAGTTAAATTTTAAATATATTTAAATTGTAAAAAAATATAGGTTGATTTTTTTATTTAAATTTATTAAAAAAAAATCATTTTATTATTTACAACGTTATATGAAAATGTGATTGCCAAGTTTAAGAATAATGAGGAGTGGACAACAGATATAAATTGTAATATTGGAGTTATCTAGAAAAGTGTTTAGAAGAAGCAGGTTGCATCGATACAATCTTAGCTGGGATAGTTATCATCCTCCTACTTTATGGTGATGATATTGTCATGATTATAAAATCTAAGAAAGACGCATATGCAAATTTTATTTATGATAATAGAAATATAGAGGAAGTGGCTTCTTACAAGTATCTAGGAATTTATATTCATCACAAGCTTAATTGGAACTATAGCATTGAGAAAATGATTAATGGAGAGTGGAAAGCTTATTTTGGCCTTGAAAATACTGTAAATCAACCAATCTAGTCATGTGGGATAAAAAGAAGCTCATCTTTGAAACCCTTGGCATCCCTGCTATCTTGTATGGTTGTGAAGTATGTGGGTGCAACATTTCTAGAGAATCTTGGAGGAAGATTGAGCAAATCCAGAAGCAGTTTATAACTTATAACCTCAAAATTAAAAGCAATACATCTTATCCTATTCTCCTCATAGAAGTGGGTCTTCCCCCCATCAAGAGCATTGCTATGACTAGGTACCTAATGTACAAGCATAAGATAAATAACATGGGAAACGAGAGACTTCCTAAAATTGTTTTAAACTCAATTAAAAACCAACTACGCCTCAAGCGATGTTGGTGTAAAGCTACCTTGGCTTGGTTAAACCATTGGGGCATTAATGTAAACGAAATTTTGTAGAACACTGATAATGTCAAAAATTATTATTACTTCCAAGTTTAAAGAGAAATTATGGTGTGAGGAAAATTTAGCGGTTAAGATAAAATTAAGATACTATAAGGAGGTCATTAATCCTAACTTGGAAGATCAAAAGTATCTCTCGGTAGTAACTAGCTCATGAAAGAAAATTAATATAGCCAAGATTAGAACGAACTCTCATGAACTCCATAGTGAAACAGGTCGTTGGTCTATTCCTAAAACTCCATGGGTGGAAAGGGTTTGCCATCTGTGTGATTCTATGAGCGTTAAGGATGAAAATCACTTTTTCTTAGAGTGCCTTGCTTACACCCACATTAGATCTGAGTTTCATAGTATTTTCTATAATACAAACCTTTATAACCTCCTAACTTGCCAAAACTATAGTGAGCTTGGAAAGCTTCTTGGCAAGATTTTTGTAATATCCTCTTCTAATTAAGCACCAAAACACCTGCTAACCTACATAATTCCCATAGGTTCGAGCGGCTACTGCATAAGAGGGAATTAACTATGGATATTTGATATTTAGAACAGAACGGGACACTCCTTCAGTATTAAAGTCACCAGTATGATAAAGAAAACCTTATTTCTTTAGGCTTAAAGTCAACATGAAATTAGAATTGCATGCATGCAAAAGTGAAGCATAAACCCTAAAAGTGACATGCAAACCCTAAAATCGCATGCTAATCTATTTAAGAAGAGTTATTGGACCAAAGGAGGTATCTATGATTATTATTGTTGATTTGGATTTTTTGAGATGCAGCAGCGAGTGCAACAAAAACTATTGGGGTTGAAGACGACATCTTCAGTTAACGAGGGTTCAGCAGTGAAATCTATCTGCCCTAGTCTCTTTCAGTGTAGGCCATCCAGGTCTACTATCTGTTTTCACCGTATCCTTCCGTATTCAGTGATTTTGCACCATCAAAACATCTAGTTATAGTTTCATGTTTTGAAGCTGGGGATTAGCTGGAAAAACCTAGAAGGATTCGCTAGGATCTTTTAGCTCAGTTTTTGCATAGCACACTATCACCATTCCTCTCAACAGGCTCAACACATCACACTATGTGATTATCATCCCATCTACAACACCCTCAGGGCATCCAATAGCAGATTTATAGGGGTAGAAGAGACGTCACCCTCTCCAGCAAAACAATTCGCTAGGGGTGTTAGAGGAGTCAGATCCTTTGCATGCACCATCCTATCTCTTCGGTGAGGATATATTATCATCTCCACAGAGTCTCAGCAGCAAAAACCTCCTCCTTCATCAAAAACATCAAACTTCATCAAGAAGAGGGTCTCCTTGCAGTTGGGCGTCAACAACAGGAAGGGAGCACCATTATCTCACCTATTCAACGCCACATGCATGCAGCATATCTCTAGATTATTCTCAGCCTATTTATCAGTGGTAAGTGTACAACTTCTTTCTTAAACTTTCCACCCTATAAAATCTCCAGATTTGCTATATTTTAGGGCATTTGGGCATGACAATTTTGCATGCACTTTGTATTCATCTTTTTTCACATCATTGAGTATATGAACTACAATTGAGTAGCAAAGAACCATAGAATATCAGTATGGGATATTACAGTGGTATTAAAGCATGTTCCTTGCCAGCTATGGGATTGAACATGAGAAGTAAATGAATACAGAAGAAGATACTTTTGTAACCTATAGAAGAAGGAAGAGTAGGTACACTAAGGAGCGGGAATTTGAGGATATCCAGTTAGAAGATACCAACTCAGACATGGACCCAACATGTATACACTCTTACAGAGGGAAATGAACAAGAGAAGAGGAAGATAGGTTGGAATTTCGTAGCTTGGTGAATGCATTGGATGACCTAGCTAAGGGGCGGAAGGAAGTATTGCATGCAATAAACAGATTGGCTCTGAAACCAGAACCAAGTCATAGCAGTATACCTCTTTCACATGTAGATAGAGGGTATACCAGTAGTAATGGGAAGCATGCCTACACTAATATGCAAAACACACCCCATATATATAACAAACCTTCCAGCAGACCTACTATGCCTCACTTCCTGGAAGATGCAGTAGTAGGACCAGTCACGCCGGTAGAACCTAGTGAACCATTTGGAGCTTACTTATAGGAGTACATGGATTTGGGAGATGAGTTCCATGTAGCAATGTCATTCTCATACTTATACAATATGAAAAGTACAAACCGGGCAAGAAATTTCAACAGAGGATTTACCCAGAATTATTAGTTGCAGAAAACCTTGGGCAGATTGACCATCCCTAAATTTGATGGGACTCACAGGGGTTCATCGAGAATATGGGTCTAGAAGTTGGATACTTACTTCCAACTCAACCCTATGACAAAGACAGATGCCATTAAATTGACTACCTTACATCTAAACGTAGAGGCTCATGAGTGGTGGTACCATGGGCTAGTGACATTGGTTCACAACACCATCAATTCCTGCAATGAATTCACACAGAGGGTCATGGAGCAGTTTGACAAAAAGGATCCAAAGTTACACTTTAGAGAGTTAGCTCAGCTCAAACAGACAGGTAGTGTCGAGGCCTTCATCTTAGATTTTCATAGAATAGTTTTTATGATAATAGATGTGTCAAAGAGCAGGTTGATTATGTTATTTTCAGAGTCCTTGACAAAACCTTTACGGGGGTGGCTGAAAGACTACAAACCATCCACTCTACAAGATGCAATTAGCAGAGCCATAGATCTACAAGACTCAGTTCCAAAGAACAGGTTACCACCTAAAACAAACTTCCCAGTAAAATACAAAGACATAGAACCTTTTCAACAAGAATGGCCAAAGAAAACTTGGTTGGAGGATGACATGACGAAAGATTTGAGAAGGAAAAAATTGAGTTTCACTTGTCAAGAACCATGGGTTCCAGGACACAGGTGCTCAGGGAAGGCCAAGGCCCACTATATATAGGTATACTCAGACATTGAAGGGAGGAATCCGAACATGCCAAAACAACAAAGGAATTGAGGGCAGTAAAGGAGGAGTCACTTGAGGGAGAAGCACCAGAGGGAGTCATTGCCACATTATCCTGAGTACCCAAGTTTCATACTCTCATGGTCAGGGGAGTAGTACAGGGCCAGAGGGTAGGTATGTTAATTGATGGGGGAGCAACACACAATTTCATTGATGCAACATAGGTAGCTAAGCGGGGTATTCTGACAAAGAAATTTGAAGGATTCACTGTAGCAGTAGCATTTAATAATAGCATGGAATGCAACCATTGGATTCCCAAACTGAATATCACCTTAGGGAACTACAATATGGCTGAATAATTTTATGTGGTCAATGTAGCTGATACAAACGTAGTCTTAGGGGTTCAATGGCTCTCCTCAATAGGAAAATATACTACATACTATAGGGAAATGGAAATGGAATTCCAGGGACAGGATGGAAAACAGCTAGTCTTGAGGGGCATGAACACTTACCCCAAACTAGTATCATCACAGAGAATGGAGATCATACTCAGACAAGGAGACATAGAATGGGCAGCTGAATGCCTGGTTACTTTTAGAAAACCTCTCGATAACAACACCCAATATCCAACATATATTCAGGCATTATTACAGAAGCATGAGCGGGTATTTAGAGATATTCCAACAAGTCAACCACCTAATAGGGGATTTGAGCACATTATTGAGTTAGAGGAGGGGACACAAGCTTTTATCACCACTCCCTACATACATCCCAAAAGGTACAAGGACGAAATCAAGAAAACAATCAAAGAATTGTTGGAACTAGGAAATATTCGGCCTAGTTCTAGTCCTTTTGCATCGTCGATGGTTTTGGTTAAAAATAAAGATGGCACCTTACAGATGTGTATTGATTACAGTGCACTCAATAAGAAGACCATAAAAAATAGGTATCCCATCCCCAGGATTAATGAATTAATGGATGAGTTATAGGGGGGAAAATACTTTTCAAAAATTGATCTTCAATCTGGATACCATCAGATCCAAGTAAGGGATCATGATATTTCAAAGACAATTTTTCGTTGCCACTATGGTCAGTATGAGTTCTTGGTCATGCATTTTGGACTCACCAATGCCCCAACAACTTTCCAATCTTGCATGAACCACACCTTCAAAGCTCAGTTACATTAGTATTTACTGGTATTCTTTGATGATATTTTTATCTACAGTAAAAATTGGGAGAAACATTTGAAACACTTTGATGAGGTACTGGGAATTCTAGAAGAATAGTCGCTTTACGCAAAAATTTCTAAGTGTGAGTTTGGTATGAAGGAGATTTTATATATAGGGAATATAATCAACACAGAGGGGGTACAGGTTCACATGGAAAATATTAGAGCTATGTTGGATTGGCCTACACCGAAGGCAGTGACAATTTCTTTAGAGGAAATTTGAGGTCTAATCTGTCATGATAATTTTCCTTTAATCTGTCACTGTCTTTGGTGTAGGCCAATCCAACATAGCTCTAAATGATAAAATGGTCCTCCTAAGGAAAATGATAAAATAATATTTAAAATAATAAAATAATAGTTATTAATTTTGGAGGAAGAATGACAAAAAGTACTTTTTTGTTCGTATTTCCGAACTATCTCCCTGTGTTTTTAATCAAATTACGAGCGAGAGAGCTCGTTGGATGCGGAATTTAATTCCACATCCAACGAGTACCCACACTGCATACTTTTGAAGGACCCCTCTACCCCAAAAATAAGAAATACCTGAAAAAATGTGATGATGACATCATCATCACATTTTTTCAGGTATTTCTTATTTT